>CM068355.1:29972949-30515449 GCA_034769755.1 Odontamblyopus lacepedii | reverse complement strand
TCTTCACGTGACGAATGTGTGTACCGAATTTCGTGGCTCTACGACAAAGTTGAGCTGGGATGGCTCCTATAGGAGTGGGCGGAGCCTAATATTCGAGGTGGCGTATTATCTCCATTTTTTGATCCCCAGGCATGAAACCTATATTTTCTCGAATGCCTCATCATTTCTGAACTTTTGGCAAAGTTTGGTGAGTTTTTGAATGTGTTTGCGGGGTCACGTTTTATTTCAATCTGTAGGGGGTGCTAATTGACCAAATAAATTTTTTTTCACATTCAGTCGCTTTAGGGCAGAGAGTTTAAGAACTGTGTCAAATTTGTTTGTTTGAGCAAATAGAAGCAATTTGTAAATATTCAAATCTTGTGTTCATTGTTTGTCACTTCACTGCTCAGAGACCGTCAGACGGATTTGGGAGCTGTGGATAACTTTTGACGTTCCCAACCTGGAGATAATGTGGACCAAATCTGAGGCTGTTTGGGTGAGCGTCTTCGGAGGAGTGCGTTTCAGCTTCGCAAATTTTAATCCAAGATGGCCGCCCCCTGGTTTGTCAGGGGGTGTGGCCATAATAATATTTTTTACTTGTCTTGTCATGATCGACTTCTGTGTTAAATTTTATGATTCTACGTGCACATTTTTTTTGGTGTCATTCATATTCCCGAATGCATTTTTGTGATGTTTGGGGGCGCTGATGAGCCATTTTATTTATTTATTGAAAATGGAAATAGCCAAAAGATAGAGAGGCAGACTTTTTCACACGTGGCCAAATTTCGTGAGTTTTCGACATTGTTCACTGGGTGAAAAAAGGGTGAGTGCATCAGGAGAAAAAAAAGAAAAAGAACAAACTATACATTTTCAGAAACCTCTGGCGCATTGCTACGTCATGGGGAGGGTCCCTGGTCACTACGGGCGAGTCACGTCGCGTCATTTTAGTTTCCGCCCCCTATAAGCATCGCTATGCGATACTAATAGGCCCTTTGCCAGCCTCTGGCGCTCTGGCCTAAAAATACATTACGGACATGGTGAATTTTTCACTGTTGGCCACCAGGGGCGAGACTCCTCAAAAATCATTTAAAGGTGCACTATGTCATTGTTCTGATGGAGGATGTTTTGGCCTGGGAAATTTGAATCACTAATACATGATCTTGGCCTAAATATAATACACTATAAAGCATATGAAAAGTGTGGTTGGGGTTTACGGTTATTAGGGTTAGTGCGGGGTATTGCATTTGCTGGGAGCAGCGTTTGCACGGGGCGATGTGTAGGGCACGTCATTTGCATGGCACGTCCTTTTGTAGGGCACACCGTTTGCGGGGTGCAGCGTAGGCGCACACGAGGGCCGATCATTTCTGCTTGCAGCTATATTTGACTTTTGTGATCAGGTTGCCAAAACTGTATTTTGTGCAAAATTTCTGAAAATTTGTAAAAGCTGATTTTGTTTCTCCCCATATTAAATTTAGTTTCATTATGTAGGGGGCTCTAATTTTTTTTCATATTGAAACACTTCAGGGCAGGGAGTTGATTTCACTGAAACCAAAGTTTGTATGTTCAAAGGAGAGGAATTTGTAAAAATTAAAAGTTTCCCAAATTCTGGGCAATTTTTGTCTTCACTCCTCAGAGATCGTAGGACGTGTGTCAAAAATTTGAATAACTTTTGATGCCTCGTCCCTTGAGATAATGTGGACCAAATTTTAGCCTGTTCATGTGAATGCCCTATCAGGAGTGCGTAAAAGTACATTTACATTTCCCCTTTTGAATTTTAAATACCACTGAATTTCTATTTTCTATATTTTTTATTCTGAAGTATGCATTTTCCATGTTTTTAAAAATTCAAAATAGAAAATTCACATTTTAAATATTCAACATAAATATTTCAGTCAAAATTTATTGTGAAATATGAAAAAATTCAAAGCAAAGATCCAAGATGCCAAGGCAAACGCAAACTATTGTGAGGACAGAGGTAGCTGTTTCCCATTGGTCCTTCTCATCAGTGGGGGGAGCTTACTGTTCAGAAATCCAAGAGATGATGTTTTGAAGAGGCTATTTCAGACTCATCAATGTAGGTTTCCTACTGCATTTCCAGCTTGTTACTAAGTTCGATTGACTCACTTTTACAAATTTTACACTCTGAATTTGACAGCTTGAAAATATATGTGTTGGATATTTAAAAGGTGTTTTTAAATTATTTATTTATTACTTAAACACTGAAAATGTTTTTGTAAAATTTCATCAACTGAAATTCAGATTAAAAAAATATCCAGACACATTTTTTCAGAGTAAAGAGTGCTCTACAATATTGAAAATTTAAACAGGCGTACATATTTGTTTTGTTTGGGGTCTTTCTAGATGCACCAGGGGCAGTTTTGAGAGAGGTGACTCCTTCAGTAAACAACAGGACTGTGGATGTCATCTGGACCCATCCTGAACAAAACGAAGAACTGATGAATTACGTAACAGAGTGGACCACCCTTCCACCAACAGCACTGCACTGGGAAACTGTGTCCAAATGTCACAAAAATACTATAACAGGTAGAATCAGCTGAGGTTTAACACTGACCTCTAGTGGCCAACAACGGCATGAGAGACTTCTGTCATAGGGGTTTCAATAAAAATGCCGAGCTATAATTCTTGGTTTTTGCTATACTCAAATCTGTTATCTTAATAGTCCCTGAAAATGTAAAATATTAAATGTGGTAATAATATATTTTTTGAAAGCTATAGGTCTTATGTCAAATGTTATATTGTATAGGTCAATATATTTTACTATTAACTAATAACTAGTAACCAATTACTAAGTGGTCATGAATCTTTAAAATCTTTAAAGAAAGAATTTCTTTGTTGTTTTTCCATAGGTCTGATGCCAAGTGTGCGGTACAATGTTTCTGTCAATGCTGTGACCATAAGGGGCGTCAGTGCTCCTTCATCTTCTGTTGTCTACTTCAAATAGCTAAGTGAGTTTTGGCGACTTTGATTTTACCATATCACCTTTATCTTTTACACATCTTTTTGACTTCTTTATGTTTGCCCAGAGCCACTTTTTTGACCAAGTATGTCAGTTTTGGTTCATGAGTCCAGCAAAGTCCTGGTGCAGTTGGATGAGCTGCCAGTGGAGCAGAGGAGAGGCTTTATCACACATTACACTATTTACTATCATGTGTTAAAATCCGGACGCTCCCAGCTCAATGGTGAGTGTAGTCCTATACTTGTGCATAACTCCAGCAGCAAAATAATATGTCTATCTCCCATTTGCCCATTGTTGAATATAAAATCCTATACAATTATATGCCACGTTTCATGTTTTTGGTAAACATGATCTTTTTGTCCAAAATCTTACACAGTGCTGTATTAGCTGTATTTTGTTAATTTTGTGTACACTAAAGCACCATTCCAATCACTTCCTCATGCACTTGTGTATGAGAAAATGCAATCACCTATACTAAACTATGTCACAATTTACATAACAGAAAGTGTGCATCCTGCCGTCTCCCCTCCCACAAAGATTCAGTTTGTCTGCAGGGTTTTTCTTAGCTTATTCTAGTCAAGTGATTCAATCTAACCACTTCTTTAGCACTAACTAATGCCAAAATGTGCCTCTAGATACACCAGTTATTCTGGAACTAAGAACCATTAGGTCTAAAACATAGACATAAAACATGACTCAACCAAGTGTAAACCCCAGGTTTAAAGGGCTTGTATCATGCTATTTTCTATATGTATTATATATTTATTACGTGGTTTCCTTACCAAAAACATGGTTAAAGTAACCACAGGAAGAGTAGCTGATGCAGTATGATCCAAATGCTACTGGAGATCAAAAACATTAACATTGCTGTTATGTTTTGTTTCATTCATACATTACATTAAACACACAAATCTTGCATATTTAGGCTGTGTTCTTCTCACAAATGTAAAACAGTAACCAGTAACTTCAAAGCAGACAGACTGGTAACTTAATGCCAACCACAATACACTCAAGTATTGCTGCACATTTTCTCACACCTTGTTCTAGTCACCTTTCCCCAAAATCACCAGACAGGTGTTTTGTGGGTGTGAAAAAGTACACTCCTGGTTCCGTATATTGTGTGGTATATTCCCTACAGTTACATCATTTTGAAGAATTTATTGAAAGATTACTGTCCCATGTACGAGTGGACTTGAATGACTCACAAACAGAGTTGATTCTGGATGCTGTGCACTGTCCCTCATGGTCTAAAACTGATGACATGATTGATATTACAATGGAAAAAACTGCAGACAAAATGGACTTCAAACCAGACCTGCTGCTCATAGAACTGAGTGAAGAGAGCTCAGATATAGCACTAGTTGATTTTTTTGATAACACTGATAGAGCATTGGCTAGTGGCTATTTCCCCCAAATAACTAGTCCTACGTAAAACCCACATAGTGGAATCAACAGAATCATTATTGTACTACTGTGGTGAATACATGAAAACTAAAAGCATTACTTTAATTTTAGTGTGCTGAGACTATTTGTGCATAACTGTAATGTAATGAAAATTATTGTGAAGAATTCCCATTGTGAATTAAAGGCCAAATTCTAGGCTGATTCGCCAGTTGAACTCCTGACCAGGATCCTAGAGAGACTATGGTATCACCCCGATGCTCCTGACCAGTTACAGTAATGCAGAAGTCACTTTAATAATGAAGAAACAAACCTTAACTTAAAGTGTAAAATAATAATATTTCTTTTGGGTCTATAATCTGCAGTGGTCAAAGCACAATGTATTCTCTTTCACGATCAAATTTTATAAATCAATTTGGATAATTAATGCCAGAATGTTTCTATAATAATGGTTGACTGAAAATAAAATAATTAGCATTGACCATTAAATGTTTTTTCATAGTTTTACTACCTATTACTGCATTAAACCAGATTTTACCATCAAGTAGTAAAGTTTTGCTTTATCAACCTGAAACTATTCAGATTAAGACATTACCATCAACTTTAAACAAATAAAGTATTGTAAGCTTCCACCCAAATCAAACTAAGGGGAAGTCCCTCGGGAATCCTTCAGTGCTGATTCCAAGTATATATGAATGTTGTCTGGTGAGAAAATGTTTCACTTCTTTTTTCATTAGCTAGTAGTATGGGCAAATGTCACTGAAATGTATGTAGAGTGGAGCAAATGGGCTAATGCAATATACAGTAGTCAGTGTGAAAACCTAAAATACACTAAGCTCTGAATATGAATACATTAGGTGAAGCTTTTACATTCCTCTCACCTAGCATGTGAGCAGCCTTTTAGAGATGATGTTGTCAGGCAGTACCCGCCAATCACAGGGTGTTTCGACCCTGAACCGCAGTACCCTCCCGGCAGTGGGCCAGCAGTGGTCTGCCAACTCACTGCCTATCCCCTCATCCTGGCCTCCAGCTTGTCCCCTCTCTCCTGTGCAATCACTTTGACACACTTCTCCATAGAAAATTTACATTTGCAAAATAGCTCACAGAAAACAGATCTTTTAAATTCAACACAAAATGTAATCTCAGCAAAATAGAGTTTTATAGTCATCTCCCAAGTTTACCATCAAACCTCTCAAACATTGCACTTGTGTTTTCTGTGCTCTACGTTTATACTTCATTCATCTGACATTGCAGCTCAGAGGTTTTAGTTTTTCTCTCAGTGAGCTCAGAAAATCACTGGTTCATGTAGTCTGCCTTTGGGTTCAGACTCACTTTACACATATGAACTTTGGGCTGGGAAAGCTCTATTGTATTTTGTAAAATCTTTTTTTGTAAACATTTAAAAATCGATCTCTGAGAGAAGCGGGGGGAGACATGGCGTACGGGAGGAGACGCGGCGTACGGCGGTACTGCTGGGACTAAATACTGTCTTTTACTTTCAAAGAAGAAAGGTTTTAAGGACTGGATATTATTACTTGAAGGACAATTTCTATGGATAATGTGGATGAGATACTGCACTTTAAATGTACAACTTTAGGAGAGGTGAGTAAAAAAGTCTTCTTATAATTTTCTCATCATTTTCGCTATAGGCCTATGAGTATATATGTTGTGTCTCTTCTCCGTCACTTCGCTGCCTCTGAGGCTCTGTTTTATTGGCTATTACCGTAGTGTTATTAATGTTTGGTGGTTATGATCTGACACTGACTGATCACATTACAAAATAAAAAAACAAACAAACAAAAAAAATTTTGTTTGTTTTTTCTTTTAAAAATGAATATTTCTAGAATTTTTTAAATATATATTTTTTTATATTAAGTGACGTAGTCCTTGAGTAGGCCTACGTCACATCCGCCTCGTACTTCCTTTTTTAAAAATGGCACCGAGCAGCTCAGGACACGTGGATTCTGCTGCAAAGTCTACTATCGTCCCAAACTTACAGTAAACCCTGTCAACCTTTCCTACTGTTGTTTAGTCTGTTCAGCAGGGACGTGCACAGGAATTTTGAGGGGCAGAGCCGCCCACCAAAATTGAATGAACTACTATAAAACTTCCTAGTTTTATTTCCCTGCCATTCTGGCGTTTCCCAATAGATAGTACACTCTATATAATTTGTTACATAAATCCAAATCATCTACAGAAGCCCATAGCTTCGTGCCCAGGGGTAGAACTATATGTTGAACACGTCTTCCTCACTCATGGTCCGAAAACCTTTCGGTAGAGCACTGGGGCCAAGTATATATCTAGTGTGCCTCGCACACCGCACCTCTTCTTGTACAGCGTGGAAACTGCGCGTAGATCGGGTCTTGTCGCTTACAGTGCGTGAACCGCATTGCACCTTTCTGGGCCTCTACACCTTTCTGGGCCTAAATTAATGTAGCAACCACCTCCTGCAAATTCTTGTTTGGTTTTAGACTTGGTTTTAGACCTGGTTTAGATCTGGTTGTAGTCCTGGTTTAGACCTGGTTTTAGTCCTGGTTTTAGATCCGGTTTACACCTGGTTTAGTCCTGCTTTAGACCTGGCTTAGTCCTGGTGTTAGTTCTGGTTTAGAGATGCACAGGAGGAAGCACGTCCACGCAGCATACGAGACAAGACACGATCTTCGCGCGGTGTCCACGCTGTACAAGAGGAGATGCGGTGTGCGCGGCACAGTAGATATACTTGGCCCAGTGCTTTATGGGAAGGTTTTCAGACCATGAGTGAGGAAGACATGTTCAACATATAGTTCTACCCCTGGGTGCTAGTACATTCTACAGATCCCATGGGCTAATATGAATAGTTTAGTTTGATGTATCAATGTATCTTGAGTGCGCCATTAATTGGGAAATGCCAGAATTGCAGGGAATAGAACTATAGAACTAAACTAAATGCAGGGAAAATAATAGAAACTATAATGAATATTCTATTGAACTATAGTTCTTTCAAGTTTAGCCTGTGGTGCGGTGTCCCCCTTCATGTCGAGCGACTGCCCCTCAAAATTCCTCTGCACGTCCCTGTATATCAGGTCTCATTGGTTTCAGTGATGGTTGTGGTAGGGTTTGCTCTGAGTGCGGCATTCACAGTGCTGCATTCCTCTAGCAGGTTTTCAGATGGTGTAACTGGTGTCGGGGTTGCCTTGTGTTCATCCGGGCTATGATCTTATTTTTCAGGTCCGTCGCTGCCTCGCTCACCGTGATACTTACTGGGGCTTCCTTCCCAAACTCTGGTTGGGGAGTTAGTGTTAACTCCCCTCTGACCTGGCGTCCTGGCTCCCCCTTGCCGTAGCATTTGTGTTGTACCTCGTCAATCTCTAGTTGTGATTGCAGTTGCCGTTTGTGGATGTTGGAACACTGAGCTACTAGTTGTTTGGCTGTTAGCTTGGACTGTGGGTATCATAGTAACCATTTCTCCCACATCCTGTTCATGTAACCCCTCTGACTAGGGTTACTGGAGTAGCAGCATTCCAACAGAGCCTGGTTCTCGCATCTCGCCCATTTCCGCCTTGTTCCAGTAGCCCATTTCTCATCAAGGTGTCCTGGTTCCTTGACACCTGATGCAGACCTTGTTTGGCCGGGCGACGTCTGAGCCGGCCTCTCATCATTGTATGAGGTGGGCAATAGCGTAAAGGGTCTTGCCCAAGGACCCACACTGGTTTGCTCCTAGCCATAAGGCCCTGCTGTTCTGTCTGTGTTTTGTTTGGTAATGGCGTTTAGTCTAAGGAGTTGTCTGTGGCTTGTTTGGTGGTGATTGGCATTGTTGGTGGCTTGTTTGGTGGTTTGGAGTTGTCAGTGGCTTGTTTGGTGGTGTTTGGAGTTGTCGGTGGCTTGTTTGGTGGTTTGGAGATGTCGGTGGCTTGTTGACTGGTTTGGAGTTGTGGGTGACTTGATTGGTGTCTAGAGCTTGGACTTCAGGATTGCGAGGCTGCTCGGTGGAGGTGGACTTGTAGGGCATTGGTTTTGTGGATTGGGTTACTGTTGAAATTTTGCATTTAGTATGTGCTAGGATGTGTGTGGTGGTTCGGTTGGTAGAATGGATCGGTTGGCTGGGTATAGAACATAATCCACAAGCACGACTCTTTATCAAAAGGATTGTATGGCAGGGTAAGAGTTGGTCAGACAGGTTCATAGATTAGGTGAAGGGGGGGCTTCAAGATGGATGTGGATCTACAATATGAGGCCTGTATGGTAGGAATAGTTGCATTAGTAGATCTAGCAATAGCATGAGTATTATATAAGTCGAAGGGGGGAGGCCTTCAAAATGGACGGGGTTTTCAAGAGGGTCAAGGACTATTGTAGGGTTAGTTTTTTAGATTGGAAGTAGTGGTAGTGTTAGAATGATATTATTAAGATAAGGTAAGAAATAGGGTCAGACAGGCTCACATATAAGGTAGGAGGGGGGTGGGGTGGGGGGGTTCAAGATGGACTAGCCCACCCTGTTCACTTTCTGGTCCTGTTGAAGGTAAAATGTCTTTTTTTTATTGATGAATCTTGTTTTAATATTTTCAATGTTTATTTTTTGTTTCTTCCAGTTGCCTAAACCCAGTGTACAAGCACAAACACAACTGACCTTTATGGCAGGGTAAGAGTTTGGGACAGACAGGTTCTTAGATTAGGTGAAGGGGAAGCTTCAAGATAGATGTGGATCTACAAGATGAGACCTGTATGGTTAGTTTTTTAGATTGGAAGTACTGCATTTGTAGGTATAGCAATATTTGTATTAGTAGTAGTATTATTATAGGCTGAGGGGGAGCTTCAAGATGGACGGGATCTACAAGATGAGGCCTGTATGGTAGGAATAGGTGCAGTAGTAGGACTAGCAATAGCAGTAGTATTTGTAGTAGTATTATTGTAGGCTAAGGGGGGTTTCAAGATGGATGGGTCCTTCAAGACGGTCGAGGACTGTATTGTAGGTTTACATTTTTTTAGATAGGAAGTACTGATAGTGTTAAGTATTATATTAGTTTTAAGATGAGGTAAGAAATGGGGTCGGACAGGCTCACATAAGGTATAAGAGGGGGAGGAGGGGTTCAAGAAGGACAACAACTTTCAAGATGGACAACAACTTTCCCGACGGACTAGCCCACCTTATTCAAGTACTGGGCCTGTTCAAGGTAAAATTTATGTTTTTTTTTAATTGAGTAACCATATTTCAAGGCTTTAAATGTCTAATTTAATTTTTTGTTTACTGCAGTTGCTTAAACCCAGTACACAAGCGCAAACACAACTCACTTGTATGGCAGGGTAAGAGTTGGGGTCAGACAGATTAATAGATTAGGTGAAGGGGGGGCTTCAAGATGGATGGGATCTACAAGATGAGGCCTGTATGGTAGGAATAGTTGCAGTAGTAGGACACGCAATAGCAGTAGTATTATTAGTAGTATTATTGTAGGCTAAGGATGGGGCTTCAAGATGCTCAAAGACTGTATTGTAGTGTTACATTTTTTTAGATTAGAAGTAGTGTTAGTATTATATTAGTATTACGATAAGGTAAGAAATAGGATCAGACAGGCTCACATAAGGTATAAGAGGGGGAGGAGGGGTTAAAGATGGACGACATCTTTCAAGATGGATGAGCACACCCTATTCACGTCCTGGGCCTGTTCAAGGTAAAAAAAAAAAAAAAATTAATTGATTAACCGTATTTCAAGGCTTTCAATGTCTAATTTTAATTTTTTGTTTACTCCAGTTGCTTAAACCCAGTACACAAGCGCAAACACAACTCACTTGTATGGCAGGGTAAGAGTTTGGGTCAGACAGATTAATAGATTAGGTGAAGGGGAGGGGCTTCAAGATGGATGGGATCTACAAGATGAGGCCTGTATGGTAGGAATAGTTGCAGTATTAGGAGTAGCAATAGCAGTAGTATTTGTAGTAGTGTTATTGTAGGCTAAGGGGGGGCTTCAAGATAGACAGAGTTCTTCAAGATGCTCAAGGACTGTACTGTAGGGTACTGTAAATTTTTTTTAGATTAGAAGTAGTGTTGGTATTATATTAGTATTGAGATAAGGTAAGAAATAGGGTCAGTCAGGCTCACAGAAGGTACAAGCGGGGGAGGAGGGGTTCAAGATGAACGAATACTTTCAAGATGGACAACAACTTTCAAGATGGACAACAAATTTCCCAACATACTGGCCCACCCTATTCACGTACTGGGCCTGTTCGAGGTAAAAAAAAAAAAAAAAAAAATTAAATTGATTAACCGTATTTCAAGGCTTTCAATGTCTAATTTTTATTTATTGTTGCTTAATCCCAGTACACAAGCACAAACACAACTCACTTGTATGGCAGGGTAAGAGTTCGGGCCAGACAGATTAATGGATTAGGTGAAGAGGGGGCTTCAAGATGGACGGGATCTACAAGATGAGGCCTGTATGGTAGTAATAGTTGCAGGAGTAGCAATAGCAGTAGTATTTGTAGTAGTATTATTGTAGGCTAAAAGGGGGCTTCAAGATGGACAGAGTTCTTCAAGATGCTCAAGGACTGTACTGAAGGGTTACATTTTTTAGATTAGAAGTAGTGTTAGTATTATATTAGTATTGAGATAAGGTAAGAAATAGGGTCAGACAGGCTCACATATAAGGTCGAAGGGGGGGTGGGTTCAAGATGGACTAGCCCAGCCTGTTCGCCACCTGGTCCTGTTCAAGGTAAAATTCTATTCTTTTATTAATCCTATTTCAAGGTTGTCGGTGTCTAATTTTTGTTTTTATATAGTGTTTCCACCAGTTGCTTGAACCCACTACACAAGTACAAACACAACTCACTTGTATGGCAGGGTAAGAGTTGGGGTCAGACAGATTAATAGATTAGGTGAAGGGGGGGCTTCAAGATGGATGGGATCTACAAGATGGGGCCTGTATGGTAGGAATAGTTGCAGTAGTAGGACTACCAATAGCAGTAGTAGTATTGTAGGCCAAGGGTGGCCTTCAAGATGGTCGAGGACTGTATTGTAGGGTTACAGTTTTTTAGATTGAAAGCAGTGGTATTGTTGAGTATTATATTAGTATTATGATAAGGGAAGAAATGGGGTCAGACAAGCTCACATAAGGTATAAGAGGGGGAGGAGGGGTTCAAGATGGACAACAACTTTCCAGATGGACTAGCCCACCCTATTGACGTCCTAGGCCTTTTCAAGGTAAAATTTTTATTTTATTTTTTAATTGAGTAACCCTATTTCAAGGCTTTCAATGTCTAATTTTTATTTTTTGTTTGCTCCAGTTGCTTAAACCCAGTACACAAGCACAAACACAACTCACTTGTATGGCAGGGTAAGAGTTGGGGTCAGACAGATTAATAGATTAGGTGAAGGGGGGGCTTCAAGATGGATGGGATCTACAAGATGAGGTCTGTGTGGTAGGAATAGTTGCAGTAGTAGGAGTAGCAATAGCAGTAGTATTTGTAGTAGTATTATTGTTGGCTAAGGGGGGGGCTTCAAGATGGACAAAGTTCTTCAAGATGCTCAAGGACTGTATTGTAGGGTTAAATTTTTTTTAGATTAGAAGTAGTGTTAGTATTATATGAATATTAAGATAAAGTAAGAAATGGGGTCAGACAGGCTCACATATAATGTCGAAGGGGGGTTCAAGATGGACTAGCCCAACCTGTTCGCCACCTGGTCCTGTTCAAGGTAAAAAGCTATTCTTTTATTAATCCTATTTCAAGGTTGTCAGTGTCTAATTTTTGTTTCTCTTTTGTGTTTCCACCAGTTCCTTAAACCCACTACACAAGTACAAACACAACTCACTTGTATGGCAGGGCAAGAGTTGGGGTCAGACAGGTTCATAGATTAGTGGAAGGGGGGGCTTCAAGATGGACGGGATCTACAAAATGAGGCCTGTATGGTAGGAATAGTTGCAGGAGTAGGACTAGCAATAGCATTAGTATTAGTAGTAGTATTACTGTAGGCCAAGGGGGGCTTCAAGATGGTCGAGGACTGTATTGTAGGGTTACAGTTTTTTTAGATTGGAAGCAGTGGTAGTGTTAAGTATTATATTAGTATTAAGATAAGGTAAGAAATGGGGTCAGACAGGCTCACATAAGGTATAAGAGGGGGAGGAGGGGTTCAAGATGGACAACACTACTTCTAATAATAACTTGTCACGCCCCTGGTTGCTGACACGAGTCTTCACTGGCTGTGGGTGTGGACATGGGTGGAGCCTGCTGGGAGCACCTGCTCGTCATCTCAATCAGCCAACTACAACGGCCCAGCTCTCCTGCCAGACTCTGCCAGACTCTGCCAGATTGTTGTTGTCTACTAGACGGCGATTTAACAGTCGGCTGTAGTTTTAATGTCTCGCCTTGTTCTATGGTTACTTACCTTCGTCTCTTTTGTTCCCAGCTCCGGATTTTGGAAGACTCTTGTGTCCAGCTCCAGGCTCCTCTCTACAATCACCATTGCCCGATTTCAATAAACCCTTGTTACTTTTTGCAATTTTTCCTCACCCTCCAGCCTGTTCATTTGGTCCACCTCTGCGAACCTAACATAACTTTCCCGATGGACTAGCCCACCCTATTGACGTCCTGGGCCTGTTCAAGGTAAAAAAAAAAAATGTATATATTTTTTTTTATTTGAGTAACCCTATTTCAAGGCTTTTAATGTCTAATTTTTATTTATTTATTTTTTTATTCCAGTTGCTTAAACCCAGTACACAAGCACAAACACAACTCACTTGTGTGGTAGGGTAAGAGTTGGGGTCAAACAGATTCATAGATTAGGTGAAGGGGGGGGGGTTCAAGATGGACGGTATCTACAAGATGGGGCCTGTGTGGTAGGAATAGTTTCAGTAGTAGGAGTAGCAATAGCACTATTATCAGTAGTAGTATTATTGTAGGCCAAGGGGGGGCTTCAAGATGGTTGAGGACTGTATTGTAGGGTTACAGTTTTTTTAGATTGAAAGCAGTGGTAGTGTTAAGTATTATATTAGTATTAAGATAAGGTAAGAAATAGAGTCAGACAGGCTCAAATAAGGTATAAGAGGGGGAGGAGGGGTTCAAGATGGACGACAACTTTCCAGACCAACTAGCACACCCTATTCACGTCCTGGGCCTGTTCAAGGTAAAATTGATTTTGTTTTGTTTTTTGTTTTTTTAATTGAGTAACCCTATTTCAAGCCTTTCAATGTCTAATTCTTATTTTTTGTTTGCTCCAGTTGCTTAAACCCAGTACACAAGCACAAACACAACTCACTTGTATGGCAGGGTAAGAGTTGGGGTCAGACAGATTAATAGATTAGGTGAAGGGGGGGCTTCAAGATGGATGGGATCTACAAGATGAGGCCTGTATGGTAGGAATAGTTGCAGTAGTAGGACACGCAATAGCAGTAGTAGTATTATTGTAGGCTAAGGGGGGGGCTTCAAGATGGACAGTTCTTCAAGATGCTCAAGGACTGTATTGTAGGGTTACATTTTTTTTAGATTAGAAGTAGTGTTAGTATTATATTAGTATTGAGATAAGGTAAGAAATAGGGTCAGACAGGCTCACATATAATGTCGAAGGGGGGTTCAAGATGGACTAGCCCAGCCTGTTCGCCACCTGGTCCTGTTCAAGGTAAACTTCTATTCTTTTATTAATCCTATTTCAAGGTTGTCAGTGTCTAATTGTTGTTTTTATTTTGTGTTTCCACCAGTTGCTTGAACCCACTACACAAGTACAAAAACAACTCACTTGTATGGCAGGGTAAGAGTTTGGGTCAGACAGGTTCATAGATTAGGTGAAGGGGGGCTTCAAGATGGATGGGATCTACAAGATGAGGCCTGTATGGTAGGAATAGTTGCAATAGTAGGACTAGCAATAGCAGTAGTATTAGTAGTATTATTGTAGGCCAAGGGGGGGTTCAATATGGTCGAGGACTGTATTGTAGGGTTACAGTTATTTAAATTGGAAGCAGTGGTAGTGTTAAGGATTACATTAGTATTAAAAAAAGGTAAGAAATAGGGTCAGACAGGCTCACATAAAGTATAAGAGGGGGAGGAGGGGTTCAAGATGGACGACATCTTTCAAGATGGATCAGCCCACCCTATTCACGTCCTGGGACTTCAAGGTAAAAAAAAAAAATATTTTTTAATTGAGTAACCATATTTCAAGGCTTTCAATGTCTAATTCTTATTTTTTGTTTGCTCCAGTTGCTTAAACCCAGTACACAAGCACAAACACAACTCACTTGTATGGCAGGGTAAGAGTTGGGGTCAGACAGATTAATAGATTAGGTGAAGGGGGGGCTTCAAGATGGATGGGATCTACAAGATGAGGCCTGTATGGTAGGAATAGTTGCAGTAGTAGGACTAGCAATAGCAGTAGTATTACTGTAGGCCAAGGTGGGGCTTCAAATTGGTTGAGGACTGTATTGTAGGGTTACAGTTATTTAGATTGGAAGCAGTGGTAGTGGTAAGGATTACATTAGTATTAAGATAAGGTAAGAAATAGGGTCAGACAGGCTCACATAAGGTATAAGAGGGGGAGGAGGGGTTCAAGATGGACGACATCTTTCAAGATGGATCAGCCCACCCTATTCACGTCCTGGGCCTGTTCAAGGTAAAAAAAAATATTTTTTGATTTTTAATTGAGTAACCATATTTCAAGGCTTTCAATGTCTAATTTTTATTTTTTGTTTGCTCCAGTTGCTTAAACCCAGTACACAAGCACAAACACAACTCACTTGTATGGCAGGGTAAGAGTTGGGGTCAGACAGATTAATAGATTAGGTGAAGGGGGGGCTTCAAGATGGATGGGATCTACAAGATGAGGCCTGTATGGTAGGAATAGTTGCAGTAGTAGGAAACGCAATAGCAGTAGTATTATTAGTAGTATTATTGTAGGCTAAGGGGGGGGCTTCAAGATGGACAGTTCTTCAAGATGCTCAAGGACTGTATTGTAGGGTTAGACTTTTTTAGATTAGAAGTAGTGTTAGTATTATATTAGTATTGAGATAAAGTAAGAAATGGGGTCAGACAGGCTCACATATAATGTCGAAGGGGGGGTTCAAGATGGACTAGCCCAGCCTGTTCGCCACCTGGTCCTGTTCAAGGTAAACTTCTATTCTTTTATTAATCCTATTTCAAGGTTGTCAGTGTCTAATTGTTGTTTTTATTTTGTGTTTCCACCAGTTGCTTGAACCCACTACACAAGTACAAAAACAACTCACTTGTATGGCAGGGTAAGAGTTTGGGTCAGACAGGTTCATAGATTAGGTGAAGGGGGGCTTCAAGATGGATGGGATCTACAAGATGAGGCCTGTATGGTAGGAATAGTTGCAATAGTAGGACTAGCAATAGCAGTAGTATTAGTAGTAGTATTATTGTAGGCCAAGGGGGGGCTTCAATATGGTCGAGGACTGTATTGTAGGGTTACAGTTATTTAAATTGGAAGCAGTGGTAGTGTTAAGGATTACATTAGTATTAAAAAAAGGTAAGAAATAGGGTCAGACAGGCTCACATAAGGTATAAGAGGGGGAGGAGGGGTTCAAGATGGACGACATCTTTCAAGATGGATCAGCCCACCCTATTCACGTCCTGGGCCTGTTCAAGGTAAAAAAAAATATTTTTTGATTTTTAATTGAGTAACCATATTTCAAGGCTTTCAATGTCTAATTTTTATTTTTTGTTTGCTCCAGTTGCTTAAACCCAGTACACAAGCACAAACACAACTCACTTGTATGGCAGGGTAAGAGTTGGGGTCAGACAGATTAATAGATTAGGTGAAGGGGGGGCTTCAAGATGGACGGGATCTACAAGATGAGGCCTGTATGGTAGGAATAGTTGCAGTAGTAGGACACGCAATAGCAGTAGTATTAGTAGTAGTAGTATTGAAGGCTAAGGGGGGGGCTTCAAGATGGACAGTTCTTCACGATGCTGAAGGACTGTACTGTAGGGTTAGACTTTTTTAGATTAGTAGTAGTGTTAGTATTATATTAGTATTGAGATAAAGTAAGAAATGGGGTCAGACAGGCTCACATATAATGTCGAAGGGGGGTTCAAGATGGACGACATCTTTCAAGATGGATCAGCCCACCCTATTCACGTCCTGGGACTGTTCAAGGTAAAAAAAAAAAAAAAAATTTTTAATTGAGTAACCATATTTCAAGGCTTTCAATGTCTAATTTTTATTTTTTGTTTGCTCCAGTTGCTTAAACCCAGTACACAAGCACAAACACAACTCACTTGTATGGCAGGGTAAGAGTTGGGGTCAGACAGATTAATAGATTAGGTGAAGGGGGGGCTTCAAGATGGACGGGATCTACAAGATGAGGCCTGCATGGTAGGAATAGTTGCAGTAGTAGGACTAGCAGTAGTATTAGTAGTAGTATTATTGTAGGCCAAGGGGGGGCTTCAAGATGGACAGAGTTCTTCAAGATGCTCAAGGACTGTATTGTAGGGTTACATTTTTTTTAGATTAGAAGTAGTGTTAGTATTATATTAGTATTGAGATAAGGTAAGAAATAGGGTCAGACAGGCTCACATATAATGTCGAAGGGGGGTTCAAGATGGACTAGCCCAACCTGTTCGCCACCTGGTCCTGTTCAAGGTTAAATGCTATTCTTTTATTAATCCTATTTCAAGGTTGTCAGTGTCTAATTTTTGTTTTTATTTTGTGTTTCCACCAGTTGCTTGAACCCACTACACAAGTACAAAAACAACTCACTTGTATGGCAGGGTAAGAGTTTGGGTCAGACAGGTTCATAGATTAGGTGAAGGGGGGCATCAAGATGGACGGGATCTACAAGATGAGGCCTGTATGGTAGGAATAGTTGCAATAGTAGGACTAGCAATAGCAGTAGTATTGTTAGTAGTATTATTGTAGGCTAAGGGGGGGGCTTCAAGATGGACAGAGTTCTTCAAGATGCTGAAGGACTGTACTGTAGGGTTAGACTTTTTTAGATTAGAAGTAGTGTTAGTTTTATGTTAGTATTGAGATAAAGTAAGAAATGGCGTCAGACAGGCTCACATATAATGTCGAAGGGGGGGTTCAAGATGGACTAGCCCAGCCTGTTCGCCACCTGGTCCTGTTCAAGGTAAACTTCTATTCTTTTATTAATCCTATTTCAAGGTTGTCATTGTCTAATTTTTGTTTTTATTTTGTGTTTCCACCAGTTGCTTGAACCCACTACACAAGTACAAAAACAACTCACTTGTATGGCAGGGTAAGAGTTTGGGTCAGACAGGTTCATAGATTAGGTGAAGGGGGGCTTCAAGATGGACGGGATCTACAAGATGGGGCCTGTATGGTAGGAATAGTTGCAATAGTAGGACTAGCAATAGCAATAGTATTAGTAGTATTATTGTAGGCCAAGGGGGGCTTCAATATGGTCGAGGACTGTATTGTAGGATTACGGTTATTTAGATTGGAAGCAGTGGTAGTGTTAAGGATTACATTAGTATTAAAAAAAGGTAAGAAATAGGGTCAGACAGGCTCACATAAGGTATAAGAGGGGGAGGAGGGGTTCAAGATGGACGACATCTTTCAAGATGGATCAGCCCACCCTATTCACGTCCTGGGACTGTTCAAGGTAAAAAAAAAAAAAAATTTTTTAATTGAGTAACCATATTTCAAGGCTTTCAATGTCTAATTTTTATTTTTTGTTTGCTCCAGTTGCTTAAACCCAGTACACAAGCACAAACACAACTCACTTGTATGGCAGGGTAAGAGTTGGGGTCAGACAGATTAATAGATTAGGTGAAGGGGGGGGCTTCAAGATGGACGGGATCTACAAGATGAGGCCTGTATGGTAGGAATAGTTGCAATAGTAGGACTAGCAATAGTATTAGTAGTAGTATTATTGTAGGCCAAGGGGAGGGGGGGGTTCAATATGGTCGAGGACTGTATTGTAGGGTTACAGTTATTTAGATTGGAAGCAGTGATAGTGTTAAGGATTACATTAGTATTAAAAAAAGGTAAGAAATAGGGTCAGACAGGCTCACATAAGGTATAAGAGGGGGAGGAGGGGTTCAAGATGGACGACATCTTTCAAGATGGATCAGCCCACCCTATTCAAGTCCTGGGACTGTTCAAGGTAAAAAAAAATATATATATATTTTTTAATTGAGTAACCATATTTCAAGGCTTTCAATGTCTAATTTTTATTTTTTGTTTGCTCCAGTTGCTTAAACCCAGTACACAAGCACAAACACAACTCACTTGTATGGCAGGGTAAGAGTTGGGGTCAGACAGATTAATAGATTAGGTGAAGGGGGGGCTTCAAGATGGATGGGATCTACAAGATGAGGCCTGTATGGTAGGAATAGTTGCAGTAGTAGGACTAGCAATAGCAGTAGTATTAGTGGTAGTATTACTGTAGGCCAAGGTGGGGCTTCAAGATGGTTGAGGACTGTATTGTAGGGTTACAGTTATTTAGATTGGAAGCAGTGGTAGTGTTAAGGATTACATTAGTATTAAGATAAGGTAAGAAATAGGGTCAGACCGGCTCACATAAGGTATAAGAGGGGGAGGAGGGGTTCAAGATGGACGACATCTTTCAATATGGATCAGCCCACTCTATTCACGTCCTGGGCCTGTTCAAGGTAAAAGAAAATATTTTTTGATTTTTAATTGAGTAACCATATTTCAAGGCTTTCAATGTCTAATTTTTATTTTTTGTTTGCTCCAGTTGCTTAAACCCAGTACACAAGCACAAACACAACTCACTTGTATGGCAGGGTAAGAGTTGGGGTCAGACAGATTAATAGATTAGGTGAAGGGGGGGCTTCAAGATGGATGGGATCTACAAGATGAGGCCTGTATGGTAGGAATAGTTGCAGTAGTATTAGTAGTAGTATTATTGTAGGCTAAGGGGGGGGCTTCAAGATGGACAGTTCTTCAAGATGCTCAAGGACTGTACTGTAGGGTTAGACTTTTTTAGATTAGAAGTAGTGTTAGTATTATATTAGTATTGAGATAAAGTAAGAAATGGGGTCAGACAGGCTCACATATAATGTCGAAGGGGGGGTTCAAGATGGACTAGCCCAGCCTGTTCGCCACCTGGTCCTGTTCAAGGTAAACTTCTATTCTTTTATTAATCCTATTTCAAGGTTGTCAGTGTCTAATTTTTGTTTTTATTTTGTGTTTCCACCAGTTGCTTGAACCCACTACACAAGTACAAAAACAACTCACTTGTATGGCAGGGTAAGAGTTTGGGTCAGACGGGTTCATAGATTAGATGAAGTGGGGCTTCAAGATGGAAGGGATCTACAAGATGAGGCCTGTATGGTAGGAATAGTTGCAATAGTAGGACTAGCAGTAGTAGTATTATTGTAGGCCAAGGGGGGGCTTCAATATGGTCGAGGACTGTATTGTAGGGTTACAGTTATTTAGATTGGAAGCAGTGGTAGTGTTAAGGATTACATTAGTATTAAAAAAAGGTAAGAAATAGGGTCAGACAGGCTCACATAAGGTATAAGAGGGGGAGGAGGGTTTAAAGATGGACGACATCTTTCAAGATGGATGAGCCCACCCTATTCACGTCCTGGGACTGTTCAAGGTAAAAAAAAAAAAAAAATTTAATTGAGTAACCATATTTCAAGTCTTTCAATGTCTAATTCTTATTTTTTGTTTGCTCCAGTTGCTTAAACCAGTACACAAGCACAAACACAACTCACTTGTATGGCAGGGTAAGAGTTGGGGTCAGACAGATTAATAGATTAGGTGAAGGGGGGGCTTCAAGATGGATGGGATTTACAAGATGAGGCCTGTATGGTAGGAATAGTTGCAGTAGTAGGACTAGCAGTAGTATTAGTAGTAGTATTATTGTAGGCCAAGGGGGGGCTTCAAGATGGACAGAGTTCTTCAAGATGCTCAAGGACTGTATTGTAGGGTTACATTTTTTTTAGATTAGAAGTAGTGTTAGTATTATATTAGTATTGAGATAAGGTAAGAAATAGGGTCAGACAGGCTCACATATAATGTCGAAGGGGGGTTCAAGATGGACTAGCCCAACCTGTTCGCCACCTGGTCCTGTTCAAGGTAAAATGCTATTCTTTTATTAATCCTATTTCAAGGTTGTCAGTGTCTAATTTTTGTTTTTATTTTGTGTTTCCACCAGTTGCTTGACCCCACTACACAAGTACAAAAACAACTCACTTGTATGGCAGGGTAAGAGTTTGGGTCAGACAGGTTCATAGATTAGGTGAAGGGGGGCTTCAAGATGGAAGGGATCTACAAGATGAGGCCTGTATGGTAGGAATAGTTGCAATAGTAGGACTAGCAATAGTATTAGTAGTAGTATTATTGTAGGCCAAGGGGGGGCTTCAATATGGTCGAGGACTGTATTGTAGGGTTACAGTTATTTAGATTGGAAGCAGTGGTAGTGTTAAGGATTACATTAGTATTAAAAAAAGGTAAGAAATAGGGTCAGACAGGCTCACATAAGGTATAAGAGGGGGAGGAGGGTTTAAATATGGACGACATCTTTCAAGATGGATGAGCCCACCCTATTCACGTCCAGGGACTGTTCAAGGTAAAAAAATATATTTTTTTTTTAATTGAGTAACCATATTTCAAGGCTTTCAATGTCTAATTTTTATTTTTTGTTTGCTCCAGTTGCTTAAACCCAGTACACAAGCACAAACACAACTCACTTGTATGGCAGGGTAAGAGTTGGGGTCAGACAGATTAATAGATTAGGTGAAGGGGGGCTTAAAGATGGACGGGATTTACAAGATGAGGCCTGTATGGTAGAATAAGTTGCAATAGTTGGACTAGCAATAGTAGTAGTATTAATAGTAGTAGTATTGTAGGCTAAGGGGGCTTCAAGATGGACAGTTCTTCACGATGCTGAAGGACTGTATTGTAGGGTTAGTTAATTTAGATTGGAAGCAGTGATAGTGTTAAGGATTACATTAGTATTAAGATAAGGTAAGAAATAGGGTCAGACAGGCTCACATAAGGTATAAGAGGGGGAGGAGGGGTTCAAGATGGACGACATCTTTCAAGATGGATCAGCCCACCCTATTCACCTCCTGGGCCTGTTCAAGGTAAAAAAAATATTTTTTGATTTTTAATTGAGTAACCATATTTCAAGGCTTTCAATGTCTGATTTTTATTTTTTGTTTGCTCCAGTTGCTTAAACCCAGTACACAAGCACAAACACAACTCACTTGTATGGCAGGGTAAGAGTTGGGGTCAGACAGATTAATAGATTAGGTGAAGGGGGGGGCTTCAAGATGGATGGGATCTACAAGATGAGGCCTGTATGGTAGGAATAGTTGCAATAGTAGGACTAGCAATAGCAATAGTATTAGTAGTATTATTGTAGGCCAAGAGGGGGGTTCAATATGGTTGAGGACTGTATTGTAGGGTTACAGTTATTTAGATTGGAAGCAGTGGTAGTGTTAAGGATTACATTAGTATTAAAAAAAGGTAAGAAATAGGGTCAGACAGGCTCACATAAGGTATAAGAGGGGGAGGAGGGGTTCAAGATGGACGACATCTTTCAAGATGGATCAGCCCACCCTATTCACGTCCTGGGACTGTTCAAGGTAAAAAAATATATATTTTTTTTAATTGAGTAACCATATTTCAAGGCTTTCAATGTCTAATTTTTATTTTTTGTTTGCTCCAGTTGCTTAAACCCAGTACACAAGCACAAACACAACTCACTTGTATGGCAGGGTAAGAGTTTGGGTCAGACAGGTTCATAGATTAGGTGAAGGGGGGCTTCAAGATGGAAGGGATCTACAAGATGAGGCCTGTATGGTAGGAATAGTTGCAATAGTAGGACTAGCAATAGCAGTAGTATTATTATTGTAGGCCAAGGGGGGGCTTCAATATGGTCGAGGACTGTATTGTAGGGTTACAGTTATTTAGATTGGAAGCAGTGATAGTGTTAAGGATTACATTAGTATTAAAAAAAGGTAAGAAATAGGGTCAGACAGGCTCACATAAGGTATAAGAGGGGGAGGAGGGGTTCAAGATGGACGACATCTTTCAAGATGGATCAGCCCACCCTATTCACGTCCTGGGACTGTTCAAGGTAAAAAAAAAAAAAATAATTTTTTAATTGAGTAACCATATTTCAAGGCTTTCAATGTCTAATTTTTATTTTTTGTTTGCTCCAGTTGCTTAAACCCAGTACACAAGCACAAACACAACTCACTTGTATGGCAGGGTAAGAGTTGGGGTCAGACAGATTAATAGATTAGGTGAAGGGGGGGCTTCAAGATGGATGGGATCTACAAGATGAGGCCTGTATGGTAGGAATAGTTGCAGTAGTAGGACTAGCAGTAGTATTAGTAGTAGTATTATTGTAGGCCAAGGGGGGGCTTCAAGATGGACAGAGTTCTTCAAGATGCTCAAGGACTGTATTGTAGGGTTACATTTTTTTTTTAGATTAGAAGTAGTGTTAGTATTATATTAGTATTGAGATAAAGTAAGAAATAGGGTCAGACAGGCTCACATATAATGTCGAAGGGGGGTTCAAGATGGACTAGCCCAGCCTGTTCGCCACCTGGTCCTGTTCAAGGTAAACTTCTATTCTTTTATTAATCCTATTTCAAGGTTGTCAGTGTCTAATTTTTGTTTTTATTTTGTGTTTCCACCAGTTGCTTGAACCCACTACACAAGTACAAAAACAACTCACTTGTATGGCAGGGTAAGAGTTTGGGTCAGACAGGTTCATAGATTAGGTGAATGGGCGCTTCAAGATGGACGGGATCTACAAGATGAGGCCTGTATGGTAGGAATAGTTGCAGTAGTAGGACACGCAATAGCAGTAGTATTATTAGTAGTATTATTGTAGGCTAAGGGGGGGGCTTCAAGATGGACAGTTCTTCAAGATGCTCAAGGACTGTATTGTAGGGTTAGACTTTTTTAGATTAGAAGTAGTGTTAGTATTATATTAGTATTGAGATAAAGTAAGAAATGGGGTCAGACAGGCTCACATATAATGTCGAAGGGGGGTTCAAGATGGACTAGCCCAGCCTGTTCGCCACCTGGTCCTGTTCAAGGTAAACTTCTATTCTTTTATTAATCCTATTTCAAGGTTGTCAGTGTCTAATTGTTGTTTTTATTTTGTGTTTCCACCAGTTGCTTGAACCCACTACACAAGTACAAAAACAACTCACTTGTATGGCAGGGTAAGTGTTTGGGTCAGACAGGTTCGTAGATTAGGTGAAGGGGGGGCTTCAAGATGGATGGGATCTCCAAGATGAGGCCTGTATGGTAGGAATAGTTGCAGTAGTAGGACTAGCAATAGCAATAGTATTAGTAGTATTATTGTAGGCCAAGGGGGGCTTCAATATGGTCGAGGACTGTATTGTAGGGTTACAGTTATTTAGATTGGAAGCAGTGGTAGTGTTAAGGATTACATTAGTATTAAAAAAAGGTAAGAAATAGGGTCAGACAGGCTCACATAAGGTATAAGAGGGGGAGGAGGGTTTAAAGATGGACGACATCTTTCAAGATGGATGAGCCCACCCTATTCACGTCCTGGGACTGTTCAAGGTAAAAAAAAATATATATATTTTTTTGATTTTTAATTGAGTAACCATATTTCAAGGCTTTCAATGTCTAATTTTTATTTTTTGTTTGCTCCAGTTGCTTAAACCCAGTACACAAGCACAAACACAACTCACTTGTATGGCAGGGTAAGAGTTGGGGTCAGACAGATTAATAGATTAGGTGAAGGGGGGGCTTCAAGATGGATGGGATCTACAAGATGAGGCCTGTATGGTAGGAATAGTTGCAGTAGTAGGACACGCAATAGCAGTAGTATTAGTAGTAGTAGTATTGTAGGCTAAGGGGGGGCTTCAAGATGGACAGTTCTTCACGATGCTGAAGGACTGTACTGTAGGGTTAGACTTTTTTAGATTAGAAGTAGTGTTAGTATTATATTAGTATTGAGATAAAGTAAGAAATGGGGTCAGACAGGCTCACATATAATGTCGAAGGGGGGGTTCAAGATGGACTAGCCCAGCCTGTTCGCCACCTGGTCCTGTTCAAGGTAAACTTCTATTCTTTTATTAATCCTATTTCAAGGTTGTCAGTGTCTAATTGTTGTTTTTATTTTGTGTTTCCACCAGTTGCTTGAACCCACTACACAAGTACAAAAACAACTCACTTGTATGGCAGGGTAAGAGTTTGGGTCAGACAGGTTCATAGATTAGGTGAAGGGGGGCTTCAAGATGGATGGGATCTACAAGATGAGGCCTGTATGGTAGGAATAGTTGCAATAGTAGGACTAGCAATAGCAATAGTATTAGTAGTAGTATTATTGTAGGCCAAGAGGGGGGTTCAATATGGTCGAGGACTGTATTGTAGGGTTACAGTTATTTAGATTGGAAGCAGTGGTAGTGTTAAGGATTACATTAGTATTAAAAAAAGGTAAGAAATAGGGTCAGACAGGCTCACATAAGGTATAAGAGGGGGAGGAGGGGTTCAAGATGGACGACATCTTTCAAGATGGATCAGCCCACCCTATTCACGTCCTGGGCCTGTTCAAGGTAAAATTGATTTTGTTTTGTTTTTTTTGTTTTTTTTAATTGAGTAACCCTATTTCAAGGCTTTCAATGTCTAATTTTTATTGTTTGTTCCAGTTGCTTAAACCCAGTACACAAGCACAAACACAACTCACTTGTATGGCAGGGTAAGAGTTGGGGTCAGACAGATTAATAGATTAGGTGAAGGGGGGGCTTCAAGATGGAAGGGATCTACAAGATGAGGCCTGTATGGTAGGAATAGTTGCAGTAGTAGGACTAGCAGTAGTATTAGTAGTAGTATTATTGTAGGCCAAGGGGGGGCTTCAAGATGGACAGAGTTCTTCAAGATGCTCAAGGACTGTATTGTAGTGTTACATTTTTTTAGATTAGAAGTAGTGTTAGTATTATATTAGTATTGAGATAAGGTAAGAAATGGGGTCAGACAGGCTCACATAAGGTATAAGAGGGGGAGGAGGGGTTCAAGATGGACTAGCCCAACCTGCTCGCCACCTGGTCCTGTTCAAGGTAAAATGCTATTTTATTAATCCTATTTCAAGGTTGTCGGTGTCTAATTTTTGTTTTTGTATTTCCACCAGTTGCTTGAACCCACTACACAAGTACTAAACATCACACTTGTATGGCAGGGTAAGAGTTGGGGTCAGACAGGTTCATAGATTAGGTGAAGGGGGCTTCAAGATGGACGGGATCTACAAGATGAGGCCTGTATGGTAGGATAAGTTGCAATAGTAGGACTAGCAATAGTAGTATTAGTAGTATTATTGTAGGCCAAGGGGGCTTCAAGATGGACAGAGTTCTTCAAGATGCTCAAGGACTGTATTGTAGGGTTAGTTATTTAGATTGGAAGCAGTGATAGTGTTAAGGATTACATTAGTATTAAGATAAGGTAAGAAATAGGGTCAGACAGGCCCACATAAGGTATAAGAGGGGGAGGAGGGGTTCAAGATGGACGACATCTTTCAAGATGGATCAGCCCACCCTATTCACGTCCTGGGCCTGTTCAAGGTAAAAAAAATATTTTTTGATTTTTAATTGAGTAACCATATTTCAAGGCTTTCAATGTCTAATTTTTATTTTTTGTTTGCTCCAGTTGCTTAAACCCAGTACACAAGCACAAACACAACTCACTTGTATGGCAGGGTAAGAGTTGGGGTCAGACAGATTAATAGATTAGGTGAAGGGGGGGCTTCAAGATGGATGGGATTTACAAGATGAGGCCTGTATGGTAGGAATAGTTGCAATAGTAGGACTAGCAATAGCAGTAGTATTATTATTGTAGGCCAAGGGGGGGCTTCAATATGGTCGAGGACTGTATTGTAGGGTTACAGTTATTTAGATTGGAAGCAGTGATAGTGTTAAGGATTACATTAGTATTAAAAAAAAAGGTAAGAAATAGGGTCAGACAGGCTCACATAAGGTATAAGAGGGGGAGGAGGGGTTCAAGATGGACGGCATCTTTCAAGATGGATCAGCCCACCCTATTCACGTCCTGGGACTGTTCAAGGTAAAAAAAAAATAATTTTTTAATTGAGTAACCATATTTCAAGGCTTTCAATGTCTAATTTTTATATTTTGTTAACTCCAGTTGCTTAAACCCAGTACACAAGCACAAACACAACTCACTTGTATGGCAGGGTAAGAGTTGGGGTCAGACAGATTAATAGATTAGGTGAAGGGGGGGCTTCAAGATGGATGGGATCTACAAGATGAGGCCTGTATGGTAGGAATAGTTGCAGTAGTAGGACACGCAATAGCAGTAGTATTATTAGTAGTATTATTGTAGGCTAAGGGGGGGGGCTTCAAGATGGACAGTTCTTCAAGATGCTGAAGGACTGTATTGTAGGGTTAGACTTTTTTAGATTAGAAGTAGTGTTAGTATTATATTAGTATTGAGATAAAGTAAGAAATGGGGTCAGACAGGCTCACATATAATGTCGAAGGGGGGTTCAAGATGGACTAGCCCAGCCTGTTCGCCACCTGGTCCTGTTCAAGGTAAACTTCTATTCTTTTATTAATCCTATTTCAAGGTTGTCAGTGTCTAATTTTTGTTTTTATTTTGTGTTTCCACCAGTTGCTTGAACCCACTACACAAGTACAAAAACAACTCACTTGTATGGCAGGGTAAGAGTTTGGGTCAGACAGGTTCATAGATTAGGTGAATGGGGGCTTCAAGATGGACGGGATCTACAAGATGGGGCCTGTATGGTAGGAATAGTTGCAATAGTAGGACTAGCAATAGCAATAGTATTAGTAGTATTATTGTAGGCCAAGGGGGGCTTCAATATGGTCGAGGACTGTATTGTAGGGTTACGGTTATTTAGATTGGAAGCAGTGATAGTGTTAAGGATTACATTAGTATTAAAAAAAGGTAAGAAATAGGGTCAGACAGGCTCACATAAGGTATAAGAGGGGGAGGAGGGGTTCAAGATGGACGACATCTTTCAAGATGGATGAGCCCACCCTATTCACGTCCTGGGCCTGTTCAAGGTAAAAAAAAATAATATTTTTTTGATTTTTAATTGAGTAACCATATTTCAAGGCTTTCAATGTCTAATTTTTATTTTTTGTTCCAGTTGCTTAAACCCAGTACACAAGCACAAACACAACTCACTTGTATGGCAGGGTAAGAGTTGGGGTCAGACAGATTAATAGATTAGGTGAAGGGGGGGCTTCAAGATGGAAGGGATCTAGAAGATGAGGCCTGTATGGTAGGAATAGTTGCAGTAGTAGGACTAGCAGTAGTATTAGTAGTAGTATTATTGTAGGCCAAGGGGGGGCTTCAAGATGGACAGAGTTCTTCAAGATGCTCAAGGACTGTATTGTAGTGTTACATTTTTTTAGATTAGAAGTAGTGTTAGTATTATATTAGTATTGAGATAAGGTAAGAAATAGGGTCAGACAGGCTCACGTATAAGGTCAAAGGGGGGGTTCAAGATGGACTAGCCCAACCTGCTCGCCACCTGGTCCTGTTCAAGGTAAAATGCTATTTTATTAATCCTATTTCAAGGTTGTCAGTGTCTAATTTTTGTTTTTGTATTTCCACCAGTTGCTTGAACCCACTACACAAGTACAAAAACAACTCACTTGTATGGCAGGGTAAGAGTTGGGGTCAGACCGGTTCATAGATTAGGTGAAGGGGGGCTTAAAGATGGACGGGATTTACAAGATGAGGCCTGTATGGTAGGATAAGTTGCAATAGTTGGACTAGCAATAGTAGTATTAATAGTATTATTGTAGGCCAAGGGGGGGCTTCAATATGGTCGAGGACTGTATTGTAGGGTTAGTTATTTAGATTGGAAGCAGTGATAGTGTTAAGGATTACATTAGTATTAAGATAAGGTAAGAAATAGGGTCAGACCGGCTCACATAAGGTATAAGAGGGGGAGGAGGGGTTCAAGATGGACGACATCTTTCAAGATGGATCAGCCCACCCTATTCACGTCCTGGGCCTGTTCAAGGTAAAAAAAATATTTTTTGATTTTTAATTGAGTAACCATATTTCAAGGCTTTCAATGTCTAATTTTTATTTTTTGTTTGCTCCAGTTGCTTAAACCCAGTACACAAGCACAAACACAACTCACTTGTATGGCAGGGTAAGAGTTGGGGTCAGACAGGTTCTAGATTAGGTGAAGGAAGGGGCTTCAAGATGGACGGGATCTACAAGATGAGGCCTGTATGGTAGTATTGGTTGCAGTAGTAGGACACGCAATAGCAGTGGTATTAGTAGTAGTATAATTGTCGGCCAAGGGAAGGCTTCAAGATGGTCGAGGAGTGTATTGTACGTTTACAGTTTTTTTATAGATTGGAAGCAGTGGTAGTGTTAAGTATTATATTAGTATTAAGATAAGATAAGAAATAGGGTGAGACAGGCTCACATAAGGCAGAAGAGGCGTTCAAGATGGACAACAACTTTCAAGACGGACTAGCCCACCCTATTCACGTCCTGGGCCTGTTCAAGGTAAAATTTATTTATTTTTTTTATTGCGTGACCCTATTTCAAAGCTTTCAATGTCTAATTTTTATTTTTTTGTTTGCTCCAGTTGCTTAAACCCACTACACAAGCACAAACAACTCACTTGTATGGCAGGGTAAAAGTTGGGGTCAGACAGATTAATAGTTAGGTGAAGGGGGGGGGCTTCAAGATGGACGGGATCTACAAGATGAGGCCTGTATGGTAGGAATAGTTACAGTAGTAGGATTAGCAATAGCTTTAGTATTAGTAGTAGTATTAACATTCCCGAATCCCGCCTACTCTTCCTTAACATAGAACTCACTCTTTTGGATGCATGACAATACCATCAACCACACTCAATCCCAGTGATCAGCAGAGAGCAGAATAAGCACAAAACATCTCATAAATCAGCTGTTAATATCAATAATCTCAGACCTCTTCCTAAAGCACATTCACCACAAATTCCTGTTGTCCCTCCGCCACCGTCAAGTTTGAACATGGCCCTTTTTAATGTCCGCTGTCTGCTGAACAAGTCTTTTATTGTTAATGAACTGAATTTAAACCACAAACTTGACTGCTTCTTTTTAGCAACCCCAAAATTTTTTGTGTTACAGTGCAGAAACCACCAAAAAAATGCAATCCTTTCATTGAGTTTTCTGAATTTTTATCAATTTTAAACAATTTCTTTAACATGATTATTATAACCGGTGATTTTAACTTGCACATAGATAACCTTTTAGACCCTGTTGCAAATGAGTTTTTAAACATTCTTAATTATATGGATTTTACCCAACATGTCACACAGCCGACTCACAACAGAGGGTCACTCTGGATCTGGTCATCACCTATGGCCTGACCATGAGTTTGTCCTGTTGTTGACTTAGCTCTGTCTGACCACTACTGTGTGTTTTTTAATATCACTGGTTTTATACAGCGGGAGACCTGTGAGAATGGTGAGGAAGCGCCGTCTGACCCCTGAAGTGGCTGCAAATTTTATGGAAGTTTTTGATCAAATCCCCTCAATGGTTTTACCCGCCCCTGTGATTTTATTGACCATTTTAACTGAACTGAACGTAGATGGAGGAAAAACAAAACAATCAATCACCAATTATTCACAAATCAACAACGGACATACAACAGTGCAATAAGAAATGCAAGAAACCATTACTTATCCACAGTAATCTCCAATCACAAAAATAATCCAAAAGTTTTATTTTCAAGGATTGACAATATTTTAAACCTTGATTTTAGCATGTTTTATTTGACACCCACTGACTCTCTCTGTGAGCAGTTTGCAGACCTTCATGGAAAAGATAAACACCATCAGATGTGATATTTTATCTTGTCAAATCTGTTTTTAACACATCTGAGTGCTTGCCTGAACCAGAGGAAACACTGGACAGTTTTGTCCTGGTTAATACTGAGAGGCTTGACAAAGTTTTCTCGTTAGTGAGGCCCACCACATGTCTTTTAGATCCAATCCCCACTCCATTTCTCAAGTCATTTTATGGAACTTTTAATGATGAGCTTTTAACCATGATGAATTGCTCTCTTCAGACAGGGGTCTTTCCCGCTGCCTTTAAAGCGGCAGTGGTGAGGCCCCTGCTGAAGAGCAATTTAGATTTTAATGATTTTAACAACTACCGACCAGTGTCTAACTTACCATTTTTAAGCAAAATTTTTAGAAAAACTTGTTTTTATCCAACTAAATTATTTCTTAGAAAATCGCAACATCCTAGAAAAGTTTCAGTCTGGTTTTAGGGTGAACCACAGCACAGATACTGCCCTGGCAAAGATTTTAAATGATTTTAGAATAAATTATGACTCACAAAAGGTGACTGTGTTCTACTGGATCTGAGCGCTGCCTTCGATACAGTAGACCACACCATTCTTTTAACTCGCCTAAAACACCTCGGCCTCTCTGGTGCTGTTCACATCCTACCTCACAGACAGAACATTTATGGTGAATTTAGACACTTTCTTCTCCAAGGTCCATAAAGTCACATGTGGTGTGCCCCAGGGTTCCATTTTAGGCCCTGTGCTTTTTAACCTGTACATGCTCCCTCTTGGCGGTGTCATCAGGAGACATGGGATCAACTTCCACAGTTATGCAGATGATATGCAACTCTACATCTCTGTCTCCTGATGACACCAGGCCAATGGACGCTCTTTTTAACTGCATTTTTGATATCAAATCCTGGATGGCAGAAAACTTTCTTCAGCTTAACCAGGACAAAACTGAGGTTTTAGTCATTGGTCCTGAGAGAGAAACTTTTACCCAAATTATAAGCACAGTCTTTTAACCCACCTCCACAAGTGAAAAACCTGGGTGTCATTTTTGACTCTGAGCTGACTTTTATTCCACACATAAAGAACAAAAATAGGTTTCTATCACCTAAAAAACATAGCTAGAGTCTGCCCCATTCTCTCTCTGGCCAACACTGAGACACTCATGCATGCTTTTATCACCAGTCAAATAGACTACTGTAATGCCTTGCTCTCTGGTCTTCCCAAAAAGAATATTTCAGGTTTACAATTATTACAAAATTCAGCAGCTCGTGTCCTGACTAGGACCAGAGGGCGGGACCACATTACACCGGTTTTAAAATCACTGCATTGGCTCCCTGTGAGTTTCAGGATCAATTTTAAAGAACAAATCTTATGCTCCTACAAAATACCAAAACGTGTATGAATTGTGTAAAATACCTGTAATATAAGATCCTATCATCTTAATTTCTCATAATTTATGCTCCAGAGCCCATTCTCCTACCCTCTCTCAGAGCACTGACAGAAAATGACTCGTTTTGCTCTGGCTCCTTTAATGCAAATGAGCTCCTTCACAGCCCGACCCGCTCCCGGCACCTGGGACTGTTGCGCTACGCCCACGCAGCCATTGTTGTAGTCCACTACATAACAGAACCGCGCGGTGTGTAAGTTTTCCTGACATTAGATAACTTTTTTCTATGGATTGAAAATGGCACAACCAGAAGAATTTACTGTCCAACTCTACATGTTTGAACCGGAATCTGACCCGGAGGACAAAGATGTCGAACAAGACGAACCTTTGGAATCTAGGCTTGAAATTAACGCTTCTCAGTGGTTAGTGGGTTCACTTGTAATTATATACTAACAAAGGTGCATTTCTAGCCAGCTCGAAATAAATAGTTTAGTTTTTATATGCTGCTCAGTATTTGATATAGGCTACTCTATATAATGCATGTTTTGTTGCTCATACGTTTTCAAACCCATTTACATGCTTCTCTAACAAATTAATTTAACAAAAATATAGTTAGCTTGGCTATATAAGACTCAAATATGACAAAGTGATACATAAGACTGTCATAAACCACGTGTGCATATGAAGTTTGTTTACATGTGCGCACAAGCCCGTACCTCACAGCAGAGCTTTCAGAATCTGTACACATGGATATATACATGCACTTCCTGTAGTTCATTTAGTTTATTTCGTGTCTTTAGGTGCACATGTGGCTACTGCGCTACAATGCCTACCAAGTGGAAAATGGATGCTGTCAAGAAACCCCCAAGGTGCGTTTGTTTTACAAAAACTTGTTTTCAGTTACTGTATGTTATGTACACTCATGTTATTTATACATTTATATATTTGGTAGGTGCGAGGAAGAATGGAAGAAGTCCCCAGCCAACCCACATGCATGGTGGAACATCCAGGATTTGAACCTGTGTCTCAATATCTACTCCCTTCAAAATGCCATTAATGTGGACAAAGCACAGTTTGGACCATTACATCTAAGAGGAATGGTACAGTAAGTTGACTTTAATTATGGTGCCATTTTATAGTCAAACACTAAAAGTTACAATAATAAAAACACATTACTGTATTAATAAATATTTAAGTACTTTACTGACACTACAAAACAGACAATATAAACTTATTTAACAAGTATTACACACTTTATAACTATATACAGTATAACTGCAGTCTCACTGCAAGCACACTCGATAAACTGTAAACATACAAATAGAATAAATAAGTATTGCACACTGTAATATAAATACACATTTTCACTTTAGCTTCACAGCAAGCACACCAAATAAACTTTAAACAAATAGAATAAATAAGTATTGCACACTGTAATATAAATACGCATTTAACTTTTTAGAATAAAAAATTACTGCATGCTATATAACTAATTTTCACTGCAAAAAAAAAAAAAAAAAGATAAGAATAAATTAATAATTGTTGCATGCTGTATAATGAATTCTGTGCTTCAGTCGTTACAGGTACTGTGCCTACAGATCTTTTGTGTCTTGGTGCTGGCTGGGTCTGAGAGTTCGTGTGGTTCTGCCATCTTGCATCGTCCTCCGAATACGGCAGTGCTTCTCAAATAGTGGGGCCCGCCCCTCTGGGGGGGCGCAGTGCGCTGCCAGGGGTAGGCGTGTGTGACCCTGGGGAACATGCTTTTTTTGCCGTACTAGAATAAAGTGATCCACTACAGTAGTTGGTGCTCTCATTGTCAGAGTGTGCGCAGGGAGCTCTATGGTGTAGGGTTTATTTTGCACCGAGCAGGCGATATGAAGTGAGTAAACAAACCTGAAGACAACATGAAGAAATTTTTAACAGGGATGAAAAGAAAGGCGGAGAGAGATGAAGATAATGAGACAAAAGAAAGTCACCCGAAAGCTAAGATGAGGAAATATGACAAAGCATATGTAGTGCTTGGCTTCACTGTGATTACAGTGGGAGACGAGGAAAGACCGGTGTGTTTTCTGTGTCTAAAAATGCTGGCAGCGGAGAGCATGAAGCCACATAAATTAAGGCGCCACTTGAAGACATTACATCCCAAGCCGCTAGAGTTTTTTCAGCGAAAACATGCCGAATATTGCCAACAAACATCCCGCTTTGTGAAAGCTACTTCAGTAAACCAGTGAGCACTGTTGGCATCGTATAAGGTGGCATACCAAATTGCTCGGTGCAAAAAACCCCACACCATAGCAGAGGAGCTGATACTGCCTGCAGCATTAGACATGGTCTCTGTCATGCTGGATGACGCAAGTGCTGCAAAACTAAAAACTATCCCTCTGTCCAATGACACTGTCGCCAGACGCATAGATGACATTGCTAACGATCTTCAAGAACAGCTGATAGATAAACTCAAAGACAAACGTTTTGCCTTACAGTTTGACGAAGCAACTGACAGCAACAAAGACTGTTTATTTCTTATGTACGTTTTGACTTGACAAACTCCCTGTGTGAGGATCTACTTTTTTGTAAATATGTCAGACAGGGCCACAGCTGAAGAGCTATTCAAAATGCTGGACTGCTTCTTGACTGAGAATGGGCTGAAGTGGGAGAACTGCATTGGTGTTTGCAGTGATGGTGCACAAACCATGGCAGGGAAGAGAAAAGGGCTTCAAGCACTTATCAAGGAGGTCTCACCTAATGCTGAGTGGACACACTGTATTATACACAGAGAAGCACTTGCATCAAGGCAACTTTCTCCTGAATTAAGTGAGGTTATGACTGACATTATAGGTGTAGTCAATTTTATAAAGACCAGACCACTGAAAACAAGAGTCTTCTCTGCAATCTTTGAGGAGATGGGAGCTGAACATCAAGCCGTGCTGTTTCACAGTGAAGCAAGGTGGCTGTCACGAGGAAAAGTCTTGTCCCGAGTTTTTGAGCTTAGAGAGCAGATAAGTGTTTTTGGAGCAGGAGCACAAGTATGAAGTCGCAGAAAAATTTTGTGATGAGAACTTCCTGGGAAAACTGGCCTGCCTGAGTGACATATTTGGAAAGCTAAATGAACTAAATCTACAGCTTCAAGGGAAAGATAAACCCCTGCCTCAGGTCACAGACAAGATCGGCTCTTTCACTCGAAAGCTTGCACTGTGGGGCAGGAGACTTGATGAAGGAAACACTGATTCATTTGAGAACCTGCATGAATTTGTGGACACTACTGACTATGATGCTATCTCGGTGATTCCGCACATTAATAATAATAATAATAATAATGCATCAGTTTTATATAGCGCTTTTCTGGACACTCAAAGACACTTTACAGAGCATTATTCATTCACTCCATACCCGGTGGTGGTAAACTACTATTGTAGCTACAGCTGCCCTGGGGCAGACTGACGGAAGCGAGGCTGCCAATCTGCGCCATCGGCCCCTCCGACCACCACCAACACTCACGCACACACCACTTTCATACTAGGCAATGTGGGTGATGTGCCTTGCCTAAGGACACAACGGCAGTTTTTGCAACTGGCGCCCCACTGTGGCACCTGGAATTCCTTGTGGTCTCCCATCCAAGTACTAACCAGGCCCGGCCCTGCAGCATATTTCATCACTGATGGGATACTTTAAAAAGTACTTCCCTAAAAACAGTTCCCAGTATGACTGGGTGAGAGATCCTTTCAGTGTAACAGCTCCAACTGGTTTCAGCTCTGCAGAGGAGGACCAGTTCATTGACATGACGTCTGACTCCACATTGAGACTGAGGTTCCCATCACAGACACTCTGTAAATTCTGGCTGAGTGTAGAGAGGCAGTATCCACTCTTAGGGCAGAGGGCTATAGGCATTCTACTTCCTTTTGCAACATCTTACCTTTGTAAGACTGGCTTCTCTGTTGTTGCTGCACTGAAGACCAAGTACAGGTCCCAGCTAAACATTGAGCAGGAGCTGAGAGTTGCAGTATCATGCTTCAAACCTCGCTTTGAAAAGCTGTGCACTTCAAAACGTGCTCATTGTAGCCATTAATCCTGACTTCCTCATTTTGATAAAAAAAAGAAAGAAAAAATCAGCACAAATTGTTTTATTCATTTGTGGCCATACCGGCTCGTCAAAGCCTGAACCCGTCAGATCTCAGAAGCTAAGCAGGGCCGGGCCTGGTTAGTACTTGGATGGGAGACCACTGGGAATTCCAGGTGCCACAGTGGGGCGCCAGTTGCAAAAACTGTCGTAGTGTCCTTAGGCAAGGCACATCACCCACATTGCCTAGTATGAAAGTGGTGTGTGCGTGAGTGTTGGTGGTGATCGGAGGGGCCGATGGCGCAGATTGGCAGCCTCGCATCCATCAGTCTGCCCCAGGGCAGCTGTAGCTACAATAGTAGTTTACCACCACCGGGTCTGGAGTGAATGAATAATGCTCTGTAAAGTGTCTTTGAGTGTCCAGAAAAGCGCTATATAAAACTGATGCATTATTATTATTATTATTATTTTTGTTTTGTAGGTTAAGTGTTTTATACATTGTGCTCCTGAGTGGGGGGGAGGGGGGGTTTAACAGAAAATAATTGAGAAGCACTGGAATACGGCAAGAGTTCCCAGATGAAGAGGGGCAGTATGTGGGTTTCAGACCAGTGCTGGATTAAATCGCAGAGACGACTGTTTCTTTGTCTGGACGAGGTGCTGAGATCCTTAGCATCTCCTGGACAAATGGAGCTGGGTCTGGAACCACCTCTTTGAAGATCAGCTCCAGGATGTCATCAACATATTCTGCAAAAATGGACAATCATCTGTTACTTTTACCTGTTTGACAGTTTCAAATATTCTATTTATAATGTGTCTGTATATACACTTTCTAAATTTTGGAGTTGATATTATTTATGGTACAGAGATTTTGTATTCCTGCTTTGTAAGTTATTTGTGACATTTGATATTTGTTTTGTATAGCTGTTATTAAAATATTGCATATATGGCACAGTACTATATAGTTTGTGATGGTAAATTTTGGGACACAAAATTAATTAAAAACAGAGCAATTACTTAGGAAAATTAGTGGCAGTTTTGAGGGGCCTTGCGATGCCTTCTCCCTTTTTATACTTTGGGTGAAACACCCTGTACATCACATGTGTCAAACATGCAGCCCGGGGGCCAGATCCGGCCCTCCAAGACCCTTAATCTGGCCCTCGGCTGATTTTTCTATTAAAATACTTAAAATTTTCAGATTTTTCTGTTAATTTTTTGCACCGTTTAGCATAGCAGCGTCTCCGGTGTTTCTGTACGTTGCGACTCCCACCAGAGCAGCACAAATGAAGACTTTCCTCTTTCCAAACGCTCTTAAAGGACGATCGTTTTGACTGTCAACTGTGACCCTCATCAGCAAAATGTCAAAAAATAAGAAAAGCAGATGCTGAGTTCAGGATTTCCCAAGAAAAATAGTCTAATTCTTATTTGTTAACAGAGGTGAATGGGAAATCTGTGCTCAGTGTGTTTGGCACAAGTGGCGTTGCTCGAAGAATATAATCTTAAACACCACTACGAGACACGGAGAAAAATACAATAACTTGAAGAGAGAACTGCGTTTTCTGATCCAGCCCTTTTGGGATCAAAGTAGGTTGCATACGGCCCCCGGACTAAAATGAGTTTGACACCCCTGCTGTACATGTATTCGCCAGTTGTTTTTGTAGCTTTTTCACATCCGGTGTTCACATTGAAATGCATAGCTGCCAGGTACAGTATAAAAAATAAAATAAAAATAGCAGTACTGTTGTTGCATAATTAAACTAAGTACTTTCAAATACTCATCTACCTGCAAAGCATTCCCAGGAAAGGAAAAGATGCTCTTTTTGGCGTAAAGCACAGAATCACACTGGAATGATTCCACCGCTTAAGTTTGCAAGTGTGGGCTCATCTTTTTCATTGTGGGATTGTCTGAGTTCCTATGTAGAAGAAAAGAAGAAATTAGCCTTTCAGTTATTTCAGCCCAAGATCTATACTCTACTCAAACTCGCATAAAAACACACATGCTACCATTAATGTTTTTACCTCTTTATAGTATAAATGGTCACATACCTATACTCCTGAAATTATGCTGGAGGGTTTTCATAGACACCTGTGTCCCAGTTGTGCATGTTATCATTTCGGTCTGACAGCCCGTTGAAACAAACGAGGGCTGCACTGGAAGTTCCCTGAACAACATGCTAATTTTACAATATACAATTGATAAGCAACATTTCTTTAGGATCCATTAGGTATTCTGTTTTAAAATTAATATTTAGGAAGACACTTCTCCATCGTGATATCAAAACAAGGGAATAAACTTTGTGTTGTCTATACTATTATTACTCGACGCTACACGCGACTCCAGGCTAGCTAAATACTTTATTCATTTATCGCTAAATACCCCGATACAGTAGCTGATGTTTTCTTACAACTCACATGTGGTCGCTTGGTTGTTTGCAAAAACTCTCTCTGACAGGAATATTTACATGTTTTTTTGCTGCCTGCTCCTCCGCTGAAATGCACCGTATGTTTTCCTCCTATCCTGCGATAACAGGACAGGCTCCTAAAGACCACTGTGTTTCTTCTTGGTAGTGGTTGGAACATAACGTTACGCATTAAAACTAGTTTGTGAAGATCCACAGTCACATAATATTACCCAAATCCACAGCTGACCAAGTAGCAGCCTGCGCGCATCGCATAAAGAAGTGATTAGCCTATAGCGTGCTAAAAGTTGCAGCGAACCATAGACCGTGTATATATATATACGGTCTATGCACTGAACTAAACACAAGTGACCTGATGCATGTAGTTACACAAATGCTGTGATACAAGTAGATATACAAACAACACAATGACAAACTACATTACACATAGCTAATGCTAAAGTCAAAACCATTACATAAACCACAACATCATATCAACAATAGTATTTATTGTTATTTTGGTGTTATTTTTTCTTACCGCATCAGTTGATTAGATTTAAGGAAATGATCCTTCCATAAAATGAAGCATTTCTGCAAATCCTTCGCTGTACTGGTGCAGGTTTGTGAAGCAGTTGTCCTTGAAGTGGTTAGCACATAGAATAGCGCCTTGGGAACTTTTGCAGGCACATTTTCCCGAAAAATAAAAGTAATCCATGTACTTCTCAACAGTTCTGTGGCTGGAGGGCAGTGTAACGATGTGTGTTGGTTAATACAACCAATGCTACGGACTTTCCTCATCATGTTGCACTTGGACTACAAACCAAAAACAAGATGGCGGACCCGGAGAGCAATTAGACGGAAGTTGTTGAACTTGTATTTCCTTTTTAGGAGATTTCCGCTGAAATTCTGTGATGTAACAGATCGAGAAAACGTAACAGATGGCAGAAAATGAAAACGACATGTCTGAGCCGGAATTGAAAGATGTCAAAAAGATATAAAGATATCTTTGCAACTACTGTATGGTTGAAATTGAGTTTTTATGAGTCAATACACACCATATATACCCAGGAAACACTACCAAAGAGCTAAAAAAGTTGATTTAGCATAATATGTGTTCTTTAATGTAATAGGACCGATGACTGTCAAAGGCTAGCGAAAACCTCACAAAGTATAAAGAAAGCTATTGTTTGTTTTGGATTTACACAGTTCATCATACAACATTAATTTCTGAGCAATGCGTACAGTTTAAATACAGCTACAACTAGAAAAGCAAACCTCCACTGAGGCAATGTAGGGCAATACAAATTTCTGACCGTTTTCAGGATCCCCACCAAAATTTAATCATCTGTTCCTTGTCCTAATACCCACGTTGTCCAAAAATTTCATCCAAATCCGTGCAGTACTTTGAGTTATGTTGCACATAAACAAACTCCGGTGAAAACCTAACTTCCTTTATGGAGGTAATAATAACAGTAGCAACAAAAGTAACAAAACACTAGAGATACCTCTGAATGTGTGGCGTTTTCAGTCAGCATTACAGACCGCTTGCTCAGACAAGCCAGCATGAGCTGCAGCTCCTCATCACCTTTAGGTGTCCTTGAGCACTGCTCCTCGAGCAAGTAAAAGTTGACTGTAAAAGTCTTCTGCGGTCGAGGATATGGTGTTTCTTCTTGTCTCCCTGCGGAAAAGTCCAGGAAAAAATCTGAAAATACTAAATGTTTGTTTACTCATAAGCAAAATTCTAACTTTTAATTGATTTGAATGGTTGAGGAGCGATGTGATACACTATACAATACTAGTCAAAAACATTTTATAAATGAAATGTGTTATACGTTACTGCTTAAGGTTTGGGATCACTTGATCACCCTAACCAGAGGTGGACATCCCGGATTCAGAAAGTAATGGTCTTATAAGTTCTTATAAACTCTTTGGCATTGAGAGCGCAGGCAGAAAGAAAACAAAGCACGGCTTATACATTTTCAATGCAGTTTGTCCACCTCTGACCCTTAACCAAGAGACATACCTTGCAATTTCTTGTTGTACAGACACACAACGGGGCACAGTATGTGCCTGAGTATGGCCCTGGCCTTTGGTCTGCCTCTGTCCCTCAGCAGGCGGCTGTCCATTCCCTTGCCTTGTTTGTGAAGACTCTTGATTTCTCATCAATGTTTCTTCTGCTCAATCAATAATGCCTGGGAAGTGCTGACATATTTTTGACAGTAAAGTCCCATGTGTGAATTCGTATTCGTATTGAAGAAAGCATAATCGTAACTTTTCAATTCATATTCTGATGGATGAAATACACACAACACATTTTATGCACGACTGGACTCATTCGAGAGTTTACAAATATTTCTTTTACGCTCAACTACAGCAAAATATGCACGGATTTCCCAAATATGCATGGATTTCATTCCTACGCACATGAATAGTTCTGACAGCTATGTCAGTCCATACCTGACCCCCAGGAAAGAATCAGAAAATGAAAAAAATGGTGATGGGAATTCCGGCTCTTTTTACAGAACCGGCTCTTTTGGCTCCCAAGCGGCTCTTCAGGTTGTTTTGTTGCTTTAATTTATTTATTTTCAACAACAATATAAACTTATGCACAAAATGAATTACTAATTTAAATATAGAAAGTTCATACCCAATCTCTCTGAATGCATGGCACCATTGAGAGAACTAACAGAAAAGAAAACAGAATGGGAATGGTGTCATGTACATGAAAAAGCGAGGAAAGATGTGAAGACACAGCTAACAGTACACTTGAACAGGTACTGAGATTTTATGATCCAGCTAAGCCTATCAAGATCTCATCCAATGCATCACACAGTGGACTTGGAGCTGTTCTTATACAGTTGTATGATAAATGTAGGATGTTACATCATTCATGTAAATGAATGATGTAACATCCATCCATCTTCTTCCGCTTTGTCGTGGGGGCAGTGTGATATTGTACATTTCTTACAATATCCGTTAAATAGTGTCTATTTCAGTAATTGTTTTTCACTTTATAAATATAAAATGTGATCATATTTCCTCAACTTATGTTATTATGCAGATTTTGCTGATGCCTGTGAGAGATTTTGCCAGTTTGTGTCAGGACAGAAAGTTAGTGTTGAGACTGATCATAAACCCTTGATTGCATTGTTTCAAAAGCCACTCACTGACTGTCTGTTGAGAATCCAAAGAATGATGATTCGCCTGCAAAGCTACTCGTTGACAGTGACGTATAGACCAGGGAAACTGATGTACACACCGGACACCTTAAAGACACTTAAGCTTAAAGCCAAAACCAACACATGGGCAAAAAAAGCAACAGTCCTGAGTTAAAACCAAAATCATACAACATTCGGACTGAAGATGGCGCTGTGCTGAGAAGGAACTGCTTTTGTGGCCAGTTAAAGCAGATCAGGAGTCAAATGCTGAGAAACCTCAACATCCAGAGAATCCATCATCTGATACATCAGTCCCTGTGCAAGAACAATCCCTCAAGAGATCCTCAAGGAATATAAAACCACCTGAAAGACTGATTGAACAGATTTAAGTTGTCAGGATTTGATAATAGTTCTGAAATACAGATAAACACTGTTTACTGTATTGAAAGATTAGAATAAGTAAATAAGAGTCAAGTAACTGAAAGGTTAAGTTCACCTGTTTAAATCTGCATGAGCTATCATCATAAAAGTATCATACTTTTACTTAAAGAAGGGGATGTAGTGATATGACAAATGTGATTGGATATTCTCAGTTAATCTATTCTGTATGAGTTAGATGGTGCATCTGTAGAAGGAAGCTAAGAAAAAAACAATATAGAGTTCAGTGAAATGCACAGTTTTTGATGTATGTGTTTATCAGTGCAACAAGTTATAGATAAAGCTAAAAGCTTTCTTCAAGTACTGGTGTATTTAATGAATGAATGGACGCACAACACAAACAAAATACCTGTATTGTCACTATACTTATAAGTTATCAAAATCCATTCCGTGTTGATTGTTTTGCCTTGATACAGGCACACTACCTTGTCGGCCAAGAAGTCAAGGCAATGGATTTGAAATCAGCTGTGGTATTAGTCCGGAGGATGGAATTCTTCCAACGATGACATCTCTAGCTCAAGTTGGAGAATTTGGCCAAGTCTGCGAACTATTGCTAACCACTACGCATATAACAGCAGATAGTGACAAAACCCAAATGGTGTTCTCTAAATATTTTCTTGTGACAGTCGAAACAAAGATCACCACCACAGTTCCCCTCAACATAGAGCACATAATTCAGCTTGGACAGTCCAAGCGCCTTAGATCACACAGAGTCCCGGTGACAGGACAGATCTCGCGTTCAGTTGAAGTGTTGCAATGAATCAAACTACATCCAACTTTGTGATATATTCTCCTGTTTCCCCCCACACCACGGACTGACCTCACATCACAAGAACAAAGAGCCAAGACGTCACAAGAAAGTTCCAAAGCTTAGGCCTGATCTGTGATGAAAATGACTCAATCATGTGTCTGTGTTGTACAACAGCCGGGCTCTTTTCTGTCTCATTTTAAGCATCTGCGCTGATATAAAAGTCGATGTGAGATGAATAAAGAGGACGGAGGGACACAGGCTGAAGGGTGTCAAGTTTGCTCAAAACATAAGGATTTGCTCAAAACATAAGGGGTGAATAAGTGCAGAAAGTTGAAGAAATTATTTCAGACCTCGTTTGACCCCATCCCAGACCCGAGCCTGACCCGAGTTTGGTCTCCCAGGGCAAGTGGAAACAGCTCCGCAGGCAGTCTCCTCTTGACCGTTTTTCACCGAGTCAATGTTATGTTCAACATATTTGCAGTCGGGCGCCTGGGCCGGCGCTTGGCCAAGCGGTTAAGGACGCGAACTCCGGACTTGGACGCTGTGGGTTCGAATCCAGGACAAAACAAACCATAGCCAAGGCCTTCTCAAACACAGCGGATGCGCGAAGCTCCTGCTCTTTCACATTGCTACTTGGAGCCCTCTACAGCTGCAATGTCAAATTAGATGTCGCCATTGACCTAGATAGGGAAAAAAAAAACTCTAAGCCAAGACATCGTTTTTCATATGTTTTTATACACACATTTGTTATACTTCAAAGTGCCCTGATGGACCTCTCAACTTTTCAATCAATTCAAGGCGTCAGGTTTTAGCATTATCACAAAACTTGTTCATATTTTTGGTAAGCAGCATTCATTGACCAAATTTGATGATGTAGCACATTTGCAACGTTTGGCTTTTCAGGTGGCATTTTGACATAAGTATAGTAACTACTACTGCTACAAACAAAAAAACAAAACAAAAAAAAACAATAACGCTTTAGTAACTTTATTGAAACTGAAATATTGTATACAAACTGCAAACAGATCAGGCAGAACATTACTCAACATGGTAAGCCATGGAGCAATTGCGCTTCTCGTTGAAGCACAGGCGAACCTCACACTTAACACATGAAGTGTCAGTGAAAACATCTTTGCACACTTTGCATCTGCCATGCTTGCTGACTTTTGTTGGCAAGTGTCCAACATTGTCATGGCGAACATCATCCGGTTGATCTACTCTGGATGCCCTTGGAGAGTAGACTGTGGCGACTTCTCCGGTCGGCCTTCCTCTTTGTGCCACCAGCACATTTGTCATGATCGGAGCAGTAGCTAGAGCAGCCTGGAAGTTGCGGTGTTTCATGATGTCCTTCTTGTGCATGGCCAGGGCACTGCAGTGTCTACGATAGAGCAACCATGCTTGAACAAGTGCAGTAGTGACTGTGTGCCAGAACAGGTAGATGTACCATCGTCTGGCCTTCATCGGGTATCTGTACTTCGAAATGAGGCAGTCTAGGAAGTCAACACCCCCCATCAGACTATTGTACACCTTCACCACGTTTGGTCTGCTGACAAGAGTGCAGTCCTTCTTTGCTTTATCCTAGCGTCTGACACTGTCTGTTGGTTCTGAACCAAGGTAGGATGAGACTAGCAGCACGATTATCGTACCATTTCACAGCACTCACACCATGTGTAGTTTCGACCCTGTAGTCGAAGCTTCCTCTTCCCTCCTTTTTGAGATCTTTCTCATCTTTCAGTCTACAGTTCTTCAGCCTATTGGTCCATGCTGTTCCAAGGTATAGAATGCCCTGCTCTCTCAGTTTGACAATCAACGGCATGCTGGTGAAGAAATTGTCTGCAGTGACTCTGTAGTTCTTCCCATCTGGAAGTGTGGAGCAAAGACGATTTACAACATCTCCCGACATACCGAGGCCAACACCAGCCTCCTTGACACCACTTCCCTGATAGATTTCAAAATCATACAGCAGTCCTGAAATGCCACACACATGCCAGATTTTGAAGCCCCATTTGTGTGCTTTGCTATGCATATATTGCTTCTCACCACTGTACTTTCCCTTGAATGGCATTATCTGCTCATCAGTAGAATTGTGCTCCTCAAGTACAAGTTTCAGGCAATTGCTGCGAAACATAGTGAGCCACGGTCTGATCTTCCAGAGTTTGTCTGTCTTGTCCTCCTCAGTCACTACCATATTATCAACAAAGTGAAGATGTGCAATGATGTTTTGAAACCTGTTCCTGCTCATAATGTCAGCAACCTGGGGATACCTTGTATCAGTTTCCCAAAACATCTTTGTGCCAGCCACTGGAGCCAGGCCCATTTTGAGAAACATTCCAATAACCTGCTCAAGTTCCTTTTTGTTTGTGTTCAGTTCCCGCCCACTCTTCTGTACAGCATATATATTTGTCTTACTAGCCAGCAATTCAAGCATATCATCATCAATGAATGTTTTGAAATATTCCAATAGTATTCCAAAATCCAATGGAACTTCAGGTTCATCGCTAGTAAATCCAGATTCAGGGGGCTCATAGTCAACTTTCTTCCAGGTGTATTGGCCCTGTCTTGCAGTAGCTGGAGGCAGTTTCTTGTGCTTCACTGGTGGTAAATCGGCAGGTGATGCGGTGTCTTCATTGTCACAAGCATGGCTCTCACTGTCAGTATCTGTAGCATCATCACTCGAAGGCTCATCATCCCCTGGGCCTGGTTGGTAATCCTCATCATCATCACTATCGGATGCAAGTTCCTCTTTTTCACTCTCATTACCCTTGTCCAGCATTGCCAGGACATCTTCAATGTTGTACCTTTTTGCCATCTTGCCTGAGAAAAATTAAAAATGTAGAATTAATAGTTATTTAGCACCTTGATGCAATAAAAAAGGACTTTGATAATTCATGACATCAACACAAGTCAATTGCAGTCCATTGATCCAATGAACAAAATGTGCAGATGATATACTAACACAGACCTAGGAACCCAGTGTTGCATATTTAGATAAGATAAGATATCCTTTATTTTTCCCACAATGGGGAAATTTCAGTGTTGCAATGCACAGTTAAGATAACAGCAAGAAAACAGTAGCAGCAATAGAAGTACAGTGAATAAAAATAGACAAACACTATAAAGATCTATAAAGATAAGGATTATAAAACTACGTATAATATAAATTGCTACCTTAAAACTATATACACAATAAATTGCAATCTAAAAACTATATATACAATAAATTACTATCTTAAATTTCACAGTATTGCACAGGGTCCCAGTATTGCACAGACAGCAGAGTTAGCAGTGTTCATTGTAAAGTCTGACAGCAGCAGGAAGGAAAGACCTGCGTAACTTCTCCTTCACACAGCGAGGGTGAATCAGTTTGTCACGTAATCAACGTAATCAAAACGGTGGAACCTACCAAAATACACTAATATAAAACTGAAAGACTGACATGTCGTAAGTCTGTAGGTATTCCTCTGCCTATATTGATAAACTTCAAATTGATTTCTTACCTTGACAATGGACAGTTTGGTGTCAGAACTTGAGAAGCCAAAGAGTCTGTGGCTCACATGCAGGCAGACATCTTGGATTCGATGGTGACACCACAGACCACTAGATGGCAGCACTCAATGTAGCATATTTGCTTCTTTGGGTTCTTGGGTACATGAATTATTTAATAATAAAAAAAAATACTCTTACTTTTTTGCCATGACCTTTGAATTGTATGTTTGCATGTTTGCAACAAAGGGTGCTATGGGGTTAAGAATCTGCGACGATATAAAAGTCGATAGATGTGAGATGAACAAAGAGGAGTTCTGATGTGTGCTGTAGGAGCGGTGCTGATGCCGTGTGTTCGTGTTGTGACCGGAGCCTCTTCTTGTAAGTTTGCTGACCTTGTTGGGGATAGTTGTGAGCGGTAGATCAGGTTGTGCTGCTGCGTCAACTTTGCGCTTGGCTGTGCGTTGTGCTCTGATGGATATAGATCAGCCAATAGTGACCAAAACGACTGCTTCTGCTGTTTTTTTTATAATATTATATAACCTACATTTAGCCTAATCCATGTATTTATAATATATATATATATATATTTATAATTTTGGTCTATGCGCAGGTGCTGTGCAAGTTGCCTCAATCACTGACGCCCCTGTTTCCCTCCACACCACGGACTGACCTCACATCACCACAGCAAAGAGCAAAGACGTCACAAGAAAGTTTCCAAGCTTAGGCCTGATCTGTGATGAAAATGACTCAATCATGTGTCTGTGTTGTACAACAGCCGGGCTCTTTTCTGTCTCATTTTAAGCATCTGCGCTGATATAAAAGTCGATAGATGTGAGATGAATAAAGAGGAGGGAGGGACACAGACTGAAGGGCATCAAGTTTGCTCAAAACATAAGGATTTGCTCAAAACATAAGGGGCGCCTGGGTTCGAATCCCGCACAAAACAACCATAGCCAAAGCCTTCTCAAATACAGCGGATGTGTGAAGCGCCTGCCCTTTCACTTTGCTACTTGGAGCCCTCTACAGCTGCAATGTCAAATTAGACATCGCCATTGACCTAGATAGGAAAAAAATACAGTGCTGCTTGAAAGAATTTGAGCCACTTGAGCAGTTCAAATATTTCTGTTGTTTATAGGGCTGAAACAATTCATTGATTAAATCGATGAGAAAAATGCATCGATTAGTTTTTTTTGCCTCGATGCTTCGTTTTATTTTCATGCGTTCGGCGATGGCCGGAACCTTCTGGGGTAGTGGTAAAGTTTCCGCACGACCACTGCACTTCACTGTACACAAAACAGCGCGGCGCCCATAGATGTATAATAAGAGCGCACCCCTAATCTCCTCCCGTACACCTCATCTCCTCCGGTAGCCGCGCACCCCTCATCTCCTCCGGTAGCCGCGCACCCCTCATCTCCTCCCGTACGGCGCACACCCCTCATCTCCTCCCGTACGCCGCACACTCCTCATCTCCTCCCGTACGCCGCACACCCCTCATCTCCTCCGGTAGCTGAGCACCCCTCATCTCCTCCGGTACGCCGCGTACACCGCGCGTAGATCGTGTCTTGACACGTACGCTGCGCGGACCGCCCTTCCTCCTGTGCGCCTCTAAACCAGAACTAACACCAGGACTAAAACCAGGTCTAAACCAGGTCTAAAGCAGGTCTAAAGCAGCTCTAAACCAGGTCTAAACCAGATCTAAAACCAGGACTAATCCAGGTCTAAAACCAAACAAGAATTTGCAGGACTTGGTTGCTACATTCATGTAGTTTTAAAAATCATGACAATATCAACTAATGCAAAGTATTCAGATTACGTTACTCACTTTAAGTAATTTAATGGATTATGTTACAAACTACATTTTGGGGTATATAATCTGTAATCTGTAGGGGAATACATTTTAAAAGTAACCTCAACACTGATGCTACAACATATAGAAACAGAAAGCACGGTACATTACATCAAGTGGAAAAGAAACCGCGAGGTAAGTCAACTTTAGCCTAGTGATAATAACGTTTTTCATGTACAAAACACGTGTATCTATCAATGCACGTGGTGTGTACTTAACGTGTGCAAAGTAGACACGACATTAACAAACGATTACTCGAATATTCGAACAAAATAATCAATTACTGTAATAATCGAGAGCTGCAGCCCTAGTTGTTCACCACAATTTTCTTATTTTATCATCACCAGTTTCTATGTATGAAATGTCAGATATATGTTTTATCAATTGCATGTACTTGTTTAGTGGAACTTCTTTAAGTAGCCCAAAAACTACATGAAACATGGAATTAGTGTATGTGCAAAAGTAAGTGAATCCCCAGCTGCATTAGTTAAGTCAAGCAGATAACAGAAATCAAAAATAATAAATTCACTGGCCCTGAGTTTAAGCTCCAGTATGTCTGGGGGTTTCGGTTCAAATCCCATGAAGGGTCTTTATTTACAACTCTTCTTCATACTATTCCCTTCCACAGAGGTCAACACTAGTAAAATCACAGAAATATTGCTTTATGCACTTCTAGCCTGTGGCCGTGAGACTGGCAAACAATGAAGAAAACTTTTCCTGCTTCTCTGAAGACGACCTGGAGATGCAACCCAGGACCTCATACATGCAAAGCATGCGCTCTACTGCTGAGCTACATGCCCTCATCTCCATGGAGGGCATTGAAACATTGAAAATACACCATTCACAGTATGCCATTTTCGTTACATGGATTTGGAAAACTGAACTTCATACCTGCTAAACATATGCTCCAGCGCTGACCTTCATGCTAAGAAAGCTTTTATTTGCTTTCAACAAAACATTTGACCGACATCATGCCGTTTCTGTGGAAGACTCACTGCCTGCACAGTTTGATTTTAAGTTCTTAGTTTTGAGGTAGTGTGGCTGAGTGGTCTAAGGCGCTGGATTTAAGAGCCAGTCTCTTTGGAGACGTGGGTTCAAATCCCACCATTGCCATGAAAGGATTTTTATTTACAACTCTCATTCAAACTATTCCATTCCACAGAAGTCAAAACTTTTCATTTCACTGACCCTGACTTTAGGCTCCAATCTTTCTGGATGTTTGGGTCAAATTACTGGCAAACAATGAAGAAAGGCTTGTGTTAAATGTCATGTAAACACAGCAGCACAAATTGTCTCATTCTCCAAAGATAAACTGGAGATGCTGAGGATTGAACCCAGGATCTCATACATGCAAGGTTTCCACAGAACTCAAAACTAGGAAAAACTGCTGGAGGAGGTTTTAGGACTCAGCCTTTCTGGAGGGGTGAGTTCAAAAGCCACGTCTGCCATTAAAGGATTTTTATTTACAGCTGTCATTCAAACTATTCCATTCCACAGAAGTCAAAACTAGTAAATTCACAGGTGCAAGATTTTGGCTCAAATCTCTCTGGAGGTGTGGGTTCAAATCCTGCCGCTGCCAAAAGGGTGTTTATTTAAACCTCTGATTCAAACTATTCCATTCCACAGAAGTCAAAACTAGTAAATTCACTGGCCCTTACTTTAAGCTCCAGTCCCTCTGGGGGTTTCAGTTCAAATCCCATGAAGGGTCTTTATTTAAAACTCTTCTTCAAACTATTCCCTTCCACAGAGGTCAACACTAGTAAAATCACAGCAATATTGCTTTATGCACGTCTAGGCTGTGGCCGTGAGACTGGCAATGGCAAACAATGAAGAAAACATTTCCTGGTTCTCTGAAGACAAACTGGAGATGCTGGGGATTGAACCCAGGACCTCATACATGCAAAGCATGCGCTCTACCACTGAGCTACATCCCGTCATCTCCAGAAGGGGCACTGAAACATTGAAAATACACCATTCACAGTGTGCCATTTTCGTTACATGGATTTGGAAAACTGAACTTCATACCTGCTAAACATACGCTCCAGCGCTGACCTTCATGCTAAGAAAGCTTTTATTTGCTTTCAACAAAACATTTGACCGACATCATGCCGTTTCTGTGGAAGACTCACTGCCTGCACAGTTTGATTTTAAATTCTTTGTTTTGAGGTAGTGTGGCCGAGTGGTCTAAGGCGCTGGATTTAGGCTCCAGTCTCTCTGGAGGCGTGGGTTCAAATCCCACCACTGCCATGAAAGGATTTTTATTTACAACTCTCATTCAAACTATTCCATTCCACAGAAGTCAAAACTTGTCATTTCACTGACCCTGACTTTAGGCTCCAATCTTTCTGGATGTTTGGGTCAAATCACTGGCAAACAATGAAGAAAGGCTTGTGTTAAATGTCATGTAAACACAGCAGCACAAATTGTCTCATTCTCCAAAGATAAACTGGAGATGCTGAGGATTGAACCCAGGATCTCATACATGCAAGGTTTCCACAGAAAACAAAACTAGGAAAAACTGCTGGAGGAGGTTTTAGAATTCAGCCTCTCTGGAGGGGTGAGTTCAAACGCCACGTCTACCATTAAAGGATTTTTATTTACAGCTGTCATTCAAACTATTCCATTCCACAGAAGTCAAAACTAGTAAATTCACTGGCCCTTACTTTAAGCTCCAGTCCCTCTGGGGGTTTCGGTTCAAATCCCATGAAGGGTCTTTATTTAAAACTCTTCTTCAAACTATTCCCTTCCACAGAGGTCAACACTAGTAAAATCACAGCAATATTGCTTTATGCACGTCTAGGCTGTGGCCGTGAGACTGGCAATGGCAAACAATGAAGAAAACATTTTCTGGTTCTCTGAAGACAAACTGGAGATGCTGGGGATTGAACCCAGGACCTCATACATGCAAAGCATGCGCTCTACCGCTGAGCTACATCCCCTCATCTCCAGAAGGGGCATTGAAACATTGAAAATACACCATTCACAGTGTGCCATTTTCGTTACATGGATTTGGAAAACTGAACTTCATACCTGCTAAACATACGCTCCAGCGCTGACCTTCATGCTAAGAAAGCTTTTATTTGCTTTCAACAAAACATTTGACCGACATCATGCCGTTTCTGTGGAAGACTCACTGCCTGCACAGTTTGATTTTAAATTCTTAGTTTTGAGGTAGTGTGGCCGAGTGGTCTAAGGCGCTGGATTTAAGCTCCAGTCTCTTTGGAGGCGTGGGTTCAAATCCCACCACTGCCATGAAAGGATTTTTATTTTCAACTCTCATTCAAACTATTCCATTCCACAGAAGTCAAAACTTGTCATTTCACTGACCCTGATTTTGGGCTCCAATCTTTCTCGATGTTTGGGTCAAATCACTGGCAAACAATGAATAAAGGCTTGTGTTAAATGTCATGTAAACACAGCAGCACAAATTGTCTCATTCTCCAAAAATAAACTGGAGATGCTGAGGATTGAACCCAGGATCTCATACATGCAAGGTTTCCACAGAAATCAAAACTAGGAAAAACTGCTGGAGGAGGTTTTAGGACTCAGCCTTTCTGGAGGGGTGAGTTCAAAAGCCACGTCTGCCATTAAAGGATTTTTATTTACAGCTGTCATTCAAACTATTCCATTCCACAGAAGTCAAAACTAGTAAAATCACAGGTGCAAGATTTTGGCTCAGATCTCTCTGGAGGTGTGGGTTCAAATCCTGCCGCTGCCAAAAAGGGTGTTTATTTAAACTTCTGATTCACAATATTCCTTTCCACAAAAGTCAAGACTAGTAAAATCACTGGCCCTTACTTTAAGCTCCAGTCCGTCTGGGGGTTCGGTTCAAATCCCATGAAGGGTCTTTATTTAAAACTCTTCTTCAAACTATTCCCTTCCACAGAGGTCAACACTAGTAAAATCACAGCAATATTGCTTTATGCACGTCTAGGCTGTGGCCGTGAGACTGGCAATGGCAAACAATGAAGAAAACATTTTCTGGTTCTCTGAAGACAAACTTGAGATGCTGGGGATTGAACCCAGGACCTCATACATGCAAAGCATGCACTCTACCGCTGAGCTACATCCCCTCATCTCCAGAAGGGGCACTGAAACATTGAAAATACACCATTCACAGTGTGCCATTTTCGTTACATGGATTTGGAAAACTGAACTTCATACCTGCTAAACATACGCTCCAGCGCTGACCTTCATGCTAAGAAAGCTTTTATTTGCTTTCAACAAAACATTTGACCGACATCATGCCGTTTCTGTGGAAGACTCACTGCCTGCACAGTTTGATTTTAAATTCTTTGTTTTGAGGTAGTGTGGCCGAGTGGTCTAAGGCGCTGGATTTAGGCTCCAGTCTCTCTGGAGGCGTGGGTTCAAATCCCACCACTGCCATGAAAGGATTTTTATTTACAACTCTCATTCAAACTATTCCATTCCACAGAAGTCAAAACTTGTCATTTCACTGACCCTGACTTTAGGCTCCAATCTTTCTGGATGTTTGGGTCAAATCACTGGCAAACAATGAAGAAAGGCTTGTGTTAAATGTCATGTAAACACAGCAGCACAAATTGTCTCATTCTCCAAAGATAAACTGGAGATGCTGAGGATTGAACCCAGGATCTCATACATGCAAGGTTTCCACAGAAAACAAAACTAGGAAAAACTGCTGGAGGAGGTTTTAGAATTCAGCCTCTCTGGAGGGGTGAGTTCAAACGCCACGTCTACCATTAAAGGATTTTTATTTACAGCTGTCATTCAAACTATTCCATTCCACAGAAGTCAAAACTAGTAAAATCACAGGTGCAAGATTTTGGCTCAAATCTCTCTGGAGGTGTGGGTTCAAATCCTGCCGCTGCCAAAAAGGGTGTTTATTTAAACCTCTGATTCACAATATTCCATTCCACAAAAGTCAAGACTAGTAAAATCACTGGCCCTTACTTTAAGCTCAAGTCCCTCTGTGTGTTTCGGTTCAAATCCCATGAAGGGTCTTTATTTACAACTCTTCTTCAAACTATTCCCTTCCACAGAGGTCAACACTAGTAAAATCACAGCAATATTGCTTTATGCACGTCTAGACTGTGGCCGTGAGACTGGCAATGGCAAACAATGAAGAAAACATTTTCTGGTTCTCTGAAGACAAACTGGAGATGCTGGGGATTGAACCCAGGACCTCATACATGCAAAGCATGCGCTCTACCGCTGAGCTACATCCCTCATCTCCAGAAGGGGCATTGAAACATTGAAAATACACCATTCACAGTGTGCCATTTTCGTTACATGGATTTGGAAAACTGAACTTCATACCTGCTAAACATACGCTCCAGCGCTGACCTTCATGCTAAGAAAGCTTTTATTTGCTTTCAACAAAACATTTGACCGACATCATGCCGTTTCTGTGGAAGACTCACTGCCTGCACAGTTTGATTTTAAATTCTCAGTTTTGAGGTAGTGTGGCCGAGTGGTCTAAGGCGCTGGATTTAGGCTCCAGTCTCTCTGGAGGCGTGGGTTCAAATCCCACCACTGCCATGAAAGGATTTTTATTTACAACTCTCATTCAAACTATTCCATTCCACAGAAGTCAAAACTTGTCATTTCACTGACCCTGACTTTAGGCTCCAATCTTTCTGGATGTTTGGGTCAAATCACTGGCAAACAATGAAGAAAGGCTTGTGTTAAATGTCATGTAAACACAGCAGCACAAATTGTCTCATTCTCCAAAGGTAAACTGGAGATGCTGAGGATTGAACCCAGGATCTCATACATGCAAGGTTTCCACAGAACTCAAAACTAGGAAAAACTGCTGGAGGAGGTTTTAGGATTCAGCCTCTCTGGAGGGGTGAGTTCAAACGCCACGTCTACCATTAAAGGATTTTTATTTACAGCTGTCATTCAAACTATTCCATTCCACAGAAGTCAAAACTAGTAAAATCACAGGTGCAAGATTTTGGCTCAAATCTCTCTGGAGGTGTGGGTTCAAATCCTGCCGCTGCCAAAAAGGGTGTTTATTTAAACCTCTGATTCACAATATTCCATTCCACAAAAGTCAAGACTAGTAAAATCACTGGCCCTTACTTTAAGCTCCAGTCCCTCTGGGGGTTTCGGTTCAAATCCCATGAAGGGTCTTTATTTAAAACTCTTCTTCAAACTATTCCCTTCCACAGAGGTCAACACTAGTAAAATCACAGCAATATTGCTTTATGCACGTCTAGGCTGTGGCCGTGAGACTGGCAATGGCAAACAATGAAGAAAACATTTTCTGGTTCTCTGAAGACAAACTGGAGATGCTGGGGATTGAACCCAGGACCTCATACATGCAAAGCATGCGCTCTACCGCTGAGCTACATCCCCTCATCTCCACAAGGAGCATTGAAACATTGAAAATACACCATTCACAGTGTGCCATTTTCGTTACATGGATTTGGAAAACTGAACTTCATACCTGCTAAACATACGCTCCAGCGCTGACCTTCATGCTAAGAAAGCTTTTATTTGCTTTCAACAAAACATTTGACCGACATCATGCCGTTTCTGTGGAAGACTCACTGCCTGCACAGTTTGATTTTAAATTCTTAGTTTTGAGGTAGTGTGGCCGAGTGGTCTAAGGCGCTGGATTTAAGCTCCAGTCTCTCTGGAGGCGTGGGTTCAAATCCCACCACTGCCATGAAAGGATTTTTATTTACAACTCTCATTCAAACTATTCCATTCCACAGAAGTCAAAACTTGTCATTTCACTGACCCTGACTTTAGGCTCCAATCTTTCTGGATGTTTGGGTCAAATCACTGGCAAACAATGAAGAAAGGCTTGTGTTAAATGTCATGTAAACACAGCAGCACAAATTGTCTCATTCTCCAAAAATAAACTGGAGATGCTGAGGATTGAACCCAGGATCTCATACATGCAAGGTTTCCACAGAACTCAAAACTAGGAAAAACTGCTGGAGGAGGTTTTAGGATTCAGCCTCTCTGGAGGGGTGAGTTCAAACGCCACGTCTACCATTAAAGGATTTTTATTTACAGCTGTCATTCAAACTATTCCATTCCACAGAAGTCAAAACTAGTAAAATCACAGGTGCAAGATTTTGGCTCAAATCTCTCTGGAGGTGTGGGTTCAAATCCTGCCGCTGCCAAAAAGGGTGTTTATTTAAACCTCTGATTCACAATATTCCATTCCACAAAAGTCAAGACTAGTAAAATCACTGGCCCTTACTTTAAGCTCCAGTCCCTCTGGGGGTTTCGGTTCAAATCCCATGAAGGGTCTTTATTTAAAACTCTTCTTCAAACTATTCCCTTCCACAGAGGTCAACACTAGTAAAATCACAGCAATATTGCTTTATGCACGTCTAGGCTGTGGCCGTGAGACTGGCAATGGCAAACAATGAAGAAAACATTTTCTGGTTCTCTGAAGACAAACTGGAGATGCTGGGGATTGAACCCAGGACCTCATACATGCAAAGCATGCGCTCTACCGCTGAGCTACATCCCCTCATCTCCAGAAGGGGCATTGAAACATTGAAAATACACCATTCACAGTGTGCCATTTTCGTTACATGGATTTGGAAAACTGAACTTCATACCTGCTAAACATACGCTCCAGCGCTGACCTTCATGCTAAGAAAGCTTTTATTTGCTTTCAACAAAACATTTGACCGACATCATGCCGTTTCTGTGGAAGACTCACTGCCTGCACAGTTTGATTTTAAATTCTTAGTTTTGAGGTAGTGTGGCCGAGTGGTCTAAGGCGCTGGATTTAAGCTCCAGTCTCTTTGGAGGCGTGGGTTCAAATCCCACCACTGCCATGAAAGGATTTTTATTTTCAACTCTCATTCAAACTATTCCATTCCACAGAAGTCAAAACTTGTCATTTCACTGACCCTGATTTTGGGCTCCAATCTTTCTCGATGTTTGGGTCAAATCACTGGCAAACAATGAATAAAGGCTTGTGTTAAATGTCATGTAAACACAGCAGCACAAATTGTCTCATTCTCCAAAAATAAACTGGAGATGCTGAGGATTGAACCCAGGATCTCATACATGCAAGGTTTCCACAGAAATCAAAACTAGGAAAAACTGCTGGAGGAGGTTTTAGGACTCAGCCTTTCTGGAGGGGTGAGTTCAAAAGCCACGTCTGCCATTAAAGGATTTTTATTTACAGCTCTCATTCAAACTATTCCATTCCACAGAAATCAAAACTAGTAAAATCACAGGTGCAAGATTTTGGCTCAGATCTCTCTGGAGGTGTGGGTTCAAATCCTGCCGCTGCCAAAAAGGGTGTTTATTTAAACTTCTGATTCACAATATTCCTTTCCACAAAAGTCAAGACTAGTAAAATCACTGGCCCTTACTTTAAGCTCCAGTCCGTCTGGGGGTTTCGGTTCAAATCCCATGAAGGGTCTTTATTTACAACTCTTCTTCAAACTATTCCCTTCCACAGAGGTCAACACTAGTAAAATCACAGCAATATTGCTTTATGCACGTCTAGGCTGTGGCCGTGAGACTGGCAATGGCAAACAATGAAGAAAACATTTTCTGGTTCTCTGAAGACAAACTGGAGATGCTGGGGATTGAACCCAGGACCTCATACATGCAAAGCATGCGCTCTACCGCTGAGCTACATCCCCTCATCTCCAGAAGGGGCACTGAAACATTGAAAATACACCATTCACAGTGTGCCATTTTCGTTACATGGATTTGGAAAACTGAACTTCATACCTGCTAAACATACGCTCCAGCGCTGACCTTCATGCTAAGAAAGCTTTTATTTGCTTTCAACAAAACATTTGACCGACATCATGCCGTTTCTGTGGAAGACTCACTGCCTGCACAGTTTGATTTTAAATTCTTTGTTTTGAGGTAGTGTGGCCGAGTGGTCTAAGGCGCTGGATTTAGGCTCCAGTCTCTCTGGAGGCGTGGGTTCAAATCCCACCACTGCCATGAAAGGATTTTTATTTACAACTCTCATTCAAACTATTCCATTCCACAGAAGTCAAAACTTGTCATTTCACTGACCCTGACTTTAGGCTCCAATCTTTCTGGATGTTTGGGTCAAATCACTGGCAAACAATGAAGAAAGGCTTGTGTTAAATGTCATGTAAACACAGCAGCACAAATTGTCTCATTCTCCAAAGATAAACTGGAGATGCTGAGGATTGAACCCAGGATCTCATACATGCAAGGTTTCCACAGAAAACAAAACTAGGAAAAACTGCTGGAGGAGGTTTTAGAATTCAGCCTCTCTGGAGGGGTGAGTTCAAACGCCACGTCTACCATTAAAGGATTTTTATTTACAGCTGTCATTCAAACTATTCCATTCCACAGAAGTCAAAACTAGTAAAATCACAGGTGCAAGATTTTGGCTCAAATCTCTCTGGAGGTGTGGGTTCAAATCCTGCCGCTGCCAAAAAGGGTGTTTATTTAAACCTCTGATTCACAATATTCCATTCCACAAAAGTCAAGACTAGTAAAATCACTGGCCCTTACTTTAAGCTCCAGTCCCTCTGGGGGTTTCGGTTCAAATCCCATGAAGGGTCTTTATTTACAACTCTTCTTCAAACTATTCCCTTCCACAGAGGTCAACACTAGTAAAATCACAGCAATATTGCTTTATGCACGTCTAGGCTGTGGCCGTGAGACTGGCAATGGCAAACAATGAAGAAAACATTTTCTGGTTCTCTGAAGACAAACTGGAGATGCTGGGGATTGAACCCAGGACCTCATACATGCAAAGCATGCGCTCTACCGCTGAGCTACATCCCCTCATCTCCAGAAGGGGCATTGAAACATTGAAAATACACCATTCACAGTGTGCCATTTTCGTTACATGGATTTGGAAAACTGAACTTCATACCTGCTAAACATACGCTCCAGCGCTGACCTTCATGCTAAGAAAGCTTTTATTTGCTTTCAACAAAACATTTGACCGACATCATGCCGTTTCTGTGGAAGACTCACTGCCTGCACAGTTTGATTTTAAATTCTTTGTTTTGAGGTAGTGTGGCCGAGTGGTCTAAGGCGCTGGATTTAGGCTCCAGTCTCTCTGGAGGCGTGGGTTCAAATCCCACCACTGCCATGAAAGGATTTTTATTTACAACTCTCATTCAAACTATTCCATTCCACAGAAGTCAAAACTTGTCATTTCACTGACCCTGACTTTAGGCTCCAATCTTTCTGGATGTTTGGGTCAAATCACTGGCAAACAATGAAGAAAGGCTTGTGTTAAATGTCATGTAAACACAGCAGCACAAATTGTCTCATTCTCCAAAGATAAACTGGAGATGCTGAGGATTGAACCCAGGATCTCATACATGCAAGGTTTCCACAGAAAACAAAACTAGGAAAAACTGCTGGAGGAGGTTTTAGAATTCAGCCTCTCTGGAGGGGTGAGTTCAAACGCCACGTCTACCATTAAAGGATTTTTATTTACAGCTGTCATTCAAACTATTCCATTCCACAGAAGTCAAAACTAGTAAAATCACAGGTGCAAGATTTTGGCTCAAATCTCTCTGGAGGTGTGGGTTCAAATCCTGCCGCTGCCAAAAAGGGTGTTTATTTAAACCTCTGATTCACAATATTCCATTCCACAAAAGTCAAGACTAGTAAAATCACTGGCCCTTACTTTAAGCTCCAGTCCCTCTGGGGTTTCGGTTCAAATCCCATGAAGGGTCTTTATTTAAAACTCTTCTTCAAACTATTCCCTTCCACAGAGGTCAACACTAGTAAAATCACAGCAATATTGCTTTATGCACGTCTAGGCTGTGGCCGTGAGACTGGCAATGGCAAACAATGAAGAAAACATTTTCTGGTTCTCTGAAGACAAACTGGAGATGCTGGGGATTGAACCCAGGACCTCATACATGCAAAGCATGCGCTCTACCGCTGAGCTACATCCCCTCAACTCCATGGAGGGCATTGAAACATTGAAAATACACCATTCACAGTGTGCCATTTTCGTTACATGGATTTGGAAAACTGAACTTCATACCTGCTAAACATACGCTCCAGCGCTGACCTTCATGCTAAGAAAGCTTTTATTTGCTTTCAACAAAACATTTGACCGACATCATGCCGTTTCTGTGGAAGACTCACTGCCTGCACAGTTTGATTTTAAATTCTTAGTTTTGAGGTAGTGTGGCCGAGTGGTCTAAGGCGCTGGATTTAAGCTCCAGTCTCTCTGGAGGCGTGGGTTCAAATCCCACCACTGCCATGAAAGGATTTTTATTTACAACTCTCATTCAAACTATTCCATTCCACAGAAGTCAAAACTTGTCATTTCACTGACCCTGACTTTAGGCTCCAATCTTTCTGGATGTTTGGGTCAAATCACTGGCAAACAATGAAGAAAGGCTTGTGTTAAATGTCATGTAAACACAGCAGCACAAATTGTCTCATTCTCCAAAAATAAACTGGAGATGCTGAGGATTGAACCCAGGATCTCATACATGCAAGGTTTCCACAGAACTCAAAACTAGGAAAAACTGCTGGAGGAGGTTTTAGGATTCAGCCTCTCTGGAGGGGTGAGTTCAAACGCTACGTCTACCATTAAAGGATTTTTATTTACAGCTGTCATCCAAACTATTCCATTCCACAGAAGTCAAAACTAGTAAAATCACAGGTGCAAGATTTTGGCTCAAATCTCTCTGGAGGTGTGGGTTCAAATCCTGCCGCTGCCAAAAAGGGTGTTTATTTAAACCTCTGATTCACAATATTCCATTCCACAAAAGTCAAGACTAGTAAAATCACTGGCCCTTACTTTAAGCTCCAGTCCCTCTGGGGGTTTCGGTTCAAATCCCATGAAGGGTCTTTATTTACAACTCTTCTTCAAACTATTCCCTTCCACAGAGGTCAACACTAGTAAAATCACAGCAATATTGCTTTATGCACGTCTAGGCTGTGGCCGTGAGACTGGCAATGGCAAACAATGAAGAAAACATTTTCTGGTTCTCTGAAGACAAACTGGAGATGCTGGGGATTGAACCCAGGACCTCATACATGCAAAGCATGCGCTCTACCGCTGAGCTACATCCCTCATCTCCAGAAGGGCATTGAAACATTGAAAATACACCATTCACAGTGTGCCATTTTCGTTACATGGATTTGGAAAACTGAACTTCATACCTGCTAAACATACGCTCCAGCGCTGACCTTCATGCTAAGAAAGCTTTTATTTGCTTTCAACAAAACATTTGACCGACATCATGCCGTTTCTGTGGAAGACTCACTGCCTGCACAGTTTGATTTTAAATTCTTTGTTTTGATGTAGTGTGGCCGAGTGGTCTAAGGCGCTGGATTTAAGCTCCAGTCTCTGGAGGCGTGGATTCAAATCCCACCACTGCCGTGAAAGGTTTTTTATTTACAACTCTCATTCAAACTATTCAATTCCACAGAAGTCAAAACTTGTCATTTCACTGACCCTGACTTTAGGCTCCAATCTTTCTGGATGTTTGGGTCAAATCACTGGCAAACAATGAAGAAAGGCTTGTGTTAAATGTCATGTAAACACAGCAGCACAAATTGTCTCATTCTCCAAAAATAAACTGGAGATGCTGAGGATTGAACCCAGGATCTCATACATGCAAGGTTTCCACAGAAATCAAAACTAGGAAAAACTGCTGGAGGAGGTTTTAGGATTCAGCCTCTCTGGAGGGGTGAGTTCAAACGCCACGTCTACCATTAAAGGATTTTTATTTACAGCTGTCATCCAAACTATTCCATTCCACAGAAGTCAAAACTAGTAAATTCTCTGGCCCTTAATTTAAGCTCCAGTCCCTCTGGGGGTTTCGGTTCAAATCCCATGAAGGGTCTTTATTTAAAACTCTTCTTCAAACTATTCCCTTCCACAGAGGTCAACACTAGTAAAATCACAGCAATATTGCTTTATGCACGTCTAGGCTGTGGCCGTGAGACTGGCAATGGCAAACAATGAAGAAAACATTTTCTGGTTCTCTGAAGACAAACTGGAGATGCTGGGGATTGAATCCAGGACCTCATACATGCAAAGCATGCGCTCTACCGCTGAGCTACATCCCCTCATCTCCACAAGGAGCATTGAAACATTGAAAATACACCATTCACAGTGTGCCATTTTCGTTACATGGATTTGGAAAACTGAACTTCATACCTGCTAAACATACGCTCCAGCGCTGACCTTCATGCTAAGAAAGCTTTTATTTGCTTTCAACAAAACATTTGACCGACATCATGCCGTTTCTGTGGAAGACTCACTGCCTGCACAGTTTGATTTTAAATTCTTAGTTTTGAGGTAGTGTGGCCGAGTGGTCTAAGGCGCTGGATTTAAGCTCCAGTCTCTTTGGAGGCGTGGGTTCAAATCCCACCACTGCCATGAAAGGATTTTTATTTTCAACTCTCATTCAAACTATTCCATTCCACAGAAGTCAAAACTTGTCATTTCACTGACCCTGATTTTGGGCTCCAATCTTTCTCGATGTTTGGGTCAAATCACTGGCAAACAATGAATAAAGGCTTGTGTTAAATGTCATGTAAACACAGCAGCACAAATTGTCTCATTCTCCAAAAATAAACTGGAGATGCTGAGGATTGAACCCAGGATCTCATACATGCAAGGTTTCCACAGAAATCAAAACTAGGAAAAACTGCTGGAGGAGGTTTTAGGATTCAGCCTCTCTGGAGGGGTGAGTTCAAACGCTACGTCTACCATTAAAGGATTTTTATTTACAGCTGTCATCCAAACTATTCCATTCCACAGAAGTCAAAACTAGTAAAATCACAGGTGCAAGATTTTGGCTCAGATCTCTCTGGAGGTGTGGGTTCAAATCCTGCCGCTGCCAAAAAGGGTGTTTATTTAAACTTCTGATTCACAATATTCCTTTCCACAAAAGTCAAGACTAGTAAAATCACTGGCCCTTACTTTAAGCTCCAGTCCCTCTGGGGGTTTCGGTTCAAATCCCATGAAGGGTCTTTATTTACAACTCTTCTTCAAACTATTCCCTTCCACAGAGGTCAACACTAGTAAAATCACAGCAATATTGCTTTATGCACGTCTAGGCTGTGGCCGTGAGACTGGCAATGGCAAACAATGAAGAAAACATTTTCTGGTTCTCTGAAGACAAACTGGAGATGCTGGGGATTGAACCCAGGACCTCATACATGCAAAGCATGCGCTCTACCGCTGAGCTACATCCCCTCATCTCCAGAAGGGGCACTGAAACATTGAAAATACACCATTCACAGTGTGCCATTTTCGTTACATGGATTTGGAAAACTGAACTTCATACCTGCTAAACATACGCTCCAGCGCTGACCTTCATGCTAAGAAAGCTTTTATTTGCTTTCAACAAAACATTTGACCGACATCATGCCGTTTCTGTGGAAGACTCACTGCCTGCACAGTTTGATTTTAAATTCTTTGTTTTGAGGTAGTGTGGCCGAGTGGTCTAAGGCGCTGGATTTAGGCTCCAGTCTCTGGAGGCGTGGGTTCAAATCCCACCACTGCCATGAAAGGATTTTTATTTACAACTCTCATTCAAACTATTCCATTCCACAGAAGTCAAAACTTGTCATTTCACTGACCCTGACTTTAGGCTCCAATCTTTCTGGATGTTTGGGTCAAATCACTGGCAAACAATGAAGAAAGGCTTGTGTTAAATGTCATGTAAACACAGCAGCACAAATTGTCTCATTCTCCAAAGATAAACTGGAGATGCTGAGGATTGAACCCAGGATCTCATACATGCAAGGTTTCCACAGAAAACAAAACTAGGAAAAACTGCTGGAGGAGGTTTTAGAATTCAGCCTCTCTGGAGGGGTGAGTTCAAACGCCACGTCTACCATTAAAGGATTTTTATTTACAGCTGTCATTCAAACTATTCCATTCCACAGAAGTCAAAACTAGTAAATTCACTGGCCCTTACTTTAAGCTCCAGTCCCTCTGGGGTTTCGGTTCAAATCCCATGAAGGGTCTTTATTTAAAACTCTTCTTCAAACTATTCCCTTCCACAGAGGTCAACACTAGTAAAATCACAGCAATATTGCTTTATGCACGTCTAGGCTGTGGCCGTGAGACTGGCAATGGCAAACAATGAAGAAAACATTTTCTGGTTCTCTGAAGACAAACTGGAGATTGAATCCAGGACCTCATACATGCAAAGCATGCGCTCTACCGCTGAGCTACATCCACTCATCTCCATGGAGGGCATTGAAACATTGAAAATACACCATTCACAGTGTGCCATTTTCGTTACATGGATTTGGAAAACTGAACTTCATACCTGCTAAACATACGCTCCAGCGCTGACCTTCATGCTAAGAAAGCTTTTATTTGCTTTCAACAAAACATTTGACTGACATCATGCCGTTTCTGTGGAAGACTCACTGCCTGCACAGTTTGATTCTAAATTCTTAGTTTTCAGGTAGTGTGGCTGAGTCGTCTAAGGCGCTGGATTTAAGCTCCAGTTTCTCTGGAGGTGTGGGTTCAAATCCCACCATTGCCATTTTCGTTACATGGATTTGGAAAACTGAACTTCATACCTGCTAAACATACGCTCCAGCACTGACCTTCATGCTAAGAAAGCTTTTATTTGCTTTCAACAAAACATTTGACCGACATCATGCCGTTTCTGTGGAAGACTCACTGCCTGCACAGTTTGATTTTAAATTCTTAGTTTTGAGGTAGTGTGGCCGAGTGGTCTAAGGCGCTGGATTTAAGCTCCAGTTTCTCTGGAGGTGTGGGTTCAAATCCCACCATTCCCATGAAAGGATTTTTATTTTCAACTCTCATTCAAACTATTCCATTCCACAGAAGTCAAAACTTGTCATTTCACTGACCCTGATTTTGGGCTCCAATCTTTCTCGATGTTTGGGTCAAGTCAATGGCAAACAATGAATAAAGGCTTGTGTTAAATGTCATGTAAACACAGCAGCACAAATTGTCTCATTCTCCAAAAATAAACTGGAGATGCTGAGGATTGAACCCAGGATCTCATACATGCAAGGTTTCCACAGAACTCAAAACTAGGAAAAACTGCTGGAGGAGGTTTTAGGATTCAGCCTCTCTGGAGGGGTGAGTTCAAACGCTACGTCTACCATTAAAGGATTTTTATTTACAGCTGTCATCCAAACTATTCCATTCCACAGAAGTCAAAACTAGTAAAATCACAGGTGCAAGATTTTGGCTCAAATCTCTCTGGAGGTGTGGGTTCAAATCCTGCCGCTGCCAAAAAGGGTGTTTATTTAAACCTCTGATTCACAATATTCCATTCCACAAAAGTCAAGACTAGTAAAATCACTGGCCCTTACTTTAAGCTCCAGTCCCTCTGGGGGTTTCGGTTCAAATCCCATGAAGGGTCTTTATTTAAAACTCTTCTTCAAACTATTCCCTTCCACAGAGGTCAACACTAGTAAAATCACAGCAATATTGCTTTATGCACGTCTAGACTGTGGCCGTGAGACTGGCAATGGCAAACAATGAAGAAAACATTTTCTGGTTCTCTGAAGACAAACTGGAGATGCTGGGGATTGAACCCAGGACCTCATACATGCAAAGCATGCTCTCTACCGCTGAGCTACATCCCCTCATCTCCAGAAAGGGCATTGAAACATTGAAAATACACCATTCACAGTGTGCCATTTTCGTTACATGGATTTGGAAAACTGAACTTCATACCTGCTAAACATACGCTCCAGCGCTGACCTTCATGCTAAGAAAGCTTTTATTTGCTTTCAACAAAACATTTGGCCGACATCATGCCGTTTCTGTGGAAGACTCACTGCCTGCACAGTTTGATTTTAAATTCTCAGTTTTGAGGTAGTGTGGCCGAGTGGTCTAAGGCACTGGATTAAGGCTCCAGTCTCTCGGGAGGCGTGGATTCAAATCCCACCACTGCTGTGAAAGGTTTTTTATTTACAACTCTCATTCAAACTATTCAATTCCACAGAAGTCAAAACTTGTCATTTCACTGACCCTGACTTTAGGCTCCAATCTTTCTGGATGTTTGGGTCAAATCACTGGCAAACAATGAAGAAAGGCTTGTGTTAAATGTCATGTAAACACAGCAGCACAAATTGTCTCATTCTCCAAAAATAAACTGGAGATGCTGAGGATTGAACCCAGGATCTCATACATGCAAGGTTTCCACAGAAATCAAAACTAGGAAAAACTGCTGGAGGAGGTTTTAGGACTCAGCCTTTCTGGAGGGGTGAGTTCAAAAGCCACGTCTGCCATTAAAGGATTTTTATTTACAGCTCTCATTCAAACTATTCCATTCCACAGAAATCAAAACTAGTAAAATCACAGGTGCAAGATTTTGGCTCAGATCTCTCTGGAGGTGTGGGTTCAAATCCTGCCGCTGCCAAAAAGGGTGTTTATTTAAACTTCTGATTCACAATATTCCTTTCCACAAAAGTCAAGACTAGTAAAATCACTGGCCCTTACTTTAAGCTCCAGTCCGTCTGGGGGTTTCGGTTCAAATCCCATGAAGGGTCTTTATTTACAACTCTTCTTCAAACTATTCCCTTCCACAGAGGTCAACACTAGTAAAATCACAGCAATATTGCTTTATGCACGTCTAGGCTGTGGCCGTGAGACTGGCAATGGCAAACAATGAAGAAAACATTTTCTGGTTCTCTGAAGACAAACTGGAGATGCTGGGGATTGAACCCAGGACCTCATACATGCAAAGCATGCGCTCTACCGCTGAGCTACATCCCCTCATCTCCCCAAGGAGCATTGAAACATTGAAAATACACCATTCACAGTGTGCCATTTTCGTTACATGGATTTGGAAAACTGAACTTCATACCTGCTAAACATACGCTCCAGCGCTGACCTTCATGCTAAGAAAGCTTTTATTTGCTTTCAACAAAACATTTGACCGACATCATGCCGTTTCTGTGGAAGACTCACTGCCTGCACAGTTTGATTTTAAATTCTTTGTTTTGAGGTAGTGTGGCCGAGTGGTCTAAGGCGCTGGATTTAGGCTCCAGTCTCTCTGGAGGCGTGGGTTCAAATCCCACCACTGCCATGAAAGGATTTTTATTTACAACTCTCATTCAAACTATTCCATTCCACAGAAGTCAAAACTTGTCATTTCACTGACCCTGACTTTAGGCTCCAATCTTTCTGGATGTTTGGGTCAAATCACTGGCAAACAATGAAGAAAGGCTTGTGTTAAATGTCATGTAAACACAGCAGCACAAATTGTCTCATTCTCCAAAGGTAAACTGGAGATGCTGAGGATTGAACCCAGGATCTCATACATGCAAGGTTTCCACAGAAAACAAAACTAGGAAAAACTGCTGGAGGAGGTTTTAGAATTCAGCCTCTCTGGAGGGGTGAGTTCAAACGCCACGTCTACCATTAAAGGATTTTTATTTACAGCTGTCATTCAAACTATTCCATTCCACAGAAGTCAAAACTAGTAAATTCACTGGCCCTTACTTTAAGCTCCAGTCCCTCTGGGGTTTCGGTTCAAATCCCATGAAGGGTCTTTATTTAAAACTCTTCTTCAAACTATTCCCTTCCACAGAGGTCAACACTAGTAAAATCACAGCAATATTGCTTTATGCACGTCTAGGCTGTGGCCGTGAGACTGGCAATGGCAAACAATGAAGAAAACATTTTCTGGTTCTCTGAAGACAAACTGGAGATTGAATCCAGGACCTCATACATGCAAAGCATGCGCTCTACCGCTGAGCTACATCCCCTCATCTCCATGGAGGGCATTGAAACATTGAAAATACACCATTCACAGTGTGCCATTTTCGTTACATGGATTTGGAAAACTGAACTTCATACCTGCTAAACATACGCTCCAGCGCTGACCTTCATGCTAAGAAAGCTTTTATTTGCTTTCAACAAAACATTTGACTGACATCATGCCGTTTCTGTGGAAGACTCACTGCCTGCACAGTTTGATTCTAAATTCTTAGTTTTCAGATAGTGTGGCTGAGTCGTCTAAGGCGCTGGATTTAAGCTCCAGTTTCTCTGGAGGTGTGGGTTCAAATCCCACCATTGCCATTTTCGTTACATGGATTTGGAAAACTGAACTTCATACCTGCTAAACATACGCTCCAGCACTGACCTTCATGCTAAGAAAGCTTTTATTTGCTTTCAACAAAACATTTGACCGACATCATGCCGTTTCTGTGGAAGACTCACTGCCTGCACAGTTTGATTTTAAATTCTTAGTTTTGAGGTAGTGTGGCCGAGTGGTCTAAGGCGCTGGATTTAAGCTCCAGTCTCTTTGGAGGCGTGGGTTCAAATCCCACCACTGCCATGAAAGGATTTTTATTTTCAACTCTCATTCAAACTATTCCATTCCACAGAAGTCAAAACTTGTCATTTCACTGACCCTGATTTTGGGCTCCAATCTTTCTCGATGTTTGGGTCAAGTCAATGGCAAACAATGAAGAAAGGCTTGTGTTAAATGTCATGTAAACACAGCAGCACAAATTGTCTCATTCTCCAAAAATAAACTGGAGATGCTGAGGATTGAACCCAGGATCTCATACATGCAAGGTTTCCACAGAACTCAAAACTAGGAAAAACTGCTGGAGGAGGTTTTAGGATTCAGCCTCTCTGGAGGGGTGAGTTCAAACGCTACGTCTACCATTAAAGGATTTTTATTTACAGCTGTCATCCAAACTATTCCATTCCACAGAAGTCAAAACTAGTAAAATCACAGGTGCAAGATTTTGGCTCAAATCTCTCTGGAGGTGTGGGTTCAAATCCTGCCGCTGCCAAAAAGGGTGTTTATTTAAACCTCTGATTCACAATATTCCATTCCACAAAAGTCAAGACTAGTAAAATCACTGGCCCTTACTTTAAGCTCCAGTCCCTCTGGGGGTTTCGGTTCAAATCCCATGAAGGGTCTTTATTTACAACTCTTCTTCAAACTATTCCCTTCCACAGAGGTCAACACTAGTAAAATCACAGCAATATTGCTTTATGCACGTCTAGGCTGTGGCCGTGAGACTGGCAATGGCAAACAATGAAGAAAACATTTTCTGGTTTTCTGAAGACAAACTGGAGATGCTGGGGATTGAACCCAGGACCTCATACATGCAAAGCATGCGCTCTACCGCTGAGCTACATCCCCTCATCTCCAGAAGGGGCACTGAAACATTGAAAATACACCATTCACAGTGTGCCATTTTCGTTACATGGATTTGGAAAACTGAACTTCATACCTGCTAAACATACGCTCCAGCGCTGACCTTCATGCTAAGAAAGCTTTTATTTGCTTTCAACAAAACATTTGACCGACATCATGCCGTTTCTGTGGAAGACTCACTGCCTGCACAGTTTGATTTTAAATTCTCAGTTTTGAGGTAGTGTGGCCGAGTGGTCTAAGGCACTGGATTAAGGCTCCAGTCTCTGGAGGCGTGGGTTCAAATCCCACCACTGCCATGAAAGGATTTTTATTTACAACTCTCATTCAAACTATTCCATTCCACAGAAGTCAAAACTTGTCATTTCACTGACCCTGACTTTAGGCTCCAATCTTTCTGGATGTTTGGGTCAAATCACTGGCAAACAATGAAGAAAGGCTTGTGTTAAATGTCATGTAAACACAGCAGCACAAATTGTCTCATTCTCCAAAAATAAACTGGAGATGCTGAGGATTGAACCCAGGATCTCATACATGCAAGGTTTCCACAGAAATCAAAACTAGGAAAAACTGCTGGAGGAGGTTTTAGGATTCAGCCTCTCTGGAGGGGTGAGTTCAAACGCCACGTCTACCATTAAAGGATTTTTATTTACAGCTGTCATCCAAACTATTCCATTCCACAGAAGTCAAAACTAGTAAAATCACAGGTGCAAGATTTTGGCTCAGATCTCTCTGGAGGTGTGGGTTCAAATCCTGCCGCTGCCAAAAGGGTGTTTATTTAAACTTCTGATTCACAATATTCCTTTCCACAAAAGTCAAGACTAGTAAAATCACTGGCCCTTACTTTAAGCTCCAGTCCCTCTGGGGTTTCGGTTCAAATCCCATGAAGGGTCTTTATTTAAAACTCTTCTTCAAACTATTCCCTTCCACAGAGGTCAACACTAGTAAAATCACAGCAATATTGCTTTATGCACGTCTAGGCTGTGGCCGTGAGACTGGCAATGGCAAACAATGAAGAAAACATTTTCTGGTTCTCTGAAGACAAACTGGAGATGCTGGGGATTGAACCCAGGACCTCATACATGCAAAGCATGCGCTCTACCGCTGAGCTACATCCCCTCATCTCCAGAAGGGGCATTGAAACATTGAAAATACACCATTCACAGTGTGCCATTTTCGTTACATGGATTTGGAAAACTGAACTTCATACCTGCTAAACATACGCTCCAGCGCTGACCTTCATGCTAAGAAAGCTTTTATTTGCTTTCAACAAAACATTTGACCGACATCATGCCGTTTCTGTGGAAGACTCACTGCCTGCACAGTTTGATTTTAAATTCTTAGTTTTGAGGTAGTGTGGCCGAGTGGTCTAAGGCGCTGGATTTAAGCTCCAGTCTCTTTGGAGGCGTGGGTTCAAATCCCACCACTGCCATGAAAGGATTTTTATTTTCAACTCTCATTCAAACTATTCCATTCCACAGAAGTCAAAACTTGTCATTTCACTGACCCTGACTTTAGGCTCCAATCTTTCTGGATGTTTGGGTCAAATCACTGGCAAACAATGAAGAAAGGCTTGTGTTAAATGTCATGTAAACACAGCAGCACAAATTGTCTCATTCTCCAAAAATAAACTGGAGATGCTGAGGATTGAACCCAGGATCTCATACATGCAAGGTTTCCACAGAAATCAAAACTAGGAAAAACTGCTGGAGGAGGTTTTAGAATTCAGCCTCTCTGGAGGGGTGAGTTCAAACGCCACGTCTACCATTAAAGGATTTTTATTTACAGCTGTCATTCAAACTATTCCATTCCACAGAAGTCAAAACTAGTAAAATCACAGGTGCAAGATTTTGGCTCAAATCTCTCTGGAGGTGTGGGTTCAAATCCTGCCGCTGCCAAAAAGGGTGTTTATTTAAACCTCTGATTCACAATATTCCATTCCACAAAAGTCAAGACTAGTAAAATCACTGGCCCTTACTTTAAGCTCCAGTCCCTCTGGGGGTTTCGGTTCAAATCCCATGAAGGGTCTTTATTTAAAACTCTTCTTCAAACTATTCCCTTCCACAGAGGTCAACACTAGTAAAATCACAGCAATATTGCTTTATGCACGTCTAGACTGTGGCCGTGAGACTGGCAATGGCAAACAATGAAGAAAACATTTTCTGGTTCTCTGAAGACAAACTGGAGATGCTGGGGATTGAACCCAGGACCTCATACATGCAAAGCATGCTCTCTACCGCTGAGCTACATCCCCTCATCTCCAGAAAGGGCATTGAAACATTGAAAATACACCATTCACAGTGTGCCATTTTCGTTACATGGATTTGGAAAACTGAACTTCATACCTGCTAAACATACGCTCCAGCGCTGACCTTCATGCTAAGAAAGCTTTTATTTGCTTTCAACAAAACATTTGACCGACATCATGCCGTTTCTGTGGAAGACTCACTGCCTGCACAGTTTGATTTTAAATTCTTAGTTTTGAGGTAGTGTGGCCGAGTGGTCTAAGGCGCTGGATTTAGGCTCCAGTCTCTCTGGAGGCGTGGGTTCAAATCCCACCACTGCCATGAAAGGATTTTTATTTTCAACTCTCATTCAAACTATTCCATTCCACAGAAGTCAAAACTTGTCATTTCACTGACCCTGATTTTGGGCTCCAATCTTTCTCGATGTTTGGGTCAAATCACTGGCAAACAATGAAGAAAGGCTTGTGTTAAATGTCATGTAAACACAGCAGCACAAATTGTCTCATTCTCCAAAAATAAACTGGAGATGCTGAGGATTGAACCCAGGATCTCATACATGCAAGGTTTCCACAGAAATCAAAACTAGGAAAAACTGCTGGAGGAGGTTTTAGGACTCAGCCTTTCTGGAGGGGTGAGTTCAAAAGCCACGTCTGCCATTAAAGGATTTTTATTTACAGCTCTCATTCAAACTATTCCATTCCACAGAAATCAAAACTAGTAAAATCACAGGTGCAAGATTTTGGCTCAGATCTCTCTGGAGGTGTGGGTTCAAATCCTGCCGCTGCCAAAAAGGGTGTTTATTTAAACTTCTGATTCACAATATTCCTTTCCACAAAAGTCAAGACTAGTAAAATCACTGGCCCTTACTTTAAGCTCCAGTCCGTCTGGGGGTTTCGGTTCAAATCCCATGAAGGGTCTTTATTTACAACTCTTCTTCAAACTATTCCCTTCCACAGAGGTCAACACTAGTAAAATCACAGCAATATTGCTTTATGCACGTCTAGGCTGTGGCCGTGAGACTGGCAATGGCAAACAATGAAGGAAACATTTTCTGGTTTTCTGAAGACAAACTGGAGATGCTGGGGATTGAACCCAGGACCTCATACATGCAAAGCATGCGCTCTACCGCTGAGCTACATCCCCTCATCTCCAGAAGGGGCACTGAAACATTGAAAATACACCATTCACAGTGTGCCATTTTCGTTACATGGATTTGGAAAACTGAACTTCATACCTGCTAAACATACGCTCCAGCGCTGACCTTCATGCTAAGAAAGCTTTTATTTGCTTTCAACAAAACATTTGACCGACATCATGCCGTTTCTGTGGAAGACTCACTGCCTGCACAGTTTGATTTTAAATTCTTTGTTTTGAGGTAGTGTGGCCGAGTGGTCTAAGGCGCTGGATTTAGGCTCCAGTCTCTCTGGAGGCGTGGGTTCAAATCCCACCACTGCCATGAAAGGATTTTTATTTACAACTCTCATTCAAACTATTCCATTCCACAGAAGTCAAAACTTGTCATTTCACTGACCCTGACTTTAGGCTCCAATCTTTCTGGATGTTTGGGTCAAATCACTGGCAAACAATGAAGAAAGGCTTGTGTTAAATGTCATGTAAACACAGCAGCACAAATTGTCTCATTCTCCAAAGGTAAACTGGAGATGCTGAGGATTGAACCCAGGATCTCATACATGCAAGGTTTCCACAGAAAACAAAACTAGGAAAAACTGCTGGAGGAGGTTTTAGAATTCAGCCTCTCTGGAGGGGTGAGTTCAAACGCCACGTCTACCATTAAAGGATTTTTATTTACAGCTGTCATTCAAACTATTCCATTCCACAGAAGTCAAAACTAGTAAATTCACTGGCCCTTACTTTAAGCTCCAGTCCCTCTGGGGGTTTCGGTTCAAATCCCATGAAGGGTCTTTATTTAAAACTCTTCTTCAAACTATTCCCTTCCACAGAGGTCAACACTAGTAAAATCACAGCAATATTGCTTTATGCACGTCTAGGCTGTGGCCGTGAGACTGGCAATGGCAAACAATGAAGAAAACATTTTCTGGTTCTCTGAAGACAAACTGGAGATTGAATCCAGGACCTCATACATGCAAAGCATGCGCTCTACCGCTGAGCTACATCCCCTCATCTCCATGGAGGGCATTGAAACATTGAAAATACACCATTCACAGTGTGCCATTTTCGTTACATGGATTTGGAAAACTGAACTTCATACCTGCTAAACATACGCTCCAGCGCTGACCTTCATGCTAAGAAAGCTTTTATTTGCTTTCAACAAAACATTTGACTGACATCATGCCGTTTCTGTGGAAGACTCACTGCCTGCACAGTTTGATTCTAAATTCTTAGTTTTCAGGTAGTGTGGCTGAGTCGTCTAAGGCGCTGGATTTAAGCTCCAGTTTCTCTGGAGGTGTGGGTTCAAATCCCACCATTGCCATTTTCGTTACATGGATTTGGAAAACTGAACTTCATACCTGCTAAACATACGCTCCAGCACTGACCTTCATGCTAAGAAAGCTTTTATTTGCTTTCAACAAAACATTTGACCGACATCATGCCGTTTCTGTGGAAGACTCACTGCCTGCACAGTTTGATTTTAAATTCTTAGTTTTGAGGTAGTGTGGCCGAGTGGTCTAAGGCGCTGGATTTAAGCTCCAGTTTCTCTGGAGGTGTGGGTTCAAATCCCACCATTCCCATGAAAGGATTTTTATTTTCAACTCTCATTCAAACTATTCCATTCCACAGAAGTCAAAACTTGTCATTTCACTGACCCTGATTTTGGGCTCCAATCTTTCTCGATGTTTGGGTCAAGTCAATGGCAAACAATGAATAAAGGCTTGTGTTAAATGTCATGTAAACACAGCAGCACAAATTGTCTCATTCTCCAAAAATAAACTGGAGATGCTGAGGATTGAACCCAGGATCTCATACATGCAAGGTTTCCACAGAACTCAAAACTAGGAAAAACTGCTGGAGGAGGTTTTAGGATTCAGCCTCTCTGGAGGGGTGAGTTCAAACGCTACGTCTACCATTAAAGGATTTTTATTTACAGCTGTCATCCAAACTATTCCATTCCACAGAAGTCAAAACTAGTAAAATCACAGGTGCAAGATTTTGGCTCAAATCTCTCTGGAGGTGTGGGTTCAAATCCTGCCGCTGCCAAAAAGGGTGTTTATTTAAACCTCTGATTCACAATATTCCATTCCACAAAAGTCAAGACTAGTAAAATCACTGGCCCTTACTTTAAGCTCCAGTCCCTCTGGGGGTTTCGGTTCAAATCCCATGAAGGGTCTTTATTTAAAACTCTTCTTCAAACTATTCCCTTCCACAGAGGTCAACACTAGTAAAATCACAGCAATATTGCTTTATGCACGTCTAGGCTGTGGCCGTGAGACTGGCAATGGCAAACAATGAAGAAAACATTTTCTGGTTCTCTGAAGACAAACTGGAGATGCTGGGGATTGAACCCAGGACCTCATACATGCAAAGCATGCGCTCTACCACTGAGCTACATCCCGTCATCTCCAGAAGGGGCACTGAAACATTGAAAATACACCATTCACAGTGTGCCATTTTCGTTACATGGATTTGGAAAACTGAACTTCATACCTGCTAAACATACGCTCCAGCGCTGACCTTCATGCTAAGAAAGCTTTTATTTGCTTTCAACAAAACATTTGACCGACATCATGCCGTTTCTGTGGAAGACTCACTGCCTGCACAGTTTGATTTTAAATTCTTTGTTTTGAGGTAGTGTGGCCGAGTGGTCTAAGGCGCTGGATTTAGGCTCCAGTCTCTCTGGAGGCGTGGGTTCAAATCCCACCACTGCCATGAAAGGATTTTTATTTACAACTCTCATTCAAACTATTCCATTCCACAGAAGTCAAAACTTGTCATTTCACTGACCCTGACTTTAGGCTCCAATCTTTCTGGATGTTTGGGTCAAATCACTGGCAAACAATGAAGAAAGGCTTGTGTTAAATGTCATGTAAACACAGCAGCACAAATTGTCTCATTCTCCAAAGATAAACTGGAGATGCTGAGGATTGAACCCAGGATCTCATACATGCAAGGTTTCCACAGAAATCAAAACTAGGAAAAACTGCTGGAGGAGGTTTTAGAATTCAGCCTCTCTGGAGGGGTGAGTTCAAACGCCACGTCTACCATTAAAGGATTTTTATTTACAGCTGTCATTCAAACTATTCCATTCCACAGAAGTCAAAACTAGTAAATTCACTGGCCCTTACTTTAAGCTCCAGTCCCTCTGGGGGTTTCGGTTCAAATCCCATGAAGGGTCTTTATTTAAAACTCTTCTTCAAACTATTCCCTTCCACAGAGGTCAACACTAGTAAAATCACAGCAATATTGCTTTATGCACGTCTAGGCTGTGGCCGTGAGACTGGCAATGGCAAACAATGAAGAAAACATTTTCTGGTTCTCTGAAGACAAACTGGAGATGCTGGGGATTGAACCCAGGACCTCATACATGCAAAGCATGCGCTCTACCGCTGAGCTACATCCCCTCATCTCCACAAGGAGCATTGAAACATTGAAAATACACCATTCACAGTGTGCCATTTTCGTTACATGGATTTGGAAAACTGAACTTCATACCTGCTAAACATACGCTCCAGCGCTGACCTTCATGCTAAGAAAGCTTTTATTTGCTTTCAACAAAACATTTGACCGACATCATGCCGTTTCTGTGGAAGACTCACTGCCTGCACAGTTTGATTTTAAATTCTTAGTTTTGAGGTAGTGTGGCCGAGTGGTCTAAGGCGCTGGATTTAAGCTCCAGTCTCTTTGGAGGCGTGGGTTCAAATCCCACCACTGCCATGAAAGGATTTTTATTTTCAACTCTCATTCAAACTATTCCATTCCACAGAAGTCAAAACTTGTCATTTCACTGACCCTGATTTTGGGCTCCAATCTTTCTCGATGTTTGGGTCAAATCACTGGCAAACAATGAAGAAAGGCTTGTGTTAAATGTCATGTAAACACAGCAGCACAAATTGTCTCATTCTCCAAAAATAAACTGGAGATGCTGAGGATTGAACCCAGGATCTCATACATGCAAGGTTTCCACAGAAATCAAAACTAGGAAAAACTGCTGGAGGAGGTTTTAGGACTCAGCCTTTCTGGAGGGGTGAGTTCAAAAGCCACGTCTGCCATTAAAGGATTTTTATTTACAGCTCTCATTCAAACTATTCCATTCCACAGAAATCAAAACTAGTAAAATCACAGGTGCAAGATTTTGGCTCAGATCTCTCTGGAGGTGTGGGTTCAAATCCTGCCGCTGCCAAAAAGGGTGTTTATTTAAACTTCTGATTCACAATATTCCTTTCCACAAAAGTCAAGACTAGTAAAATCACTGGCCCTTACTTTAAGCTCCAGTCCGTCTGGGGTTTCGGTTCAAATCCCATGAAGGGTCTTTATTTACAACTCTTCTTCAAACTATTCCCTTCCACAGAGGTCAACACTAGTAAAATCACAGCAATATTGCTTTATGCACGTCTAGGCTGTGGCCGTGAGACTGGCAATGGCAAACAATGAAGGAAACATTTTCTGGTTTTCTGAAGACAAACTGGAGATGCTGGGGATTGAACCCAGGACCTCATACATGCAAAGCATGCGCTCTACCGCTGAGCTACATCCCCTCATCTCCAGAAGGGGCACTGAAACATTGAAAATACACCATTCACAGTGTGCCATTTTCGTTACATGGATTTGGAAAACTGAACTTCATACCTGCTAAACATACGCTCCAGCGCTGACCTTCATGCTAAGAAAGCTTTTATTTGCTTTCAACAAAACATTTGACCGACATCATGCCGTTTCTGTGGAAGACTCACTGCCTGCACAGTTTGATTTTAAATTCTTTGTTTTGAGGTAGTGTGGCCGAGTGGTCTAAGGCGCTGGATTTAGGCTCCAGTCTCTCTGGAGGCGTGGGTTCAAATCCCACCACTGCCATGAAAGGATTTTTATTTACAACTCTCATTCAAACTATTCCATTCCACAGAAGTCAAAACTTGTCATTTCACTGACCCTGACTTTAGGCTCCAATCTTTCTGGATGTTTGGGTCAAATCACTGGCAAACAATGAAGAAAGGCTTGTGTTAAATGTCATGTAAACACAGCAGCACAAATTGTCTCATTCTCCAAAGATAAACTGGAGATGCTGAGGATTGAACCCAGGATCTCATACATGCAAGGTTTCCACAGAAAACAAAACTAGGAAAAACTGCTGGAGGAGGTTTTAGAATTCAGCCTCTCTGGAGGGGTGAGTTCAAACGCCACGTCTACCATTAAAGGATTTTTATTTACAGCTGTCATTCAAACTATTCCATTCCACAGAAGTCAAAACTAGTAAATTCACTGGCCCTTACTTTAAGCTCCAGTCCCTCTGGGGGTTTCGGTTCAAATCCCATGAAGGGTCTTTATTTACAACTCTTCTTCAAACTATTCCCTTCCACAGAGGTCAACACTAGTAAAATCACAGCAATATTGCTTTATGCACGTCTAGACTGTGGCCGTGAGACTGGCAATGGCAAACAATGAAGAAAACATTTTCTGGTTCTCTGAAGACAAACTGGAGATGCTGGGGATTGAACCCAGGACCTCATACATGCAAAGCATGCTCTCTACCGCTGAGCTACATCCCCTCATCTCCAGAAAGGGCATTGAAACATTGAAAATACACCATTCACAGTGTGCCATTTTCGTTACATGGATTTGGAAAACTGAACTTCATACCTGCTAAACATACGCTCCAGCGCTGACCTTCATGCTAAGAAAGCTTTTATTTGCTTTCAACAAAACATTTGACTGACATCATGCCGTTTCTGTGGAAGACTCACTGCCTGCACAGTTTGATTCTAAATTCTTAGTTTTCAGGTAGTGTGGCTGAGTCGTCTAAGGCGCTGGATTTAAGCTCCAGTCTCTCTGGAGGCGTGGGTTCAAATCCCACCATTCCCATGAAAGGGTTTTTATTTTCAACTCTCATTCAAACTATTCCATTCCACAGAAGTCAAAACTTGTCATTTCACTGACCCTGACTTTAGGCTCCAATCTTTCTGGATGTTTGGGTCAAATCACTGGCAAACAATGAAGAAAGGCTTGTGTTAAATGTCATGTAAACACAGCAGCACAAATTGTCTCATTCTCCAAAGATAAACTGGAGATGCTGGGGATTGAACCCAGGATCTCATACATGCAAGGCTTCCACAGAACTCAGAACTAGGAAAAACTGCTGGAGGAGGTTTTAGGATTCAGCCTCTCTGGAGGGGTGAGTTCAAACGCCACGTCTACCATTAAAGGATTTTTATTTACAGCTGTCATTCAAACTATTCCATTCCACAGAAGTCAAAACTAGTAAAATCACAGGTGCAAGATTTTGGCTCAAATCTCTCTGGAGGTGTGGGTTCAAATCCTGCCGCTGCCAAAAAGGGTGTTTATTTAAACCTCTGATTCACAATATTCCATTCCACAAAAGTCAAGACTAGTAAAATCACTGGCCCTTACTTTAAGCTCCAGTCCCTCTGGGGGTTTCGGTTCAAATCCCATGAAGGGTCTTTATTTAAAACTCTTCTTCAAACTATTCCCTTCCACAGAGGTCAACACTAGTAAAATCACAGCAATATTGCTTTATGCACGTCTAGGCTGTGGCCGTGAGACTGGCAATGGCAAACAATGAAGAAAACATTTTCTGGTTCTCTGAAGACAAACTGGAGATGCTGGGGATTGAACCCAGGACCTCATACATGCAAAGCATGCGCTCTACCGCTGAGCTACATCCCTCATCTCCAGAAGGGGCATTGAAACATTGAAAATACACCATTCACAGTGTGCCATTTTCGTTACATGGATTTGGAAAACTGAACTTCATACCTGCTAAACATACGCTCCAGCGCTGACCTTCATGCTAAGAAAGCTTTTATTTGCTTTCAACAAAACATTTGACCGACATCATGCCGTTTCTGTGGAAGACTCACTGCCTGCACAGTTTGATTTTAAATTCTTAGTTTTGAGGTAGTGTGGCCGAGTGGTCTAAGGCGCTGGATTTAAGCTCCAGTCTCTGGAGGCGTGGGTTCAAATCCCACCACTGCCATGAAAGGATTTTTATTTTCAACTCTCATTCAAACTATTCCATTCCACAGAAGTCAAAACTTGTCATTTCACTGACCCTGATTTTGGGCTCCAATCTTTCTCGATGTTTGGGTCAAATCACTGGCAAACAATGAAGAAAGGCTTGTGTTAAATGTCATGTAAACACAGCAGCACAAATTGTCTCATTCTCCAAAAATAAACTGGAGATGCTGAGGATTGAACCCAGGATCTCATACATGCAAGGTTTCCACAGAAATCAAAACTAGGAAAAACTGCTGGAGGAGGTTTTAGGACTCAGCCTTTCTGGAGGGGTGAGTTCAAAAGCCACGTCTGCCATTAAAGGATTTTTATTTACAGCTGTCATTCAAACTATTCCATTCCACAGAAATCAAAACTAGTAAAATCACAGGTGCAAGATTTTGGCTCAGATCTCTCTGGAGGTGTGGGTTCAAATCCTGCCGCTGCCAAAAAGGGTGTTTATTTAAACTTCTGATTCACAATATTCCTTTCCACAAAAGTCAAGACTAGTAAAATCACTGGCCCTTACTTTAAGCTCCAGTCCGTCTGGGGGTTTCGGTTCAAATCCCATGAAGGGTCTTTATTTACAACTCTTCTTCAAACTATTCCCTTCCACAGAGGTCAACACTAGTAAAATCACAGCAATATTGCTTTATGCACGTCTAGGCTGTGGCCGTGAGACTGGCAATGGCAAACAATGAAGAAAACATTTCCTGGTTCTCTGAAGACAAACTGGAGATGCTGGGGATTGAACCCAGGACCTCATACATGCAAAGCATGCGCTCTACCACTGAGCTACATCCCCTCATCTCCAGAAGGGGCACTGAAACAAAACATTTGACCGACATCATGCCGTTTCTGTGGAAGACTTACTGCCTGCACAGTTTGATTTTAAATTCTTAGTTTTGAGGTAGTGTGGCCGAGTGGTCTAAGGCGCTGGATTTAAGCTCCAGTCTCTTTGGAGGCGTGGGTTCAAATCCCACCACTGCCATGAAAGGATTTTTATTTTCAACTCTCATTCAAACTATTCCATTCCACAGAGGTCAACACTAGTAAAATCACAGCAATATTGCTTTATGCACGTCTAGGCTGTGGCCGTGAGACTGGCAATGGCAAACAATGAAGGAAACATTTTCTGGTTTTCTGTAGACAAACTGGAGATGCTGGGGATTGAACCCAGGACCTCATACATGCAAAGCATGCGCTCTACCGCTGAGCTACATCCCCTCATCTCCAGAAGGGGCACTGAAACATTGAAAATACACCATTCACAGTGTGCCATTTTCGTTACATGGATTTGGAAAACTGAACTTCATACCTGCTAAACATACGCTCCAGCGCTGACCTTCATGCTAAGAAAGCTTTTATTTGCTTTCAACAAAACATTTGACCGACATCATGCCGTTTCTGTGGAAGACTCACTGCCTGCACAGTTTGATTTTAAATTCTTTGTTTTGAGGTAGTGTGGCCGAGTGGTCTAAGGCGCTGGATTTAGGCTCCAGTCTCTCTGGAGGCGTGGGTTCAAATCCCACCACTGCCATGAAAGGATTTTTATTTACAACTCTCATTCAAACTATTCCATTCCACAGAAGTCAAAACTTGTCATTTCACTGACCCTGACTTTAGGCTCCAATCTTTCTGGATGTTTGGGTCAAATCACTGGCAAACAATGAAGAAAGGCTTGTGTTAAATGTCATGTAAACACAGCAGCACAAATTGTCTCATTCTCCAAAGATAAACTGGAGATGCTGAGGATTGAACCCAGGATCTCATACATGCAAGGTTTCCACAGAAAACAAAACTAGGAAAAACTGCTGGAGGAGGTTTTAGAATTCAGCCTCTCTGGAGGGGTGAGTTCAAACGCCACGTCTACCATTAAAGGATTTTTATTTACAGCTGTCATTCAAACTATTCCATTCCACAGAAGTCAAAACTAGTAAATTCACTGGCCCTTACTTTAAGCTCCAGTCCCTCTGGGGGTTTCGGTTCAAATCCCATGAAGGGTCTTTATTTAAAACTCTTCTTCAAACTATTCCCTTCCACAGAGGTCAACACTAGTAAAATCACAGCAATATTGCTTTATGCACGTCTAGGCTGTGGCCGTGAGACTGGCAATGGCAAACAATGAAGAAAACATTTTCTGGTTCTCTGAAGACAAACTGGAGATGCTGGGGATTGAATCCAGGACCTCATACATGCAAAGCATGCGCTCTACCGCTGAGCTACATCCCCTCATCTCCATGGAGGGCATTGAAACATTGAAAATACACCATTCACAGTGTGCCATTTTCGTTACATGGATTTGGAAAACTGAACTTCATACCTGCTAAACATACGCTCCAGCGCTGACCTTCATGCTAAGAAAGCTTTTATTTGCTTTCAACAAAACATTTGACCGACATCATGCCGTTTCTGTGGAAGACTCACTGCCTGCACAGTTTGATTTTAAATTCTTAGTTTTGAGGTAGTGTGGCCGAGTGGTCTAAGGCGCTGGATTTAAGCTCCAGTTTCTCTGGAGGTGTGGGTTCAAATCCCACCATTCCCATGAAAGGATTTTTATTTTCAACTCTCATTCAAACTATTCCATTCCACAGAAGTCAAAACTTGTCATTTCACTGACCCTGATTTTGGGCTCCAATCTTTCTCGATGTTTGGGTCAAGTCAATGGCAAACAATGAATAAAGGCTTGTGTTAAATGTCATGTAAACACAGCAGCACAAATTGTCTCATTCTCCAAAAATAAACTGGAGATGCTGAGGATTGAACCCAGGATCTCATACATGCAAGGTTTCCACAGAACTCAAAACTAGGAAAAACTGCTGGAGGAGGTTTTAGGATTCAGCCTCTCTGGAGGGGTGAGTTCAAACGCCACGTCTACCATTAAAGGATTTTTATTTACAGCTGTCATCCAAACTATTCCATTCCACAGAAGTCAAAACTAGTAAAATCACAGGTGCAAGATTTTGGCTCAGATCTCTCTGGAGGTGTGGGTTCAAATCCTGCCGCTGCCAAAAAGGGTGTTTATTTAAACCTCTGATTCACAATATTCCATTCCACAAAAGTCAAGACTAGTAAAATCACTGGCCCTTACTTTAAGCTCCAGTCCCTCTGGGGGTTTCGGTTCAAATCCCATGAAGGGTCTTTATTTAAAACTCTTCTTCAAACTATTCCCTTCCACAGAGGTCAACACTAGTAAAATCACAGCAATATTGCTTTATGCACGTCTAGGCTGTGGCCGTGAGACTGGCAATGGCAAACAATGAAGAAAACATTTCCTGGTTCTCTGAAGACAAACTGGAGATGCTGGGGATTGAACCCAGGACCTCATACATGCAAAGCATGCGCTCTACCGCTGAGCTACATCCCCTCAACTCCATGGAGGGCATTGAAACATTGAAAATACACCATTCACAGTGTGCCATTTTCGTTACATGGATTTGGAAAACTGAACTTCATACCTGCTAAACATACGCTCCAGCGCTGACCTTCATGCTAAGAAAGCTTTTATTTGCTTTCAACAAAACATTTGACCGACATCATGCCGTTTCTGTGGAAGACTTACTGCCTGCACAGTTTGATTTTAAATTCTTAGTTTTGAGGTAGTGTGGCCGAGTGGTCTAAGGCGCTGGATTTAGGCTCCAGTCTCTCTGGAGGCGTGGGTTCAAATCCCACCACTGCCATGAAAGGATTTTTATTTTCAACTCTCATTCAAACTATTCCATTCCACAGAAGTCAAAACTTGTCATTTCACTGACCCTGATTTTGGGCTCCAATCTTTCTGGATGTTTGGGTCAAATCACTGGCAAACAATGAAGAAAGGCTTGTGTTAAATGTCATGTAAACACAGCAGCACAAATTGTCTCATTCTCCAAAAATAAACTGGAGATGCTGAGGATTGAACCCAGGATCTCATACATGCAAGGTTTCCACAGAAATCAAAACTAGGAAAAACTGCTGGAGGAGGTTTTAGGATTCAGCCTCTCTGGAGGGGTGAGTTCAAACGCCACGTCTACCATTAAAGGATTTTTATTTACAGCTGTCATCCAAACTATTCCATTCCACAGAAGTCAAAACTAGTAAAATCACAGGTGCAAGATTTTGGCTCAGATCTCTCTGGAGGTGTGGGTTCAAATCCTGCCGCTGCCAAAAAGGGTGTTTATTTAAACTTCTGATTCACAATATTCCTTTCCACAAAAGTCAAGACTAGTAAAATCACTGGCCCTTACTTTAAGCTCCAGTCCCTCTGGGGTTTCGGTTCAAATCCCATGAAGGGTCTTTATTTACAACTCTTCTTCAAACTATTCCCTTCCACAGAGGTCAACACTAGTAAAATCACAGCAATATTGCTTTATGCACGTCTAGGCTGTGGCCGTGAGACTGGCAATGGCAAACAATGAAGGAAACATTTTCTGGTTTTCTGAAGACAAACTGGAGATGCTGGGGATTGAACCCAGGACCTCATACATGCAAAGCATGCGCTCTACCGCTGAGCTACATCCCCTCATCTCCAGAAGGGGCACTGAAACATTGAAAATACACCATTCACAGTGTGCCATTTTCGTTACATGGATTTGGAAAACTGAACTTCATACCTGCTAAACATACGCTCCAGCGCTGACCTTCATGCTAAGAAAGCTTTTATTTGCTTTCAACAAAACATTTGACCGACATCATGCCGTTTCTGTGGAAGACTCACTGCCTGCACAGTTTGATTTTAAATTCTTTGTTTTGAGGTAGTGTGGCCGAGTGGTCTAAGGCGCTGGATTTAGGCTCCAGTCTCTCTGGAGGCGTGGGTTCAAATCCCACCACTGCCATGAAAGGATTTTTATTTACAACTCTCATTCAAACTATTCCATTCCACAGAAGTCAAAACTTGTCATTTCACTGACCCTGACTTTAGGCTCCAATCTTTCTGGATGTTTGGGTCAAATCACTGGCAAACAATGAAGAAAGGCTTGTGTTAAATGTCATGTAAACACAGCAGCACAAATTGTCTCATTCTCCAAAGGTAAACTGGAGATGCTGAGGATTGAACCCAGGATCTCATACATGCAAGGTTTCCACAGAAAACAAAACTAGGAAAAACTGCTGGAGGAGGTTTTAGAATTCAGCCTCTCTGGAGGGGTGAGTTCAAACGCCACGTCTACCATTAAAGGATTTTTATTTACAGCTGTCATTCAAACTATTCCATTCCACAGAAGTCAAAACTAGTAAATTCACTGGCCCTTACTTTAAGCTCCAGTCCCTCTGGGGTTTCGGTTCAAATCCCATGAAGGGTCTTTATTTAAAACTCTTCTTCAAACTATTCCCTTCCACAGAGGTCAACACTAGTAAAATCACAGCAATATTGCTTTATGCACGTCTAGGCTGTGGCCGTGAGACTGGCAATGGCAAACAATGAAGAAAACATTTTCTGGTTCTCTGAAGACAAACTGGAGATTGAATCCAGGACCTCATACATGCAAAGCATGCGCTCTACCGCTGAGCTACATCCCCTCATCTCCATGGAGGGCATTGAAACATTGAAAATACACCATTCACAGTGTGCCATTTTCGTTACATGGATTTGGAAAACTGAACTTCATACCTGCTAAACATACGCTCCAGCGCTGACCTTCATGCTAAGAAAGCTTTTATTTGCTTTCAACAAAACATTTGACTGACATCATGCCGTTTCTGTGGAAGACTCACTGCCTGCACAGTTTGATTCTAAATTCTTAGTTTTCAGGTAGTGTGGCTGAGTCGTCTAAGGCGCTGGATTTAAGCTCCAGTTTCTCTGGAGGTGTGGGTTCAAATCCCACCATTGCCATTTTTCGTTACATGGATTTGGAAAACTGAACTTCATACCTGCTAAACATACGCTCCAGCACTGACCTTCATGCTAAGAAAGCTTTTATTTGCTTTCAACAAAACATTTGACCGACATCATGCCGTTTCTGTGGAAGACTCACTGCCTGCACAGTTTGATTTTAAATTCTTAGTTTTGAGGTAGTGTGGCCGAGTGGTCTAAGGCGCTGGATTTAAGCTCCAGTTTCTCTGGAGGTGTGGGTTCAAATCCCACCATTCCCATGAAAGGATTTTTATTTTCAACTCTCATTCAAACTATTCCATTCCACAGAAGTCAAAACTTGTCATTTCACTGACCCTGATTTTGGGCTCCAATCTTTCTCGATGTTTGGGTCAAGTCAATGGCAAACAATGAATAAAGGCTTGTGTTAAATGTCATGTAAACACAGCAGCACAAATTGTCTCATTCTCCAAAAATAAACTGGAGATGCTGAGGATTGAACCCAGGATCTCATACATGCAAGGTTTCCACAGAACTCAAAACTAGGAAAAACTGCTGGAGGAGGTTTTAGGATTCAGCCTCTCTGGAGGGGTGAGTTCAAACGCTACGTCTACCATTAAAGGATTTTTATTTACAGCTGTCATCCAAACTATTCCATTCCACAGAAGTCAAAACTAGTAAAATCACAGGTGCAAGATTTTGGCTCAAATCTCTCTGGAGGTGTGGGTTCAAATCCTGCCGCTGCCAAAAAGGGTGTTTATTTAAACCTCTGATTCACAATATTCCATTCCACAAAAGTCAAGACTAGTAAAATCACTGGCCCTTACTTTAAGCTCCAGTCCCTCTGGGGGTTTCGGTTCAAATCCCATGAAGGGTCTTTATTTAAAACTCTTCTTCAAACTATTCCCTTCCACAGAGGTCAACACTAGTAAAATCACAGCAATATTGCTTTATGCACGTCTAGGCTGTGGCCGTGAGACTGGCAATGGCAAACAATGAAGAAAACATTTTCTGGTTCTCTGAAGACAAACTGGAGATGCTGGGGATTGAACCCAGGACCTCATACATGCAAAGCATGCGCTCTACCGCTGAGCTACATCCCCTCATCTCATGAAGGGGCACTGAAACATTGAAAATACACCATTCACAGTGTGCCATTTTCGTTACATGGATTTGGAAAACTGAACTTCATACCTGCTAAACATACGCTCCAGCGCTGACCTTCATGCTAAGAAAGCTTTTATTTGCTTTCAACAAAACATTTGACCGACATCATGCCGTTTCTGTGGAAGACTCACTGCCTGCACAGTTTGATTTTAAATTCTTTGTTTTGAGGTAGTGTGGCCGAGTGGTCTAAGGCGCTGGATTTAGGCTCCAGTCTCTCTGGAGGCGTGGGTTCAAATCCCACCACTGCCATGAAAGGATTTTTATTTACAACTCTCATTCAAACTATTCCATTCCACAGAAGTCAAAACTTGTCATTTCACTGACCCTGACTTTAGGCTCCAATCTTTCTGGATGTTTGGGTCAAATCACTGGCAAACAATGAAGAAAGGCTTGTGTTAAATGTCATGTAAACACAGCAGCACAAATTGTCTCATTCTCCAAAGATAAACTGGAGATGCTGAGGATTGAACCCAGGATCTCATACATGCAAGGTTTCCACAGAAAACAAAACTAGGAAAAACTGCTGGAGGAGGTTTTAGAATTCAGCCTCTCTGGAGGGGTGAGTTCAAACGCCACGTCTACCATTAAAGGATTTTTATTTACAGCTGTCATCCAAACTATTCCATTCCACAGAAGTCAAAACTAGTAAAATCACAGGTGCAAGATTTTGGCTCAGATCTCTCTGGAGGTGTGGGTTCAAATCCTGCCGCTGCCAAAAAGGGTGTTTATTTAAACTTCTGATTCACAATATTCCTTTCCACAAAAGTCAAGACTAGTAAAATCACTGGCCCTTACTTTAAGCTCCAGTCCGTCTGGGGGTTTCGGTTCAAATCCCATGAAGGGTCTTTATTTACAACTCTTCTTCAAACTATTCCCTTCCACAGAGGTCAACACTAGTAAAATCACAGCAATATTGCTTTATGCACGTCTAGGCTGTGGCCGTGAGACTGGCAATGGCAAACAATGAAGAAAACATTTTCTGGTTCTCTGAAGACAAACTGGAGATGCTGGGGATTGAACCCAGGACCTCATACATGCAAAGCATGCGCTCTACCGCTGAGCTACATCCCCTCTTCTCCATGGAGGGGCATTGAAACATTGAAAATACACCATTCACAGTGTGCCATTTTCGTTACATGGATTTGGAAAACTGAACTTCATACCTGCTAAACATACGCTCCAGCGCTGACCTTCATGCTAAGAAAGCTTTTATTTGCTTTCAACAAAACATTTGACCGACATCATGCCGTTTCTGTGGAAGACTCACTGCCTGCACAGTTTGATTTTAAATTCTTAGTTTTGAGGTAGTGTGGCCGAGTGGTCTAAGGCGCTGGATTTAAGCTCCAGTTTCTCTGGAGGTGTGGGTTCAAATCCCACCACTGCCATGAAAGGATTTTTATTTACAACTCTCATTCAAACTATTCCATTCCACAGAAGTCAAAACTTGTCATTTCACTGACCCTGACTTTAGGCTCCAATCTTTCTGGATGTTTGGGTCAAATCACTGGCAAACAATGAAGAAAGGCTTGTGTTAAATGTCATGTAAACACAGCAGCACAAATTGTCTCATTCTCCAAAAATAAACTGGAGATGCTGAGGATTGAACCCAGGATCTCATACATGCAAGGTTTCCACAGAACTCAAAACTAGGAAAAACTGCTGGAGGAGGTTTTAGGATTCAGCCTCTCTGGAGGGGTGAGTTCAAACGCCACGTCTACCATTAAAGGATTTTTATTTACAGCTGTCATTCAAACTATTCCATTCCACAGAAGTCAAAACTAGTAAAATCACAGGTGCAAGATTTTGGCTCAAATCTCTCTGGAGGTGTGGGTTCAAATCCTGCCGCTGCCAAAAGGGTGTTTATTTAAACCTCTGATTCACAATATTCCATTCCACAAAAGTCAAGACTAGTAAAATCACTGGCCCTTACTTTAAGCTCCAGTCCCTCTGGGGGTTTCGGTTCAAATCCCATGAAGGGTCTTTATTTAAAACTCTTCTTCAAACTATTCCCTTCCACAGAGGTCAACACTAGTAAAATCACAGCAATATTGCTTTATGCACGTCTAGGCTGTGGCCGTGAGACTGGCAATGGCAAACAATGAAGAAAACATTTTCTGGTTCTCTGAAGACAAACTGGAGATGCTGGGGATTGAACCCAGGACCTCATACATGCAAAGCATGCGCTCTACCGCTGAGCTACATCCCCTCATCTCCACAAGGAGCATTGAAACATTGAAAATACACCATTCACAGTGTGCCATTTTCGTTACATGGATTTGGAAAACTGAACTTCATACCTGCTAAACATACGCTCCAGCGCTGACCTTCATGCTAAGAAAGCTTTTATTTGCTTTCAACAAAACATTTGACCGACATCATGCCGTTTCTGTGGAAGACTCACTGCCTGCACAGTTTGATTTTAAATTCTTAGTTTTGAGGTAGTGTGGCCGAGTGGTCTAAGGCGCTGGATTTAAGCTCCAGTTTCTCTGGAGGTGTGGGTTCAAATCCCACCATTCCCATGAAAGGATTTTTATTTTCAACTCTCATTCAAACTATTCCATTCCACAGAAGTCAAAACTTGTCATTTCACTGACCCTGATTTTGGGCTCCAATCTTTCTGGATGTTTGGGTCAAATCACTGGCAAACAATGAAGAAAGGCTTGTGTTAAATGTCATGTAAACACAGCAGCACAAATTGTCTCATTCTCCAAAGATAAACTGGAGATGCTGAGGATTGAACCCAGGATCTCATACATGCAAGGTTTCCACAGAAAACAAAACTAGGAAAAACTGCTGGAGGAGGTTTTAGGATTCAGCCTCTCTGGAGGGGTGAGTTCAAACGCCACGTCTACCATTAAAGGATTTTTATTTACAGCTGTCATCCAAACTATTCCATTCCACAGAAATCAAAACTAGTAAAATCACAGGTGCAAGATTTTGGCTCAGATCTCTCTGGAGGTGTGGGTTCAAATCCTGCCTCTGCCAAAAAGGGTGTTTATTTAAACTTCTGATTCACAATATTCCTTTCCACAAAAGTCAAGACTAGTAAAATCACTGGCCCTTACTTTAAGCTCCAGTCCCTCTGGGGGTTTCGGTTCAAATCCCATGAAGGGTCTTTATTTAAAACTCTTCTTCAAACTATTCCCTTCCACAGAGGTCAACACTAGTAAAATCACAGCAATATTGCTTTATGCACGTCTAGGCTGTGGCCGTGAGACTGGCAATGGCAAACAATGAAGAAAACATTTTCTGGTTCTCTGAAGACAAACTGGAGATGCTGGGGATTGAACCCAGGACCTCATACATGCAAAGCATGCGCTCTACCGCTGAGCTACATCCCCTCATCTCCAGAAGGGGCATTGAAACATTGAAAATACACCATTCACAGTGTGCCATTTTCGTTACATGGATTTGGAAAACTGAACTTCATACCTGCTAAACATACGCTCCAGCGCTGACCTTCATGCTAAGAAAGCTTTTATTTGCTTTCAACAAAACATTTGACCGACATCATGCCGTTTCTGTGGAAGACTCACTGCCTGCACAGTTTGATTTTAAATTCTTAGTTTTGAGGTAGTGTGGCCGAGTGGTCTAAGGCGCTGGATTTAGGCTCCAGTCTCTCTGGAGGCGTGGGTTCAAATCCCACCACTGCCATGAAAGGATTTTTATTTACAACTCTCATTCAAACTATTCCATTCCACAGAAGTCAAAACTTGTCATTTCACTGACCCTGACTTTAGGCTCCAATCTTTCTGGATGTTTGGGTCAAATCACTGGCAAACAATGAAGAAAGGCTTGTGTTAAATGTCATGTAAACACAGCAGCACAAATTGTCTCATTCTCCAAAAATAAACTGGAGATGCTGAGGATTGAACCCAGGATCTCATACATGCAAGGTTTCCACAGAAATCAAAACTAGGAAAAACTGCTGGAGGAGGTTTTAGGACTCAGCCTTTCTGGAGGGGTGAGTTCAAATGCCACGTCTACCATTAAAGGATTTTTATTTACAGCTGTCATCCAAATTATTCCATTCCACAGAAGTCAAAACTAGTAAAATCACAGGTGCAAGATTTTGGTTCAGATCTCTCTGGAGGTGTGGGTTCAAATCCTGCCGCTGCCAAAAGGGTGTTTATTTAAACTTCTGATTCACAATATTCCTTTCCACAAAAGTCAAGACTAGTAAAATCACTGGCCCTTACTTTAAGCTCCAGTCCGTCTGGGGGTTTCGGTTCAAATCCCATGAAGGGTCTTTATTTACAACTCTTCTTCAAACTATTCCCTTCCACAGAGGTCAACACTAGTAAAATCACAGCAATATTGCTTTATGCACGTCTAGGCTGTGGCCGTGAGACTGGCAATGGCAAACAATGAAGAAAACATTTTCTGGTTCTCTGAAGACAAACTGGAGATGCTGGGGATTGAACCCAGGACCTCATACATGCAAAGCATGCGCTCTACCGCTGAGCTACATCCCCTCATCTCCAGAAGGGGCATTGAAACATTGAAAATACACCATTCACAGTGTGCCATTTTCGTTACATGGATTTGGAAAACTGAACTTCATACCTGCTAAACATACGCTCCAGCGCTGACCTTCATGCTAAGAAAGCTTTTATTTGCTTTCAACAAAACATTTGACCGACATCATGCCGTTTCTGTGGAAGACTCACTGCCTGCACAGTTTGATTTTAAATTCTTAGTTTTGAGGTAGTGTGGCCGAGTGGTCTAAGGCGCTGGATTTAAGCTCCAGTCTCTTTGGAGGCGTGGGTTCAAATCCCACCACTGCCATGAAAGGATTTTTATTTTCAACTCTCATTCAAACTATTCCATTCCACAGAAGTCAAAACTTGTCATTTCACTGACCCTGATTTTGGGCTCCAATCTTTCTCGATGTTTGGGTCAAGTCAATGGCAAACAATGAATAAAGGCTTGTGTTAAATGTCATGTAAACACAGCAGCACAAATTGTCTCATTCTCCAAAAATAAACTGGAGATGCTGAGGATTGAACCCAGGATCTCATACATGCAAGGTTTCCACAGAACTCAAAACTAGGAAAAACTGCTGGAGGAGGTTTTAGGATTCAGCCTCTCTGGAGGGGTGAGTTCAAACGCCACGTCTACCATTAAAGGATTTTTATTTACAGCTGTCATTCAAACTATTCCATTCCACAGAAGTCAAAACTAGTAAAATCACAGGTGCAAGATTTTGGCTCAAATCTCTCTGGAGGTGTGGGTTCAAATCCTGCCGCTGCCAAAAAGGGTGTTTATTTAAACCTCTGATTCACAATATTCCATTCCACAAAAGTCAAGACTAGTAAAATCACTGGCCCTTACTTTAAGCTCCAGTCCCTCTGGGGGTTTCGGTTCAAATCCCATGAAGGGTCTTTATTTACAACTCTTCTTCAAACTATTCCCTTCCACAGAGGTCAACACTAGTAAAATCACAGCAATATTGCTTTATGCACGTCTAGACTGTGGCCGTGAGACTGGCAATGGCAAACAATGAAGAAAACATTTTCTGGTTCTCTGAAGACAAACTGGAGATGCTGGGGATTGAACCCAGGACCTCATACATGCAAAGCATGCGCTCTACCGCTGAGCTACATCCCCTCATCTCCAGAAAGGGCATTGAAACATTGAAAATACACCATTCACAGTGTGCCATTTTCGTTACATGGATTTGGAAAACTGAACTTCATACCTGCTAAACATACGCTCCAGCGCTGACCTTCATGCTAAGAAAGCTTTTATTTGCTTTCAACAAAACATTTGGCCGACATCATGCCGTTTCTGTGGAAGACTCACTGCCTGCACAGTTTGATTTTAAATTCTCAGTTTTGAGGTAGTGTGGCCGAGTGGTCTAAGGCGCTGGATTTAGGCTCCAGTCTCTCTGGAGGCGTGGGTTCAAATCCCACCACTGCCATGAAAGGATTTTTATTTACAACTCTCATTCAAACTATTCCATTCCACAGAAGTCAAAACTTGTCATTTCACTGACCCTGATTTTGGGCTCCAATCTTTCTGGATGTTTGGGTCAAATCACTGGCAAACAATGAAGAAAGGCTTGTGTTAAATGTCATGTAAACACAGCAGCACAAATTGTCTCATTCTCCAAAAATAAACTGGAGATGCTGAGGATTGAACCCAGGATCTCATACATGCAAGGTTTCCACAGAAATCAAAACTAGGAAAAACTGCTGGAGGAGGTTTTAGGATTCAGCCTCTCTGGAGGGGTGAGTTCAAACGCCACGTCTACCATTAAAGGATTTTTATTTACAGCTGTCATTCAAACTATTCCATTCCACAGAAGTCAAAACTAGTAAATTCACTGGCCCTTACTTTAAGCTCCAGTCCCTCTGGGGGTTTCGGTTCAAATCCCATGAAGGGTCTTTATTTAAAACTCTTCTTCAAACTATTCCCTTCCACAGAGGTCAACACTAGTAAAATCACAGCAATATTGCTTTATGCACGTCTAGGCTGTGGCCGTGAGACTGGCAATGGCAAACAATGAAGAAAACATTTTCTGGTTCTCTGAAGACAAACTGGAGATGCTGGGGATTGAACCCAGGACCTCATACATGCAAAGCATGCGCTCTACCGCTGAGCTACATCCCCTCATCTCCAGAAAGGGCATTGAAACGTTGAAAATACACCATTCACAGTGTGCCATTTTCGTTACATGGATTTGGAAAACTGAACTTCATACCTGCTAAACATACGCTCCAGCGCTGACCTTCATGCTAAGAAAGCTTTTATTTGCTTTCAACAAAACATTTGACCGACATCATGCCGTTTCTGTGGAAGACTCACTGCCTGCACAGTTTGATTTTAAATTCTTAGTTTTGAGGTAGTGTGGCCGAGTGGTCTAAGGCGCTGGATTTAAGCTCCAGTCTTTCTGGAGGCGTGGGTTCAAATCCCACCTCTGCCATGAAAGGATTTTTATTTTCAACTCTCATTCAAACTATTCCATTCCACAGAAGTCAAAACTTGTCATTTCACTGACCCTGACTTTAGGCTCCAATCTTTCTGGATGTTTGGGTCAAATCACTGGCAAACAATGAAGAAAGGCTTGTGTTAAATGTCATGTAAACACAGCAGCACAAATTGTCTCATTCTCCAAAAATAAACTGGAGATGCTGAGGATTGAACCCAGGATCTCATACATGCAAGGTTTCCACAGAAATCAAAACTAGGAAAAACTGCTGGAGGAGGTTTTAGGACTCAGCCTTTCTGGAGGGGTGAGTTCAAAAGCCACGTCTGCCATTAAAGGATTTTTATTTACAGCTGTAATTCAAACTATTCCATTCCACAGAAGTCAAAACTAGTAAAATCACAGGTGCAAGATTTTGGCTCAAATCTCTCTGGAGGTGTGGGTTCAAATCCTGCCGCTGCCAAAAAGGGTGTTTATTTAAACCTCTGATTCACAATATTCCATTCCACAAAAGTCAAGACTAGTAAAATCACTGGCCCTTACTTTAAGCTCCAGTCCCTCTGGGGGTTTCGGTTCAAATCCCATGAAGGGTCTTTATTTAAAACTCTTCTTCAAACTATTCCCTTCCACAGAGGTCAACACTAGTAAAATCACAGCAATATTGCTTTATGCACGTCTAGGCTGTGGCCGTGAGACTGGCAATGGCAAACAATGAAGAAAACATTTTCTGGTTCTCTGAAGACAAACTGGAGATTGAATCCAGGACCTCATACATGCAAAGCATGCGCTCTACCGCTGAGCTACATCCCCTCATCTCCATGGAGGGCATTGAAACATTGAAAATACACCATTCACAGTGTGCCATTTTCGTTACATGGATTTGGAAAACTGAACTTCATACCTGCTAAACATACGCTCCAGCGCTGACCTTCATGCTAAGAAAGCTTTTATTTGCTTTCAACAAAACATTTGACTGACATCATGCCGTTTCTGTGGAAGACTCACTGCCTGCACAGTTTGATTCTAAATTCTTAGTTTTCAGGTAGTGTGGCTGAGTCGTCTAAGGCGCTGGATTTAAGCTCCAGTTTCTCTGGAGGTGTGGGTTCAAATCCCACCATTGCCATTTTCGTTACATGGATTTGGAAAACTGAACTTCATACCTGCTAAACATACGCTCCAGCACTGACCTTCATGCTAAGAAAGCTTTTATTTGCTTTCAACAAAACATTTGACCGACATCATGCCGTTTCTGTGGAAGACTCACTGCCTGCACAGTTTGATTTTAAATTCTTAGTTTTGAGGTAGTGTGGCCGAGTGGTCTAAGGCGCTGGATTTAAGCTCCAGTCTTTCTGGAGGCGTGGGTTCAAATCCCACCTCTGCCATGAAAGGATTTTTATTTTCAACTCTCATTCAAACTATTCCATTCCACAGAAGTCAAAACTTGTCATTTCACTGACCCTGATTTTGGGCTCCAATCTTTCTCGATGTTTGGGTCAAGTCAATGGCAAACAATGAAGAAAGGCTTGTGTTAAATGTCATGTAAACACAGCAGCACAAATTGTCTCATTCTCCAAAAATAAACTGGAGATGCTGAGGATTGAACCCAGGATCTCATACATGCAAGGTTTCCACAGAAATCAAAACTAGGAAAAACTGCTGGAGGAGGTTTTAGGATTCAGCCTCTCTGGAGGGGTGAGTTCAAACGCCACGTCTACCATTAAAGGATTTTTATTTACAGCTGTCATTCAAACTATTCCATTCCACAGAAGTCAAAACTAGTAAAATCACAGGTGCAAGATTTTGGCTCAAATCTCTGTGGAGGTGTGGGTTCAAATCCTGCCGCTGCCAAAAGGGTGTTTATTTAAACCTCTGATTCACAATATTCCATTCCACAAAAGTCAAGACTAGTAAAATCACTGGCCCTTACTTTAAGCTCCAGTCCCTCTGGGGGTTTCGGTTCAAATCCCATGAAGGGTCTTTATTTACAACTCTTCTTCAAACTATTCCCTTCCACAGAGGTCAACACTAGTAAAATCACAGCAATATTGCTTTATGCACGTCTAGGCTGTGGCCGTGAGACTGGCAATGGCAAACAATGAAGAAAACATTTTCTGGTTCTCTGAAGACAAACTGGAGATGCTGGGGATTGAACCCAGGACCTCATACATGCAAAGCATGCGCTCTACCGCTGAGCTACATCCCCTCATCTCCAGAAGGGGCACTGAAACATTGAAAATACACCATTCACAGTGTGCCATTTTCGTTACATGGATTTGGAAAACTGAACTTCATACCTGCTAAACATACGCTCCAGCGCTGACCTTCATGCTAAGAAAGCTTTTATTTGCTTTCAACAAAACATTTGACCGACATCATGCCGTTTCTGTGGAAGACTCACTGCCTGCACAGTTTGATTTTAAATTCTTAGTTTTGAGGTAGTGTGGCCGAGTGGTCTAAGGCGCTGGATTTAAGCTCCAGTCTCTCTGGAGGCGTGGGTTCAAATCCCACCACTGCCATGAAAGGATTTTTATTTACAACTCTCATTCAAACTATTCCATTCCACAGAAGTCAAAACTTGTCATTTCACTGACCCTGACTTTAGGCTCCAATCTTTCTGGATGTTTGGGTCAAATCACTGGCAAACAATGAAGAAAGGCTTGTGTTAAATGTCATGTAAACACAGCAGCACAAATTGTCTCATTCTCCAAAAATAAACTGGAGATGCTGAGGATTGAACCCAGGATCTCATACATGCAAGGTTTCCACAGAAATCAAAACTAGGAAAAACTGCTGGAGGAGGTTTTAGGACTCAGCCTTTCTGGAGGGGTGAGTTCAAACGCCACGTCTACCATTAAAGGATTTTTATTTACAGCTGTCATCCAAACTATTCCATTCCACAGAAGTCAAAACTAGTAAAATCACAGGTGCAAGATTTTGGCTCAGATCTCTCTGGAGGTGTGGGTTCAAATCCTGCCGCTGCCAAAAAGGGTGTTTATTTAAACTTCTGATTCACAATATTCCTTTCCACAAAAGTCAAGACTAGTAAAATCACTGGCCCTTACTTTAAGCTCCAGTCCCTCTGGGGGTTTCGGTTCAAATCCCATGAAGGGTCTTTATTTAAAACTCTTCTTCAAACTATTCCCTTCCACAGAGGTCAACACTAGTAAAATCACAGCAATATTGCTTTATGCACGTCTAGGCTGTGGCCGTGAGACTGGCAATGGCAAACAATGAAGAAAACATTTTCTGGTTCTCTGAAGACAAACTGGAGATGCTGGGGATTGAACCCAGGACCTCATACATGCAAAGCATGCGCTCTACCGCTGAGCTACATCCCCTCATCTCCATGGAGGGCATTGAAACATTGAAAATACACCATTCACAGTGTGCCATTTTCGTTACATGGATTTGGAAAACTGAACTTCATACCTGCTAAACATACGCTCCAGCGCTGACCTTCATGCTAAGAAAGCTTTTATTTGCTTTCAACAAAACATTTGACTGACATCATGCCGTTTCTGTGGAAGACTCACTGCCTGCACAGTTTGATTCTAAATTCTTAGTTTTCAGGTAGTGTGGCTGAGTCGTCTAAGGCGCTGGATTTAAGCTCCAGTTTCTCTGGAGGTGTGGGTTCAAATCCCACCATTGCCATTTTCGTTACATGGATTTGGAAAACTGAACTTCATACCTGCTAAACATACGCTCCAGCACTGACCTTCATGCTAAGAAAGCTTTTATTTGCTTTCAACAAAACATTTGACCGACATCATGCCGTTTCTGTGGAAGACTCACTGCCTGCACAGTTTGATTTTAAATTCTTAGTTTTGAGGTAGTGTGGCCGAGTGGTCTAAGGCGCTGGATTTAGGCTCCAGTCTCTCTGGAGGCGTGGGTTCAAATCCCACCACTGCCATGAAAGGATTTTTATTTTCAACTCTCATTCAAACTATTCCATTCCACAGAAGTCAAAACTTGTCATTTCACTGACCCTGATTTTGGGCTCCAATCTTTCTCGATGTTTGGGTCAAGTCAATGGCAAACAATGAAGAAAGGCTTGTGTTAAATGTCATGTAAACACAGCAGCACAAATTGTCTCATTCTCCAAAGGTAAACTGGAGATGCTGAGGATTGAACCCAGGATCTCATACATGCAAGGTTTCCACAGAAATCAAAACTAGGAAAAACTGCTGGAGGAGGTTTTAGGACTCAGCCTTTCTGGAGGGGTGAGTTCAAAAGCCACGTCTGCCATTAAAGGATTTTTATTTACAGCTGTAATTCAAACTATTCCATTCCACAGAAGTCAAAACTAGTAAAATCACAGGTGCAAGATTTTGGCTCAGATCTCTCTGGAGGTGTGGGTTCAAATCCTGCCGCTGCCAAAAAGGGTGTTTATTTAAACTTCTGATTCACAATATTCCTTTCCACAAAAGTCAAGACTAGTAAAATCACTGGCCCTTACTTTAAGCTCCAGTCCGTCTGGGGGTTTCGGTTCAAATCCCATGAAGGGTCTTTATTTACAACTCTTCTTCAAACTATTCCCTTCCACAGAGGTCAACACTAGTAAAATCACAGCAATATTGCTTTATGCACGTCTAGGCTGTGGCCGTGAGACTGGCAATGGCAAACAATGAAGGAAACATTTTCTGGTTTTCTGAAGACAAACTGGAGATGCTGGGGATTGAACCCAGGACCTCATACATGCAAAGCATGCGCTCTACCGCTGAGCTACATCCCTCATCTCCAGAAGGGGCACTGAAACATTGAAAATACACCATTCACAGTGTGCCATTTTCGTTACATGGATTTGGAAAACTGAACTTCATACCTGCTAAACATACGCTCCAGCGCTGACCTTCATGCTAAGAAAGCTTTTATTTGCTTTCAACAAAACATTTGACCGACATCATGCCGTTTCTGTGGAAGACTCACTGCCTGCACAGTTTGATTTTAAATTCTTTGTTTTGAGGTAGTGTGGCCGAGTGGTCTAAGGCGCTGGATTTAGGCTCCAGTCTCTCTGGAGGCGTGGGTTCAAATCCCACCACTGCCATGAAAGGATTTTTATTTACAACTCTCATTCAAACTATTCCATTCCACAGAAGTCAAAACTTGTCATTTCACTGACCCTGACTTTAGGCTCCAATCTTTCTGGATGTTTGGGTCAAATCACTGGCAAACAATGAAGAAAGGCTTGTGTTAAATGTCATGTAAACACAGCAGCACAAATTGTCTCATTCTCCAAAGGTAAACTGGAGATGCTGAGGATTGAACCCAGGATCTCATACATGCAAGGTTTCCACAGAAAACAAAACTAGGAAAAACTGCTGGAGGAGGTTTTAGAATTCAGCCTCTCTGGAGGGGTGAGTTCAAACGCCACGTCTACCATTAAAGGATTTTTATTTACAGCTGTCATTCAAACTATTCCATTCCACAGAAGTCAAAACTAGTAAATTCACTGGCCCTTACTTTAAGCTCCAGTCCCTCTGGGGTTTCGGTTCAAATCCCATGAAGGGTCTTTATTTAAAACTCTTCTTCAAACTATTCCCTTCCACAGAGGTCAACACTAGTAAAATCACAGCAATATTGCTTTATGCACGTCTAGGCTGTGGCCGTGAGACTGGCAATGGCAAACAATGAAGAAAACATTTTCTGGTTCTCTGAAGACAAACTGGAGATTGAATCCAGGACCTCATACATGCAAAGCATGCGCTCTACCGCTGAGCTACATCCCCTCATCTCCATGGAGGGCATTGAAACATTGAAAATACACCATTCACAGTGTGCCATTTTCGTTACATGGATTTGGAAAACTGAACTTCATACCTGCTAAACATACGCTCCAGCGCTGACCTTCATGCTAAGAAAGCTTTTATTTGCTTTCAACAAAACATTTGACTGACATCATGCCGTTTCTGTGGAAGACTCACTGCCTGCACAGTTTGATTCTAAATTCTTAGTTTTCAGGTAGTGTGGCTGAGTCGTCTAAGGCGCTGGATTTAAGCTCCAGTTTCTCTGGAGGTGTGGGTTCAAATCCCACCATTGCCATTTTCGTTACATGGATTTGGAAAACTGAACTTCATACCTGCTAAACATACGCTCCAGCACTGACCTTCATGCTAAGAAAGCTTTTATTTGCTTTCAACAAAACATTTGACCGACATCATGCCGTTTCTGTGGAAGACTTACTGCCTGCACAGTTTGATTTTAAATTCTTAGTTTTGAGGTAGTGTGGCCGAGTGGTCTAAGGCGCTGGATTTAGGCTCCAGTCTTTCTGGAGGCGTGGGTTCAAATCCCACCTCTGCCATGAAAGGATTTTTATTTTCAACTCTCATTCAAACTATTCCATTCCACAGAAGTCAAAACTTGTCATTTCACTGACCCTGATTTTGGGCTCCAATCTTTCTCGATGTTTGGGTCAAGTCAATGGCAAACAATGAAGAAAGGCTTGTGTTAAATGTCATGTAAACACAGCAGCACAAATTGTCTCATTCTCCAAAAATAAACTGGAGATGCTGAGGATTGAACCCAGGATCTCATACATGCAAGGTTTCCACAGAAATCAAAACTAGGAAAAACTGCTGGAGGAGGTTTTAGGATTTTAGGGTGAGTTCAAACGCCACGTCTACCATTAAAGGATTTTTATTTACAGCTGTCATCCAAACTATTCCATTCCACAGAAGTCAAAACTAGTAAATTCTCTGGCCCTTAATTTAAGCTCCAGTCCCTCTGGGGGTTTCGGTTCAAATCCCATGAAGGGTCTTTATTTAAAACTCTTCTTCAAACTATTCCCTTCCACAGAGGTCAACACTAGTAAAATCACAGCAATATTGCTTTATGCACGTCTAGGCTGTGGCCGTGAGACTGGCAATGGCAAACAATGAAGAAAACATTTTCTGGTTCTCTGAAGACAAACTGGAGATGCTGGGGATTGAACCCAGGACCTCATACATGCAAAGCATGCGCTCTACCGCTGAGCTACATCCCCTCTTCTCTAGAAGGGGCATTGAAACATTGAAAATACACCATTCACAGTGTGCCATTTTCGTTACATGGATTTGGAAAACTGAACTTCATACCTGCTAAACATACGCTCCAGCGCTGACCTTCATGCTAAGAAAGCTTTTATTTGCTTTCAACAAAACATTTGACCGACATCATGCCGTTTCTGTGGAAGACTCACTGCCTGCACAGTTTGATTTTAAATTCTTAGTTTTGAGGTAGTGTGGCCGAGTGGTCTAAGGCGCTGGATTTAAGCTCCAGTCTCTTTGGAGGTGTGGGTTCAAATCCCACCACTGCCATGAAAGGATTTTTATTTTCAACTCTCATTCAAACTATTCCATTCCACAGAAGTCAAAACTTGTCATTTCACTGACCCTGATTTTGGGCTCCAATCTTTCTCGATGTTTGGGTCAAATCACTGGCAAACAATGAATAAAGGCTTGTGTTAAATGTCATGTAAACACAGCAGCACAAATTGTCTCATTCTCCAAAAATAAACTGGAGATGCTGAGGATTGAACCCAGGATCTCATACATGCAAGGTTTCCACAGAAATCAAAACTAGGAAAAACTGCTGGAGGAGGTTTTAGGACTCAGCCTTTCTGGAGGGGTGAGTTCAAAAGCCACGTCTGCCATTAAAGGATTTTTATTTACAGCTCTCATTCAAACTATTCCATTCCACAGAAATCAAAACTAGTAAAATCACAGGTGCAAGATTTTGGCTCAGATCTCTCTGGAGGTGTGGGTTCAAATCCTGCCGCTGCCAAAAGGGTGTTTATTTAAACTTCTGATTCACAATATTCCTTTCCACAAAAGTCAAGACTAGTAAAATCACTGGCCCTTACTTTAAGCTCCAGTCCGTCTGGGGGTTTCGGTTCAAATCCCATGAAGGGTCTTTATTTACAACTCTTCTTCAAACTATTCCCTTCCACAGAGGTCAACACTAGTAAAATCACAGCAATATTGCTTTATGCACGTCTAGGCTGTGGCCGTGAGACTGGCAATGGCAAACAATGAAGGAAACATTTTCTGGTTTTCTGAAGACAAACTGGAGATGCTGGGGATTGAACCCAGGACCTCATACATGCAAAGCATGCGCTCTACCGCTGAGCTACATCCCCTCATCTCCAGAAGGGGCACTGAAACATTGAAAATACACCATTCACAGTGTGCCATTTTCGTTACATGGATTTGGAAAACTGAACTTCATACCTGCTAAACATACGCTCCAGCGCTGACCTTCATGCTAAGAAAGCTTTTATTTGCTTTCAACAAAACATTTGACCGACATCATGCCGTTTCTGTGGAAGACTCACTGCCTGCACAGTTTGATTTTAAATTCTTTGTTTTGAGGTAGTGTGGCCGAGTGGTCTAAGGCGCTGGATTTAGGCTCCAGTCTCTCTGGAGGCGTGGGTTCAAATCCCACCACTGCCATGAAAGGATTTTTATTTACAACTCTCATTCAAACTATTCCATTCCACAGAAGTCAAAACTTGTCATTTCACTGACCCTGACTTTAGGCTCCAATCTTTCTGGATGTTTGGGTCAAATCACTGGCAAACAATGAAGAAAGGCTTGTGTTAAATGTCATGTAAACACAGCAGCACAAATTGTCTCATTCTCCAAAAATAAACTGGAGATGCTGAGGATTGAACCCAGGATCTCATACATGCAAGGTTTCCACAGAAATCAAAACTAGGAAAAACTGCTGGAGGAGGTTTTAGGATTCAGCCTCTCTGGAGGGGTGAGTTCAAAAGCCACGTCTACCATTAAAGGATTTTTATTTACAGCTGTCATTCAAACTATTCCATTCCACAGAAGTCAAAACTAGTAAAATCACAGGTGCAAGATTTTTGGCTCAGATCTCTCTGGAGGTGTGGGTTCAAATCCTGCCGCTCCAGTCCACAAAAGTCAAGACTAGTAAAATCACTGGCCCTTACTTTAAGCTCCAGTCCGTCTGTTCAAATCCCATGAAGGGTCTTTATTTAAAACTCTTCTTCAAACTATTCCCTTCCACAGAGGTCAACACTAGTAAAATCACAGCAATATTGCTTTATGCACGTCTAGGCTGTGGCCGTGAGACTGGCAATGGCAAACAATGAAGAAAACATTTTCTGGTTCTCTGAAGACAAACTGGAGATGCTGGGGATTGAACCCAGGACCTCATACATGCAAAGCATGCGCTCTACCGCTGAGCTACATCCCCTCATCTCCATGGAGGGCATTGAAACATTGAAAATACACCATTCACAGTGTGCCATTTTCGTTACATGGATTTGGAAAACTGAACTTCATACCTGCTAAACATACGCTCCAGCGCTGACCTTCATGCTAAGAAAGCTTTTATTTGCTTTCAACAAAACATTTGACCGACATCATGCCGTTTCTGTGGAAGACTCACTGCCTGCACAGTTTGATTTTAAATTCTTAGTTTTGAGGTAGTGTGGCCGAGTGGTCTAAGGCGCTGGATTTAAGCTCCAGTCTCTTTGGAGGCGTGGGTTCAAATCCCACCACTGCCATGAAAGGATTTTTATTTTCAACTCTCATTCAAACTATTCCATTCCACAGAAGTCAAAACTTGTCATTTCACTGACCCTGATTTTGGGCTCCAATCTTTCTCGATGTTTGGGTCAAATCACTGGCAAACAATGAATAAAGGCTTGTGTTAAATGTCATGTAAACACAGCAGCACAAATTGTCTCATTCTCCAAAAATAAACTGGAGATGCTGAGGATTGAACCCAGGATCTCATACATGCAAGGTTTCCACAGAAATCAAAACTAGGAAAAACTGCTGGAGGAGGTTTTAGGACTCAGCCTTTCTGGAGGGGTGAGTTCAAAAGCCACGTCTGCCATTAAAGGATTTTTATTTACAGCTCTCATTCAAACTATTCCATTCCACAGAAATCAAAACTAGTAAAATCACAGGTGCAAGATTTTGGCTCAGATCTCTCTGGAGGTGTGGGTTCAAATCCTGCCGCTGCCAAAAGGGTGTTTATTTAAACTTCTGATTCACTATATTCCTTTCCACAAAAGTCAAGACTAGTAAAATCACTGGCCCTTACTTTAAGCTCCAGTCCGTCTGGGGTTTCGGTTCAAATCCCATGAAGGGTCTTTATTTACAACTCTTCTTCAAACTATTCCCTTCCACAGAGGTCAACACTAGTAAAATCACAGCAATATTGCTTTATGCACGTCTAGGCTGTGGCCGTGAGACTGGCAATGGCAAACAATGAAGGAAACATTTTCTGGTTTTCTGAAGACAAACTGGAGATGCTGGGGATTGAACCCAGGACCTCATACATGCAAAGCATGCGCTCTACCGCTGAGCTACATCCCCTCATCTCCAGAAGGGGCACTGAAACATTGAAAATACACCATTCACAGTGTGCCATTTTCGTTACATGGATTTGGAAAACTGAACTTCATACCTGCTAAACATACGCTCCAGCGCTGACCTTCATGCTAAGAAAGCTTTTATTTGCTTTCAACAAAACATTTGACCGACATCATGCCGTTTCTGTGGAAGACTCACTGCCTGCACAGTTTGATTTTAAATTCTCAGTTTTGAGGTAGTGTGGCCGAGTGGTCTAAGGCACTGGATTAAGGCTCCAGTCTCTCTGGAGGCGTGGGTTCAAATCCCACCACTGCCATGAAAGGATTTTTATTTTACAACTCTCATTCAAACTATTCCATTCCACAGAAGTCAAAACTTGTCATTTCACTGACCCTGACTTTAGGCTCCAATCTTTCTGGATGTTTGGGTCAAATCACTGGCAAACAATGAAGAAAGGCTTGTGTTAAATGTCATGTAAACACAGCAGCACAAATTGTCTCATTCTCCAAAAATAAACTGGAGATGCTGAGGATTGAACCCAGGATCTCATACATGCAAGGTTTCCACAGAAATCAAAACTAGGAAAAACTGCTGGAGGAGGTTTTAGGATTCAGCCTCTCTGGAGGGGTGAGTTCAAACCCCCCGTCTACCATTAAAGGATTTTTATTTACAGCTGTCATCCAAACTATTCCATTCCACAGAAGTCAAAACTAGTAAAATCACAGGTGCAAGATTTTGGCTCAAATCTCTCTGGAGGTGTGGGTTCAAATCCTGCCGCTGCCAAAAAGGGTGTTTATTTAAACCTCTGATTCACAATATTCCATTCCACAAAAGTCAAGACGTAGTAAAATCACTGGCCCTTACTTTAAGCTCCAGTCCCTCTGGGGGTTTCGGTTCAAATCCCATGAAGGGTCTTTATTTAAAACTCTTCTTCAAACTATTCCCTTCCACAGAGGTCAACACTAGTAAAATCACAGCAATATTGCTTTATGCACGTCTAGGCTGTGGCCGTGAGACTGGCAATGGCAAACAATGAAGAAAACATTTTCTGGTTCTCTGAAGACAAACTGGAGATGCTGGGGATTGAACCCAGGACCTCATACATGCAAAGCATGCACTCTACCACTGAGCTACATCCCCTCATCTCCACAAGGAGCATTGAAACATTGAAAATACACCATTCACAGTGTGCCATTTTCGTTACATGGATTTGGAAAACTGAACTTCATACCTGCTAAACATACGCTCCAGCGCTGACCTTCATGCTAAGAAAGCTTTTATTTGCTTTCAACAAAACATTTGACCGACATCATGCCGTTTCTGTGGAAGACTTACTGCCTGCACAGTTTGATTTTAAATTCTTAGTTTTGAGGTAGTGTGGCCGACTGGTCTAAGGCGCTGGATTTAGGCTCCAGTCTCTCTGGAGGCGTGGGTTCAAATCCCACCACTGCCATGAAAGGATTTTTATTTTCAACTCTCATTCAAACTATTCCATTCCACAGAAGTCAAAACTTGTCATTTCACTGACCCTGATTTTGGGCTCCAATCTTTCTCGATGTTTGGGTCAAGTCAATGGCAAACAATGAAGAAAGGCTTGTGTTAAATGTCATGTAAACACAGCAGCACAAATTGTCTCATTCTCCAAAAATAAACTGGAGATGCTGAGGATTGAACCCAGGATCTCATACATGCAAGGTTTCCACAGAAATCAAAACTAGGAAAAACTGCTGGAGGAGGTTTTAGGATTCAGCCTCTCTGGAGGGGTGAGTTCAAACGCCACGTCTACCATTAAAGGATTTTTATTTACAGCTGTCATCCAAACTATTCCATTCCACAGAAGTCAAAACTAGTAAAATCACAGGTGCAAGATTTTGGCTCAGATCTCTCTGGAGGTGTGGGTTCAAATCCTGCCGCTGCCAAAAAGGGTGTTTATTTAAACTTCTGATTCACAATATTCCATTCCACAGAAGTCAAAACTAGTAAATTCTCTGGCCCTTAATTTAAGCTCCAGTCCCTCTGGGGGTTTCGGTTCAAATCCCATGAAGGGTCTTTATTTAAAACTCTTCTTCAAACTATTCCCTTCCACAGAGGTCAACACTAGTAAAATCACAGCAATATTGCTTTATGCACGTCTAGGCTGTGGCCGTGAGACTGGCAATGGCAAACAATGAAGAAAACATTTTCTGGTTCTCTGAAGACAAACTGGAGATGCTGGGGATTGAATCCAGGACCTCATACATGCAAAGCATGCGCTCTACCGCTGAGCTACATCCCCTCATCTCCACAAGGAGCATTGAAACATTGAAAATACACCATTCACAGTGTGCCATTTTCGTTACATGGATTTGGAAAACTGAACTTCATACCTGCTAAACATACGCTCCAGCGCTGACCTTCATGCTAAGAAAGCTTTTATTTGCTTTCAACAAAACATTTGACCGACATCATGCCGTTTCTGTGGAAGACTCACTGCCTGCACAGTTTGATTTTAAATTCTTAGTTTTGAGGTAGTGTGGCCGAGTGGTCTAAGGCGCTGGATTTAAGCTCCAGTTTCTCTGGAGGTGTGGGTTCAAATCCCACCACTGCCATGAAATGATTTTTATTTTCAACTCTCATTCAAACTATTCCATTCCACAGAAGTCAAAACTTGTCATTTCACTGACCCTGATTTTGGGCTCCAATCTTTCTGGATGTTTGGGTCAAATCACTGGCAAACAATGAAGAAAGGCTTGTGTTAAATGTCATGTAAACACAGCAGCACAAATTGTCTCATTCTCCAAAGATAAACTGGAGATGCTGGGGATTGAACCCAGGATCTCATACATGCAAGGCTTCCACAGAACTCAGAACTAGGAAAAACTGCTGGAGGAGGTTTTAGGATTCAGCCTCTCTGGAGGGGTGAGTTCAAACGCCACGTCTACCATTAAAGGATTTTTATTTACAGCTGTCATTCAAACTATTTCATTCCACAGAAGTCAAAACTAGTAAATTCACTGGCCCTTACTTTAAGCTCCAGTCCCTCTGGGGGTTTCGGTTCAAATCCCATGAAGGGTCTTTATTTAAAACTCTTCTTCAAACTATTCCCTTCCACAGAGGTCAACACTAGTAAAATCACAGCAATATTGCTTTATGCACGTCTAGGCTGTGGCCGTGAGACTGGCAATGGCAAACAATGAAGAAAACATTTTCTGGTTCTCTGAAGACAAACTGGAGATGCTGGGGATTGAACCCAGGACCTCATACATGCAAAGCATGCACTCTACCGCTGAGCTACATCCCCTCATCTCCAGAAGGGGCATTGAAACATTGAAAATACACCATTCACAGTGTGCCATTTTCGTTACATGGATTTGGAAAACTGAACTTCATACCTGCTAAACATACGCTCCAGCGCTGACCTTCATTCTAAGAAAGCTTTTATTTGCTTTCAACAAAACATTTGACCGACATCATGCCGTTTCTGTGGAAGACTCACTGCCTGCACAGTTTGATTTTAAATTCTTAGTTTTGAGGTAGTGTGGCCGAGTGGTCTAAGGCGCTGGATTTAAGCTCCAGTTTCTCTGGAGGTGTGGGTTCAAATCCCACCATTCCCATGAAAGGATTTTTATTTTCAACTCTCATTCAAACTATTTGTAACACCTGTGTTAAAGATGTTGTGTAATAACACAGTAATAAGGGTGTAACAATGTAATAGTGCAATGGAATGTGGTATTGGGCTAGTAACAGAAGACTAAGGTTCAGCTCATGGAGGGAATGGCAGGAGACTGAAATTTTGGGTGGTGCAACACCATATATTGTGAATTAAAGTGAATGACATACAATACAAACAACCAGTGAGAATGGCCATTCAATATTTACAATATGTACAGCATGAGTAAAGGTTGGAAAAAAAACAAAAACATTCCAAATATCCAGAGCTTTGCAAATGGTTCGATTCGCAATAAGCAAAGAGTCCAGCAGATGAATATTGGTGAAGTGTCGAGAGTCCAACAAATAGAAATCAACACAGCACAAGAACTTCTTCCCAGCCCGCCCACAGTTCTTAACCCCACGGCTGGGTTAAACCAGAAATCCAGAAGGGAGGGTAAGTGCACTGAGAGAGTTTGTGATGATGTATGTATGGCGTTGGTGGGCAACGGGCGAGAGAGTGAGTGGGGAGAGAGTTATAGGCTGCAAGGAGCCCCCTACCGGACCGGCGGGAGGACTGCGGCTCTGCAGTTGACTCAGCTCTGGGCTCTGTAGGCTCGAAGCCTGCTTCTAGCTCGCCATCTGGTCCAAGAAACCTGGCCTGAACAACAGGACCAAAGTTTCAATAAATACAAAAAATACAATAACCCTAATAACAAGGGCTATGTATCATTAGCTTCAGTGTGCACACACAAAAATCCAAAATATAGTACTAGTTGCACCATAAATAATTCAAAAGTATGATTCATAACCATAATCACATTAGATAAATGCCACAGCAATATATTGTAAACAGTGATATCCCATCAAATGCTAAAAATACTAGCTGTGGCAAAAAGAATCATTAAATGTACATTACAAAATCAACAAATTGAAGCTAAAGTGCTAAAATCAGTCAATTAGCAAAAGTACTTGAAAATGCCTAAAAACTAACAATGCAATCAATATATTTTAATAGAATGAATGTGCAGACATGTAATGTTTTTGTCCGTATATGTTACAAGATTCCTTTGACAGAACCAGGCATAAAGTGTACAGAATGGTGTATGCTAACCGCGCCCATTAAAAAGCATGGCTGCGGGTAAGCTAACACTAGCACAATCACACAAACACTCACCAATTCCGCGAATTAAGCCTCACACATGAGCCCCTCGAGCGAGATATAGCCGCGGTAGGAAGCTCCTACAATATGACAGGTTGTACAATCAGTATCAAGCGGAATTTACGATAAAATAATGGAAATAGCATAGACAAACCTGACCCTCGTGTCTCAACCGGCTCCCCCCACTGCAGCTATCAAACTGAGACCGCGGCGCCTTATTACTTCACGCAATTTGCTGCGCCGTGTCATGTGACCGCGTGACGTCATTGGGAAAACGGCGCTGATTGGTCGGCTGACTCACGTGACTAAAAGTCATGCAATTTTCCCCCAGGCACACGCAAACCACGTGATCAAACGGGGAGAAAAAAAACTACGGCAGAAAGGTGCGCATATAGGACAGGCAGGAACGGGATTTGTGACCTGGGTTACACCCTCCCCCCCTAAAACCATGCAACTCCGGTGCAGGTTAACTATATTGACATGGGGACATAAACAAAGTCAGATACAGGAGTGCTAAAAGTTTCACCGTACGCGTCGGCTAAACTGTGGAAAAGCGTTTGCACGACCGAGATTAACGGCTTGCCTAAAGCAGAATACTGTAACCTTTTGGGTGGTTGCCTCGCTCGTGAAGAATGACGGATAGATTGGTCAGGTGTAAGCGCCTCAGTAGCAACCCCATCCCCAGAGTTAGAAATAGAGGTGGGTGCTTCAGCAGAATCAGATGCTGATGGCCCACTGGGTGATGTCTCTACTGGGCATCCGAGCTCTAGATCTCCCTCAGGTGGCCTCATCTCAGGGCCGACAGTGTCTTCGGGTACTGGTAAGTATTTTCCAGCTTCTGTCCCCCTTCCTTCCTCAGGCTCTCCAGGGATAGCGTCATCTTCCTCCTCACTGGACGAAGATGGATCAGCGTCGGATGCTTGAAAGGACTCCCCATCAACAGGTAAGTTACTTGCAGGTAAGTAGGTGGTTTCAGGAACGGCACTAGTACTGGCCGAGGATGTGACTGGAAGAGTGCTCTCAACGTAGAACCTTACAGGATGTGAAACTGGTAAACGATGGAATCTATGCTCTACTTCCTCACTCAAACACTCCTCTGGATCCACAACTGACTCCTTTTGACTTCGGGTTTGAGGTCTGCGCCCAGTTGTAACGTGTGGCAGTTCCGGCTCCTTGCGTTCAGGTAAGAACCCGCATGGAAGCAAGAGATCTCTGTGTAGAGTTCGAGTTCGCCCTGATGGATCAGTTTCAGGTCGTACAGTGTAAACAGGAAGATCACCAGCTCGCTTGACAACAACATAGATGTCCTCCTCCCACTTGTCCTCCAGCTTGTGTTTACCTCTGAGGCGAACATTGCGGACGAGTACACGGTCCCCTTCTTCCAGGACAGAAGGTTTGACGCGTTGATCAAAGCGGGTCTTATTTCTTTCAGCCGACTTGGCTGCATTCTTGAATGCAAGCTGGTAACTCTCTTCCAGCCGAGAGCGAAGATTCTGCACATATTGGGAGTGCGAGGTTGAAGACGTGTCTCGAACTGGGAGGCCAAAAGCTAAGTCGACGGGTAGCCTTGGTGAGCGACCAAACATAAGCTCGTAAGGAGTATAGCCCGTAACTTCATTCCTGGTACAATTGTACGCATGAACTAACGGTTTTACATACTCCTTCCATCTCTTCTTCTGCTCGGGTTCCAGAGTACCCAACATACTCAGCAAAGTTCTATTGAACCTCTCGACGGGATTTCCACGAGGATGATATGGCGTGGTCCGGGTTTTCTCAATACCAGTGATGTCACAAAGTTCTTTGATGAGATGGGATTCAAAGTCGGGCCCTTGATCTGTGTGCAGACGCTCGGGGATGCCATAGTGCACGATGAAGCTCTCCCACAGACATTTAGCGACCGTCTTTGCCTTCTGATTGGCAGTTGGAATGGCCACGGCGTATTTCGTAAAATGATCTGTGAGCACCAAGATATCTTTAGTGTTGCTTCGATCGGGCTCAAGTGTCAGATAGTCCATGCACAACAGTTCAAGTGGCCGGCTGGTTTTGATATTCACCAGTGGTGCAGCTCGTTCAGGAAGTGCTTTGCGTCGAATGCAGCGATTGCATGTTTTGATCTTCATTTCCACATCTGCTGCCATTTGTGGCCAGAAGAAGCGTGATCTCACAAGATCAAGGGTCCTCTCCACCCCCATGTGACCCATGTCGTCGTGGAGACTGGTAAGGACCATGGAACGCAGCTCCTCTGGCAGCACAAGCTGGAAAGAGACATGTTCTCCATCCTGTCGGCGTCGATAGAGGATATCCTCTTGGAGTTCAAGGCGGTTCCACTCCCTCAGCAGAAGAGCGACTTCAGGCAACTCCTTCCGAACGGTGGGAGGGACCTTCTCGCCAGTTTCAAGTTGATAGATCACTTCACGTAGACTGGGGTCTGCCCTTTGCTTCTCACGGAGGTCGGGGTGAGACAACGAAGGCACGACTAGCGACCCTTGAGATTCGCTCGCGTAGCTGTCTGGAATGGCTGTGACAGACATGCTCAGCGACTCGACCAAGGCAATGCAGCTCTCCGCGGGGTTCTCAGCCCTAAGCAGACAGCTGTGGCAAATGGCGGCCACAATGTCCGGATCGAGCTGGACAGCATCTGGATCAACATGATCACGGGTGAACTGATGGACCATGTCCCATTCCTTCTGACCATGGGCATCAGATGGCTGAAGGTGGGGCCTTCTGGAGAGTGCATCGGCATCCTGGTTTTGACGTCCCGCCCTGTACTGCAGCTTGAAATCGTACGTCGACAGCGCAGCAAGCCACCTATGACTGGCAGCGTCGAGCTTGGCCGACGTCAGGATGTAAGTCAACGGGTTGTTGTCGGTGATGACGATGAAACTGGAACCATACAGAAAATCGTGAAATTTTTCAGTTACACTCCATTTTAATGCTAAGAATTCCAGTTTATGAGCTGGATATCTGGCTTCACTCGCAGACAGTCCCCGACTAGCATACGCTATAACTCGTAGCTTCCCATCCTGCTCCTGATACAGTGCAGCTCCAAGGCCTGTAGTGCTTGCATCGGTGTGCAGGATGTAGGGTTCTTTCGGATTGGCGAATCCGAGCACTGGGGCTGTCGTGAGTTTCTCAATTAGAGTTTCAAAAGCGTGTTGGCAATCTGGAGTCCATCGTTCGTTGAACGGCTGTTTGGGGTCATGAAAGGCAGTAGGTGACGGCTTCTTGCTTTGGCGACGGCCAGAAGTATACCCCTTGGTCAGGTCATTCAAAGGCTTTGCGATGGCAGCATAGCCCAGAATGAACCTTCGGTAATACCCCGCAAATCCTAAGAAGGATCTCAGCTCTTTGAGTGTTCGCGGAACTGGCCAGGATTTGAGAGCACTTATCTTGTCTGGGTCCGTCTCCACACCCTGCTCCGAGACAATATGGCCGAGATAGCGCACAGATGTTTGGAAAAATTTGCACTTCTCCGGTGATAACTTGAGGCCATAGTCTTTGAGACGCTGGAGTACTCGAAGCAGCCTACTCTCATGCTCTTCAAGGGTGTTGGAGAAAATGATTAGATCGTCCAGGAAGACAAGAACTTCTTTCAGATGTAAGTCGCCCATACACCTCTCCATAAGCCGCTGGAACGTACTTGGTGCGTTGGTCACGCCTTGCGGCATCCGGTTGAACTCCCAAAAGCCCAACGGTGTCACAAATGCCGTCTTGGGTTTGTCAGCTTCCGCCATTTCGATTTGGTAGTATCCTGACTTGAGGTCGAGGACACTGAACCAACGGGAACCTGTGAGCGCTGAGAACGACTCCTCCAGATTTGGGGAGCGTAAGCATCCTTGATGGTGTGAAGATTGAGCTTACGGTAGTCGATACACAGTCGCACATCTCCGTTCTTCTTTCGGACGACCACAATTGGTGAGGAGAAAGGAGACTCCAGGCTCGTATCACCCTGCTCCAACAGGTCACGCCAGATGATTCGCGGACTGCCTCTGGAGTCACGAGGGTGGATTGACGAGCTCGATGTTTAAATGGCATGTCGTCATGCAGGCGGATGTGATGTTTAACATGGTCTGTCCGTCCGAAGTCCAGGTCATGGTGTGAAAAACTTCCGGGATCTGCTCAAGCTTGGAGATGACTCGGTCCTTCCACTCTGGAGGAATTGGAGAATCTCAGTCGAACTCCAGCTTGGCTTCTGGTTTCTGCTGGCCGTTGGACGGAGCACACTGTGAGAGGATCTCTTGTGACATAGAGAATTCAGCAACTACACTTAATGGTGCAAGTGTGATGGTTTGTTCAGATTCATTGGTGATTATGACTGGAACCTTGTATGGTGAATGGCTGGGCAGTGTTACCAGACAACTTTGCACACAAAGGCCTCCAGGTAGTGTAGTAGGTTGCTCAATAGCCAAGGCCGCACTTGCCTGCTGGTGGTGGTTGGCCATAGATGGAACCTTCAAGAACCATGATGTGCCCCGCTGGAATTGGCACAGGGTGTTACTGGCCAGCGCACTACACCCTCACTGGCTCCTTGGGTCTGTGTACGGAGTTGGAGTAACTGGAGAACAGCTCTGTAGCCATGGCGAGATGGTTTGTAACCAGCACACTCACTCTCCAGTCGCTGCTCATAAAGCTGCTCCAACGTATTCATCCCAATTAGAATTTGGGAGGAATCCTGGTCCAAAGTCTGGGACCACTAATTGCCAGGGTGCAGACTTCCAGATCTTCACCAACGAACTCTTTGGAAACACAACAGTCATTTCAATGTAGCCCAAATATGGGACTTCTTGTCCTGCAGCTCCTTCTACTTGCAATAACTCAGGCAGTGGCTTTACTGGTTGCTGTGAGAAATGTTTATTGTAGGTAGAAACCGGTATAGTTGTCACTTGTGATCCTGTGTCCAACAAGCACTGAAAATCTTGACCAGCGATATGGTAACTTGGCCTGTGCATTTGGACCCTATCAAACCTTTTGGCAGACAGTGGGTCTCAGATGAAGTGGCATGCGACTTGTTGCTGCATTTCACTGCTGGCTGCTTATGGGGACATTGTTGGTCCTCAGCAGTTCCGTTAAGTCCCTCAACAGGAACTCCATCTAGTTTAAAGGCGAGCCGTGATGAGGGTTCGCTGCCATTTCTTCTGCTTCTCTGTGAACTGTTTCTTTTCATTGCAACAAGTGACGGGTTTGGGTCGTTTTCACAGTGGGTCTTGATGTGTCCATCCTCACCACAGTTGTAGCAGTAACCGGGCTTGGGTACTGCAGATGTAGACTTGTGGGAGCGAGTCTGTCTGGTGGTCTTCAGGCTTTCATTCAACTTGTTGACATGAGTGGACTTCGTAGTGGGCTGCCTCTGGCCAGACTGTGCAGCAGTGAGCGATGCCAGCTGTTTCTGTATATCTGCTAGCTGCTGGGTGAGTTGCTGCGTGATGGTGGTCAGAGCGTCGACCTTGCTCTCTTCTGAAGTGGTGTAGGCGTACTGAGCATGTGCCCCAGCTCTGGCTTTTGAACCGAGGTGCTGCTTCATACGCTGCGCCTTGGATGCATCCTGTCCTCCTCCGTCCGGAGTAGCAGGAAGTCTGAAAAAAAGGTGGCGGGTGGGACTTGCGCTGCTTTAGTTGTAGTTCTGAGATGAGCGTATTGTCCCAACAACCACGACAAAACTGGTTTAAAAGATGTCGGTCCAGGTCAGCAGCGATGACTCCCCCTCTCTTCAAAGCCGAGGTGAGTGCAACTTGCAGGCGTTGTAAGTATGCAGACGGCTTCTCACCAGCATCCTGAAACATCTCCATGAACTTTGCATACAATTCATCTCCGTCTTGGACAGTTCCGTATGCAGAATCCAGAATCTGGAGATAAGTCTTAGGTGGAGTTTCTGGCTTCAGATGTTTCACCATGTCCGCTGCTGGTGGAAGAAGGCTCTCAAATATTTTCCTAGACCAGTGTAAATCGGAAATTGCAGGATCCTGTAGCAGGAGGTCACACCAGAGCGCCAAGTTTCAAAGTCTGACTCATGTTGGGGTCTTGGTGTTCGACCGGAGAAGCGTCGAGTCTCTGAGAAGACAAATGTGCAGCACTGTCATCACTCCTCATAATGTGTTCAACCACGTACCGCTGGACACCTGGTGGATTCAACTCAGGGTGACAGCCTTGGCGTGGGTTCTGTAAGGGTGCAGCAGGATCGGATGAACCCGTGGCAACCTCTTTCACCTCTTGAGCTCTGGGCGGCTGTGATGGAAGTGCAGCTCTGGCCGGGTGATGACATCACACTCTCAGCGGCGTCTGGCGAAGGCGTCACAGGCGGTGCGTGACTGAGCCCAGTGATGGACTGGCCCAGCAGAGACATCACCCTTTAAGGACCTCCGCATAGTCCTGCCCTGTGAGTTGAGCCATATTTTTAAGTTCGGCATAGGTAAGTCTGTGTTTTTAGCTTACCCTCAATCTCAGAACACATAGCAGATAGTTCAAAAAATCTCAAAAGTAACATTTTTGCTATGACAGCGGTAAGTGTGTGGCAAAATTGTGAATTCAACTAAACTGCTGCCCGACTCAAACTCAACAACAATCATATTAGTAAAAACACAATCTGGTTCAGTAATAACTTCAACTGCTGAAATTTTACCATGTTCACTCAAAAATGCAAGAACTTCATCATCTGCATCTCGATTTGCAGTGTATTTGATCACAACAGAATTTGGAATCTTTATGCCTTGTTTCGTCAAAAAGTCCATATTTGTAACACAATGTCAAATCACTATACCCAATAATCAGCTGTGCTAATACAACCCTCCTGGCTAGCTCATCGTTATGTAACACCTGTGTTAATAGATGTTGTGTAATAACACAGTAATAAAGGTGTAACAATGTAATAGTGCAATGGAATGTGGTATTGGGCTAGTAACAGAAGACTAAGGTTCAGCTCATGGAGGGAAGGGCAGGAGACTGAAATTTTGGGTGGTGCAACACCATATATTGTGAATTAAAGTGAATGACCTACAATACAAACAACCAGTGAGAATGGCCATTCAATATTTACAATATGTACAGCATAAATGAAGGTTGAAAAAAAACAAAAACATTCCAAATATCCAGAGCTTTGCAAATGGTTCGATTCGCAATAAGCAAAGAGTCCAGCAGATGAATATTGGTAAAGTGTCGAGAGTCCAACAAATAGAAATCAACACAGCACAAGAACTTCTTCCCAGCCCGCCCACAGTTCTTAACCCCACGGCTGGGTTAAACCAGAAATCCAGAAGGAAGGGTAAGTGCACTGAGAGAGTTTGTGATGATGTATGTATGGCGTTGGTGGGCAACGGGCGAGAGAGTGAGTGGGGAGAGAGTTATAGGCTGCAAGGAGCCCCCTACCGGACTGGCGGGAGGACTGCGGCTCTGCAGTTGACTCAGCTCTGGGCTCTGTAGGCTCAAGCCTGCTTCTAGCTCGCCATCTGGTCCAAGAAACCTGGCCTGAACAACAGGACCAAAGTTTCAATAAATACAAAAATACAATAACCCTAATAACAAGGGCTATGTATCATTAGCTTCAGTGTGCACACACAAAAATCCAAAATATAGTACTAGTTGCACCATAAATAATTCAAAAGTATGATTCATAACCATAATCACATTAGATAAATGCCACAGCAATATATTGTAAACAGTGATATCCCATCAAATGCTAAAAATACTAGCTGTGGCAAAAAGAATCATTAAATGTACATTACAAAATCAACAAATTGAAGCTAAAGTGCTAAAATCAGTCAATTAGCAAAAGTACTTGAAAATGCCTAAAAACTAACAATGCAATCAATATATTTTAATAGAATGAATGTGCAGACATGTAATGTTTTTGTCCGTATATGTTACAAGATTCCTTTGACAGAACCAGGCATAAAGTGTACAGAATGGTGTATGCTAACCGCGCCCATTAAAAGCATGGCTGCGGGTAAGCTAACACTAGCACAATCACACAAACACTCACCAATTCCGCGAATTAAGCCTCACACATGAGCCCCTCGAGCGAGATATAGCCGCGGTAGGAAGCTCCTACAATATGACAGGTTGTACAATCAGTATCAAGCGGAATTTACGATAAAATAATGGAAATAGCATAGACAAACCTGAACCTCGTGTCTCAACCGGCTCCCCCCACTGCAGCTATCAAACTGAGACCGCGCGCCTATTACTTCACGCAATTTGCTGCGCCGTGTCATGTGACGCGTGGACGTCATTGGGAAAACGGCGCTGATTGGTCGGCTGACTCACGTGACTAAAAGTCATGCAATTTTCCCCCAGGCACACGCAAACCACGTGATCAAACGGGGAGAAAAAAAACTACGGCAGAAAGGTGCGCATATAGGACAGGCAGGAACGGGATTTGTGACCCGGGTTACATATTCCATTCCACAGAAGTCAAAACTTGTCATTTCACTGACCCTGATTTTGGGCTCCAAACTTTCTCGATGTTTGGGTCAAGTCAATGGCAAACAATGAATAAAGGCTTGTGTTAAATGTCATGTAAACACAGCAGCACAAATTGTCTCATTCTCCAAAAATAAACTGGAGATGCTGAGGATTGAACCCAGGATCTCATACATGCAAGGCTTCCACAGAACTCAAAACTAGGAAAAACTGCTGGAGGAGGTTTTAGGATTCAGCCTCTCTGGAGGGGTGAGTTCAAACGCTACGTCTACCATTAAAGGATTTTTATTTACAGCTGTCATCCAAACTATTCCAATCCACAGAAGTCAAAACTAGTAAAATCACAGGTGCAAGATTTTGGCTCAAATCTCTCTGGAGGTGTGGGTTCAAATCCTGCCGCTGCCAAAAAGGGTGTTTATTTAAACCTCTGATTCACAATATTCCATTCCACAAAAGTCAAGACTAGTAAAATCACTGGCCCTTACTTTAAGCTCCAGTCCCTCTGGGGGTTTCGGTTCAAATCCCATGAAGGGTCTTTATTTAAAACTCTTCTTCAAACTATTCCCTTCCACAGAGGTCAACACTAGTAAAATCACAGCAATATTGCTTTATGCACGTCTAGGCTGTGGCCGTGAGACTGGCAATGGCAAACAATGAAGAAAACATTTCCTGGTTCTCTGAAGACAAACTGGAGATGCTGGGGATTGAACCCAGGACCTCATACATGCAAAGCATGCGCTCTACCACTGAGCTACATCCCCTCATCTCCAGAAGGGGCACTGAAACAAAACATTTGACCGACATCATGCCGTTTCTGTGGAAGACTTACTGCCTGCACAGTTTGATTTTAAATTCTTAGTTTTGAGGTAGTGTGGCCGACTGGTCTAAGGCGCTGGATTTAGGCTCCAGTCTCTCTGGAGGCGTGGGTTCAAATCCCACCACTGCCATGAAAGGATTTTTATTTTCAACTCTCATTCAAACTATTCCATTCCACAGAAGTCAAAACTTGTCATTTCACTGACCCTGATTTTGGGCTCCAGTCTTTCTCGATGTTTGGGTCAAGTCAATGGCAAACAATGAAGAAAGGCTTGTGTTAAATGTCATGTAAACACAGCAGCACAAATTGTCTCATTCTCCAAAGATAAACTGGAGATGCTGGGGATTGAACCCAGGATCTCATACATGCAAGGCTTCCACAGAACTCAGAACTAGGAAAAACTGCTGGAGGAGGTTTTAGGATTCAGCCTCTCTGGAGGGGTGAGTTCAAACGCCACGTCTACCATTAAAGGATTTTTATTTACAGCTGTCATTCAAACTATTTCATTCCACAGAAGTCAAAACTAGTAAATTCACTGGCCCTTACTTTAAGCTCCAGTCCCTCTGGGGGTTTCGGTTCAAATCCCATGAAGGGTCTTTATTTAAAACTCTTCTTCAAACTATTCCCTTCCACAGAGGTCAACACTAGTAAAATCACAGCAATATTGCTTTATGCACGTCTAGGCTGTGGCCGTGAGACTGGCAATGGCAAACAATGAAGAAAACATTTTCTGGTTCTCTGAAGACAAACTGGAGATGCTGGGGATTGAACCCAGGACCTCATACATGCAAAGCATGCGCTCTACCGCTGAGCTACATCCCCTCATCTCCAGAAGGGGCATTGAAACATTGAAAATACACCATTCACAGTGTGCCATTTTCGTTACATGGATTTGGAAAACTGAACTTCATACCTGCTAAACATACGCTCCAGCGCTGACCTTCATTCTAAGAAAGCTTTTATTTGCTTTCAACAAAACATTTGACCGACATCATGCCGTTTCTGTGGAAGACTCACTGCCTGCACAGTTTGACTTTAAATTCTTAGTTTTGAGGTAGTGTGGCCGAGTGGTCTAAGGCGCTGGATTTAAGCTCCAGTTTCTCTGGAGGTGTGGGTTCAAATCCCACCATTCCCATGAAAGGATTTTTATTTTCAACTCTCATTCAAACTATTCCATTCCACAGAAGTCAAAACTTGTCATTTCACTGACCCTGATTTTGGGCTCCAATCTTTCTCGATGTTTGGGTCAAGTCAATGGCAAACAATGAATAAAGGCTTGTGTTAAATGTCATGTAAACACAGCAGCACAAATTGTCTCATTCTCCAAAAATAAACTGGAGATGCTGAGGATTGAACCCAGGATCTCATACATGCAAGGTTTCCACAGAAATCAAAACTAGGAAAAACTGCTGGAGGAGGTTTTAGGATTCAGCCTCTCTGGAGGGGTGAGTTCAAACGCCACGTCTACCATTAAAGGATTTTTATTTACAGCTGTCATCCAAACTATTCCATTCCACAGAAGTCAAAACTAGTAAAATCACAGGTGCAAGATTTTGGCTCAAATCTCTCTGGAGGTGTGGGTTCAAATCCTGCCGCTGCCAAAAAGGGTGTTTATTTAAACCTCTTCTTCAAACTATTCCCTTCCACAGAGGTCAACACTAGTAAAATCACAGCAATATTGCTTTATGCACGTCTAGGCTGTGGCCGTGAGACTGGCAATGGCAAACAATGAAGAAAACATTTTCTGGTTCTCTGAAGACAAACTGGAGATTGAATCCAGGACCTCATACATGCAAAGCATGCGCTCTACCGCTGAGCTACATCCCCTCATCTCCAGAAGGGGCATTGAAACATTGAAAATACACCATTCACAGTGTGCCATTTTCGTTACATGGATTTGGAAAACTGAACTTCATACCTGCTAAACATACGCTCCAGCGCTGACCTTCATTCTAAGAAAGCTTTTATTTGCTTTCAACAAAACATTTGACCGACATCATGCCGTTTCTGTGGAAGACTCACTGCCTGCACAGTTTGACTTTAAATTCTTAGTTTTGAGGTAGTGTGGCTGAGTGGTCTAAGGCGCTGGATTTAAGCTCCAGTTTCTCTGGAGGTGTGGGTTCAAATCCCACCATTCCCATGAAAGGATTTTTATTTTCAACTCTCATTCAAACTATTCCATTCCACAGAAGTCAAAACTTGTCATTTCACTGACCCTGATTTTGGGCTCCAATCTTTCTCGATGTTTGGGTCAAGTCAATGGCAAACAATGAATAAAGGCTTGTGTTAAATGTCATGTAAACACAGCAGCACAAATTGTCTCATTCTCCAAAAATAAACTGGAGATGCTGAGGATTGAACCCAGGATCTCATACATGCAAGGTTTCCACAGAAATCAAAACTAGGAAAAACTGCTGGAGGAGGTTTTAGGATTCAGCCTCTCTGGAGGGGTGAGTTCAAACGCTACGTCTACCATTAAAGGATTTTTATTTACAGCTGTCATCCAAACTATTCCATTCCACAGAAGTCAAAACTAGTAAAATCACAGGTGCAAGATTTTGGCTCAAATCTCTCTGGAGGTGTGGGTTCAAATCCTGCCGCTGCCAAAAAGGGTGTTTATTTAAACCTCTTCTTCAAACTATTCCCTTCCACAGAGGTCAACACTAGTAAAATCACAGCAATATTGCTTTATGCACGTCTAGGCTGTGGCCGTGAGACTGGCAATGGCAAACAATGAAGAAAACATTTTCTGGTTCTCTGAAGACAAACTGGAGATTGAATCCAGGACCTCATACATGCAAAGCATGCGCTCTACCGCTGAGCTACATCCCCTCATCTCCAGAAGGGGCATTGAAACATTGAAAATACACCATTCACAGTGTGCCATTTTCGTTACATGGATTTGGAAAACTGAACTTCATACCTGCTAAACATACGCTCCAGCGCTGACCTTCATTCTAAGAAAGCTTTTATTTGCTTTCAACAAAACATTTGACCGACATCATGCCGTTTCTGTGGAAGACTCACTGCCTGCACAGTTTGATTTTAAATTCTTAGTTTTGAGGTAGTGTGGCCGAGTGGTCTAAGGCGCTGGATTTAAGCTCCAGTTTCTCTGGAGGTGTGGGTTCAAATCCCACCATTCCCATGAAAGGATTTTTATTTTCAACTCTCATTCAAACTATTCCATTCCACAGAAGTCAAAACTTGTCATTTCACTGACCCTGATTTTGGGCTCCAATCTTTCTCGATGTTTGGGTCAAGTCAATGGCAAACAATGAATAAAGGCTTGTGTTAAATGTCATGTAAACACAGCAGCACAAATTGTCTCATTCTCCAAAAATAAACTGGAGATGCTGAGGATTGAACCCAGGATCTCATACATGCAAGGTTTCCACAGAAGTCAAAACTAGGAAAAACTGCTGGAGGAGGTTTTAGGACTCAGCCTTTCTGGAGGGGTGAGTTCAAAAGCCACGTCTGCCATTAAAGGATTTTTATTTACAGCTCTCATTCAAACTATTCCATTCCACAGAAATCAAAACTAGTAAAATCACAGGTGCAAGATTTTGGCTCAGATCTCTCTGGAGGTGTGGGTTCAAATCCTGCCGCTGCCAAAAAGAGTGTTTATTTAAACTTCTGATTCACAATATTCCTTTCCACAAAAGTCAAGACTAGTAAAATCACTGGCCCTTACTTTAAGCTCCAGTCCGTCTGGGGGTTTCGGTTCAAATCCCATGAAGGGTCTTTATTTACAACTCTTCTTCAAACTATTCCCTTCCACAGAGGTCAACACTAGTAAAATCACAGCAATATTGCTTTATGCACGTCTAGGCTGTGGCCGTGAGACTGGCAATGGCAAACAATGAAGGAAACATTTTCTGGTTTTCTGAAGACAAACTGGAGATGCTGGGGATTGAACCCAGGACCTCATACATGCCATTTTCGTTACATGGATTTGGAAAACTGAACTTCATACCTGCTAAACATACGCTCCAGCGCTGACCTTCATGCTAAGAAAGCTTTTATTTGCTTTCAACAAAACATTTGGCCGACATCATGCCGTTTCTGTGGAAGACTCACTGCCTGCACAGTTTGATTTTAAATTCTCAGTTTTGAGGTAGTGTGGCCGAGTGGTCTAAGGCACTGGATTAAGGCTCCAGTCTCTCGGGAGGCGTGGATTCAAATCCCACCACTGCCGTGAAAGGTTTTTTATTTACAACTCTCATTCAAACTATTCAATTCCACAGAAGTCAAAACTTGTCATTTCACTGACCCTGATTTTGGGCTCCAATCTTTCTCGATGTTTGGGTCAAGTCAATGGCAAACAATGAATAAAGGCTTGTGTTAAATGTCATGTAAACACAGCAGCACAAATTGTCTCATTCTCCAAAAATAAACTGGAGATGCTGAGGATTGAACCCAGGATCTCATACATGCAAGGTTTCCACAGAACTCAAAACTAGGAAAAACTGCTGGAGGAGGTTTTAGGATTCAGCCTCTCTGGAGGGGTGAGTTCAAACGCTACGTCTACCATTAAAGGATTTTTATTTACAGCTGTCATCCAAACTATTCCATTCCACAGAAGTCAAAACTAGTAAAATCACAGGTGCAAGATTTTGGCTCAAATCTCTCTGGAGGTGTGGGTTCAAATCCTGCCGCTGCCAAAAAGGGTGTTTATTTAAACCTCTGATTCACAATATTCCATTCCACAAAAGTCAAGACTAGTAAAATCACTGGCCCTTACTTTAAGCTCCAGTCCCTCTGGGGGTTTCGGTTCAAATCCCATGAAGGGTCTTTATTTAAAACTCTTCTTCAAACTATTCCCTTCCACAGAGGTCAACACTAGTAAAATCACAGCAATATTGCTTTATGCACGTCTAGGCTGTGGCCGTGAGACTGGCAATGGCAAACAATGAAGAAAACATTTCCTGGTTCTCTGAAGACAAACTGGAGATGCAACCCAGGACCTCATACATGCAAAGCATGCGCTCTACCACTGAGCTACATCCCCTCATCTCCAGAAGGGGCACTGAAACAAAACATTTGACCGACATCATGCCGTTTCTGTGGAAGACTCACTGCCTGCACAGTTTGATTTTAAATTCTTAGTTTTGAGGTAGTGTGGCCGAGTGGTCTAAGGCGCTGGATTTAAGCTCCAGTCTCTTTGGAGGCGTGGGTTCAAATCCCACCACTGCCATGAAAGGATTTTTATTTTCAACTCTCATTCAAACTATTCCATTCCACAGAAGTCAAAACTTGTCATTTCACTGACCCTGATTTTGGGCTCCAATCTTTCTCGATGTTTGGGTCAAATCACTGGCAAACAATGAATAAAGGCTTGTGTTAAATGTCATGTAAACACAGCAGCACAAATTGTCTCATTCTCCAAAAATAAACTGGAGATGCTGAGGATTGAACCCAGGATCTCATACATGCAAGGTTTCCACAGAAATCAAAACTAGGAAAAACTGCTGGAGGAGGTTTTAGGACTCAGCCTTTCTGGAGGGGTGAGTTCAAAAGCCACGTCTGCCATTAAAGGATTTTTATTTACAGCTGTCATTCAAACTATTCCATTCCACAGAAGTCAAAACTAGTAAATTCACTGGCCCTTACTTTAAGCTCCAGTCCCTCTGGGGGTTTCGGTTCAAATCCCATGAAGGGTCTTTATTTAAAACTCTTCTTCAAACTATTCCCTTCCACAGAGGTCAACACTAGTAAAATCACAGCAATATTGCTTTATGCACGTCTAGGCTGTGGCCGTGAGACTGGCAATGGCAAACAATGAAGAAAACATTTTCTGGTTCTCTGAAGACAAACTGGAGATTGAATCCAGGACCTCATACATGCAAAGCATGCGCTCTACCGCTGAGCTACATCCCCTCATCTCCATGGAGGGCATTGAAACATTGAAAATACACCATTCACAGTGTGCCATTTTCGTTACATGGATTTGGAAAACTGAACTTCATACCTGCTAAACATACGCTCCAGCGCTGACCTTCATGCTAAGAAAGCTTTTATTTGCTTTCAACAAAACATTTGACTGACATCATGCCGTTTCTGTGGAAGACTCACTGCCTGCACAGTTTGATTCTAAATTCTTAGTTTTCAGGTAGTGTGGCTGAGTCGTCTAAGGCGCTGGATTTAAGCTCCAGTCTCTCTGGAGGCGTGGGTTCAAATCCCACCACTGCCATGAAAGGATTTTTATTTACAACTCTGATTCAAACTATTCCATTCCACAGAAGTCAAAACTTGTCATTTCACTGACCCTGATTTTGGGCTCCAATCTTTCTCGATGTTTGGGTCAAGTCAATGGCAAACAATGAAGAAAGGCTTGTGTTAAATGTCATGTAAACACAGCAGCACAAATTGTCTCATTCTCCAAAAATAAACTGGAGATGCTGAGGATTGAACCCAGGATCTCATACATGCAAGGTTTCCACAGAAATCAAAACTAGGAAAAACTGCTGGAGGAGGTTTTAGGACTCAGCCTTTCTGGAGGGGTGAGTTCAAAAGCCACGTCTGCCATTAAAGGATTTTTATTTACAGCTCTCATTCAAACTATTCCATTCCACAGAAATCAAAACTAGTAAAATCACAGGTGCAAGATTTTGGCTCAGATCTCTCTGGAGGTGTGGGTTCAAATCCTGCCGCTGCCAAAAAGGGTGTTTATTTAAACTTCTGATTCACAATATTCCTTTCCACAAAAGTCAAGACTAGTAAAATCACTGGCCCTTACTTTAAGCTCCAGTCCGTCTGGGGGTTTCGGTTCAAATCCCATGAAGGGTCTTTATTTACAACTCTTCTTCAAACTATTCCCTTCCACAGAGGTCAACACTAGTAAAATCACAGCAATATTGCTTTATGCACGTCTAGGCTGTGGCCGTGAGACTGGCAATGGCAAACAATGAAGAAAACATTTTCTGGTTCTCTGAAGACAAACTGGAGATTGAATCCAGGACCTCATACATGCAAAGCATGCGCTCTACCGCTGAGCTACATCCCCTCATCTCCATGGAGGGCATTGAAACATTGAAAATACACCATTCACAGTGTGCCATTTTCGTTACATGGATTTGGAAAACTGAACTTCATACCTGCTAAACATACGCTCCAGCGCTGACCTTCATGCTAAGAAAGCTTTTATTTGCTTTCAACAAAACATTTGACTGACATCATGCCGTTTCTGTGGAAGACTCACTGCCTGCACAGTTTGATTCTAAATTCTTAGTTTTCAGGTAGTGTGGCTGAGTCGTCTAAGGCGCTGGATTTAAGCTCCAGTCTCTCTGGAGGTGTGGGTTCAAATCCCACCATTGCCATTTTCGTTACATGGATTTGGAAAACTGAACTTCATACCTGCTAAACATACGCTCCAGCACTGACCTTCATGCTAAGAAAGCTTTTATTTGCTTTCAACAAAACATTTGACCGACATCATGCCGTTTCTGTGGAAGACTCACTGCCTGCACAGTTTGATTTTAAATTCTTATTTTTGAGGTAGTGTGGCCGAGTGGTCTAAGGCGCTGGATTTAAGCTCCAGTTTCTCTGGAGGTGTGGGTTCAAATCCCACCATTCCCATGAAAGGATTTTTATTTTCAACTCTCATTCAAACTATTCCATTCCACAGAAGTCAAAACTTGTCATTTCACTGACCCTGATTTTGGGCTCCAAACTTTCTCGATGTTTGGGTCAAGTCAATGGCAAACAATGAATAAAGGCTTGTGTTAAATGTCATGTAAACACAGCAGCACAAATTGTCTCATTCTCCAAAAATAAACTGGAGATGCTGAGGATTGAACCCAGGATCTCATACATGCAAGGCTTCCACAGAACTCAAAACTAGGAAAAACTGCTGGAGGAGGTTTTAGGATTCAGCCTCTCTGGAGGGGTGAGTTCAAACGCTACGTCTACCATTAAAGGATTTTTATTTACAGCTGTCATCCAAACTATTCCATTCCACAGAAGTCAAAACTAGTAAAATCACAGGTGCAAGATTTTGGCTCAAATCTCTCTGGAGGTGTGGGTTCAAATCCTGCCGCTGCCAAAAAGGGTGTTTATTTAAACCTCTGATTCACAATATTCCATTCCACAAAAGTCAAGACGTAGTAAAATCACTGGCCCTTACTTTAAGCTCCAGTCCCTCTGGGGGTTTCGGTTCAAATCCCATGAAGGGTCTTTATTTAAAACTCTTCTTCAAACTATTCCCTTCCACAGAGGTCAACACTAGTAAAATCACAGCAATATTGCTTTATGCACGTCTAGGCTGTGGCCGTGAGACTGGCAATGGCAAACAATGAAGAAAACATTTCCTGGTTCTCTGAAGACAAACTGGAGATGCTGGGGATTGAACCCAGGACCTCATACATGCAAAGCATGCGCTCTACCACTGAGCTACATCCCCTCATCTCCAGAAGGGGCACTGAAACAAAACATTTGACCGACATCATGCCGTTTCTGTGGAAGACTTACTGCCTGCACAGTTTGATTTTAAATTCTTAGTTTTGAGGTAGTGTGGCCGACTGGTCTAAGGCGCTGGATTTAGGCTCCAGTCTCTCTGGAGGCGTGGGTTCAAATCCCACCACTGCCATGAAAGGATTTTTATTTTCAACTCTCATTCAAACTATTCCATTCCACAGAAGTCAAAACTTGTCATTTCACTGACCCTGATTTTGGGCTCCAGTCTTTCTCGATGTTTGGGTCAAGTCAATGGCAAACAATGAAGAAAGGCTTGTGTTAAATGTCATGTAAACACAGCAGCACAAATTGTCTCATTCTCCAAAAATAAACTGGGGATTGAACCCAGGATCTCATACATGCAAGGCTTCCACAGAACTCAGAACTAGGAAAAACTGCTGGAGGAGGTTTTAGGATTCAGCCTCTCTGGAGGGGTGAGTTCAAACGCCACGTCTACCATTAAAGGATTTTTATTTACAGCTGTCATTCAAACTATTTCATTCCACAGAAGTCAAAACTAGTCAATTCACTGGCCCTTACTTTAAGCTCCAGTCCCTCTGGGGGTTTCGGTTCAAATCCCATGAAGGGTCTTTATTTACAACTCTTCTTCAAACTATTCCCTTCCACAGAGGTCAACACTAGTAAAATCACAGCAATATTGCTTTATGCACGTCTAGGCTGTGGCCGTGAGACTGGCAATGGCAAACAATGAAGAAAACATTTTCTGGTTCTCTGAAGACAAACTGGAGATGCTGGGGATTGAACCCAGGACCTCATACATGCAAAGCATGCGCTCTACCGCTGAGCTACATCCCCTCATCTCCAGAAGGGGCATTGAAACATTGAAAATACACCATTCACAGTGTGCCATTTTCGTTACATGGATTTGGAAAACTGAACTTCATACCTGCTAAACATACGCTCCAGCGCTGACCTTCATTCTAAGAAAGCTTTTATTTGCTTTCAACAAAACATTTGACCGACATCATGCCGTTTCTGTGGAAGACTCACTGCCTGCACAGTTTGATTTTAAATTCTTAGTTTTGAGGTAGTGTGGCCGAGTGGTCTAAGGCGCTGGATTTAAGCTCCAGTTTCTCTGGAGGTGTGGGTTCAAATCCCACCATTCCCATGAAAGGATTTTTATTTTCAACTCTCATTCAAACTATTTGTAACACCTGTGTTAAAGATGTTGTGTAATAACACAGTAATAAGGGTGTAACAATGTAATAGTGCAATGGAATGTGGTATTGGGCTAGTAACAGAAGACTAAGGTTCAGCTCATGGAGGGAAGGGCAGGAGACTGAAATTTTGGGTGGTGCAACACCATATATTGTGAATTAAAGTGAATGACATACAATACAAACAACCAGTGAGAATGGCCAATCAATATTTACAATATGTACAGCATGAGTAAAGGTTGGAAAAAAAACAAAAACATTCCAAATATCCAGAGCTTTGCAAATGGTTCGATTCGCAATAAGCAAAGAGTCCAGCAGATGAATATTGGTGAAGTGTCGAGTCCAACAAATAGAAATCAACACAGCACAAGAACTTCTTCCCAGCCCGCCCACAGTTCTTAACCCCACGGCTGGGTTAAACCAGAAATCCAGAAGGGAGGGTAAGTGCACTGAGAGAGTTTGTGATGATGTATGTATGGCGTTGGTGGGCAACGGGCGAGAGAGTGAGTGGGGAGAGAGTTATAGGCTGCAAGGAGCCCCCTACCGGACCGGCGGGAGGACTGCGGCTCTGCAGTTGACTCAGCTCTGGGCTCTGTAGGCTCGAAGCCTGCTTCTAGCTCGCCATCTGGTCCAAGAAACCTGGCCTGAACAACAGGACCAAAGTTTCAATAAATACAAAAAAATACAATAACCCTAATAACAAAGGCTATGTATCATTAGCTTCAGTGTGCACACACAAAAATCCAAAATATAGTACTAGTTGCACCATAAATAATTCAAAAGTATGATTCATAACCATAATCACATTAGATAAATGCCACAGCAATATATTGTAAACAGTGATATCCCATCAAATGCTAAAAATACTAGCTGTGGCAAAAAGAATCATTAAATGTACATTACAAAATCAACAAATTGAAGCTAAAGTGCTAAAATCAGTCAATTAGCAAAAGTACTTGAAAATGCCTAAAAACTAACAATGCAATCAATATATTTTAATAGAATGAATGTGCAGACATGTAATGTTTTTGTCCGTATATGTTACAAGATTCCTTTGACAGAACCAGGCATAAAGTGTACAGAATGGTGTATGCTAACCGCGCCCATTAAAAAGCATGGCTGCGGGTAAGCTAACGCTAGCACAATCACACAAACACTCACCAATTCCGTGGATTAAGCCTCACACATGAGCCCCTCGAGCGAGATATAGCCGCGGTAGGAAGCTCCTACAATATGACAGGTTGTACAATCAGCATCAAGCGGAATTTACGATAAAATAATGGAAATAGCATAAACAAACCTGAACCTCGTGTCTCAACCGGCTCCCCCCACTGCAGCTATCAAACTGAGACCGCGGCGCCTTATTACTTCACGCAATTTGCTGCGCCGTGTCATGTGACCGCGTGACGTCATTGGGAAAACGGCGCTGATTGGTCGGCTGACTCACGTGACTAAAAGTCATGCAATTTTCCCCCAGGCACACGCAAACCACGTGATCAAACGGGGAGAAAAAAAACTACGGCAGAAAGGTGCGCATATAGGACAGGCAGGAACGGGATTTGTGACCTGGGTTACACCCTCCCCCCCTAAAACCATGCAACTCCGGTGCAGGTTAACTATATTGACATGGGGACATAAACAAAGTCAGATACAGGAGTGCTAAAAGTTTCACCGTACGCGTCGGCTAAACTGTGGAAAAGCGTTTGCACGACCGAGATTAACGGCTTGCCTAAAGCAGAATACTGTAACCTTTTGGGTGGTTGCCTCGCTCGTGAAGAATGACGGATAGATTGGTCAGGTGTAAGCGCCTCAGTAGCAACCCCATCCCCAGAGTTAGAAATAGAGGTGGGTGCTTCAGCAGAATCAGATGCTGATGGCCCACTGGGTGATGTCTCTACTGGGCATCCGAGCTCTAGATCTCCCTCAGGTGGCCTCATCTCAGGGCCGACAGTGTCTTCGGTACTGGTAAGTATTTTCCAGCTTCTGTCCCCCTTCCTTCCTCAGGCTCTCCAGGGATAGCGTCATCTTCCTCCTCACTGGACGAAGATGGATCAGCGTCGGATGCTTGAAAGGACTCCCCATCAACAGGTAAGTTACTTGCAGGTAAGTAGGTGGTTTCAGGAACGGCACTAGTACTGGCCGAGGATGTGACTGGAAGAGTGCTCTCAACGTAGAACCTTACAGGATGTGAAACTGGTAAACGATGGAATCTATGCTCTACTTCCTCACTCAAACACTCCTCTGGATCCACAACTGACTCCTTTTGACTTCGGGTTTGAGGTCTGCGCCCAGTTGTAACGTGTGGCAGTTCCGGCTCCTTGCGTTCAGGTAAGAACCCGCATGGAAGCAAGAGATCTCTGTGTAGAGTTCGAGTTCGCCCTGATGGATCAGTTTCAGGTCGTACAGTGTAAACAGGAAGATCACCAGCTCGCTTGACAACAACATAGATGTCCTCCTCCCACTTGTCCTCCAGCTTGTGTTTACCTCTGAGGCGAACATTGCGGACGAGTACACGGTCCCCTTCTTCCAGGACAGAAGGTTTGACGCGTTGATCAAAGCGGGTCTTATTTCTTTCAGCCGACTTGGCTGCATTCTTGGATGCAAGCTGGTAACTCTCTTCCAGCCGAGAGCGAAGATTCTGCACATATTGGGAGTGCGAGGTTGAAGACGTGTCTCGAACTGGGAGGCCAAAAGCTAAGTCGACGGGTAGCCTTGGTGAGCGACCAAACATAAGCTCGTAAGGAGTATAGCCCGTAACTTCATTCCTGGTACAATTATACGCATGAACTAACGGTTTTACATACTCCTTCCATCTCTTCTTCTGCTCGGGTTCCAGAGTACCCAACATACTCAGCAAAGTTCTATTGAACCTCTCGACGGGATTTCCACGAGGATGATATGGCGTGGTCCGGGTTTTCTCAATACCAGTGATGTCACAAAGTTCTTTGATGAGATGGGATTCAAAGTCGGGCCCTTGATCTGTGTGCAGACGCTCGGGGATGCCATAGTGCACGATGAAGCTCTCCCACAGACATTTAGCGACCGTCTTCGCCTTCTGATTGGCAGTTGGAATGGCCACGGCGTATTTCGTAAAATGATCTGTGAGCACCAAGATATCTTTAGTGTTGCTTCGATCGGGCTCAAGTGTCAGATAGTCCATGCACAACAGTTCAAGTGGCCGGCTGGTTTTGATATTCACCAGTGGTGCAGCTCGTTCAGGAAGTGCTTTGCGTCGAATGCAGCGATTGCATGTTTTGATCTTCATTTCCACATCTGCTGCCATTCGTGGCCAGAAGAAGCGTGATCTCACAAGATCAAGGGTCCTCTCCACCCCCATGTGACCCATGTCGTCGTGGAGACTGGTAAGGACCATGGAACGCAGCTCCTCTGGCAGCACAAGCTGGAACGAGACATGTTCTCCATCCTGTCGGCGTCGATAGAGGATATCATCTTGGAGTTCAAGGCGGTTCCACTCCCTCAGCAGAAGAGCGACTTCAGGCAACTCCTTCCGAACGGTGGGAGGGACCTTCTCGCCAGTTTCAAGTTGGTAGATCACTTCACGTAGACTGGGGTCTGCCCTTTGCTTCTCACGGAGGTCGGGGTGAGACAACGAAGGCACGACTAGCGACCCTTGAGATTCGCTCGCGTAGCTGTCTGGAATGGCTGTGACAGACATGCTCAGCGACTCGACCAAGGCAATGCAGCTCTCCGCGGGGTTCTCAGCCCTAAGCAGACAGCTGTGGCAAATGGCGGCCACAATGTCCGGATCGAGCTGGACAGCATCTGGATCAACATGATCACGGGTGAACTGATGGACCATGTCCCATTCCTTCTGACCATGGGCATCAGATGGCTGAAGGTGGGGCCTTCTGGAGAGTGCATCGGCATCCTGGTTTTGACGTCCCGCCCTGTACTGCAGCTTGAAATCGTACGTCGACAGCGCAGCAAGCCACCTATGACTGGCAGCGTCGAGCTTGGCCGACGTCAGGATGTAAGTCAACGGGTTGTTGTCGGTGATGACGATGAAACTGGAACCATACAGAAAATCGTGAAATTTTTCAGTTACACTCCATTTTAATGCTAAGAATTCCAGTTTATGAGCTGGATATCTGGCTTCACTCGCAGACAGTCCCCGACTAGCATACGCTATAACTCGTAGCTTCCCATCCTGCTCCTGATACAGTGCAGCTCCAAGGCCTGTAGTGCTTGCATCGGTGTGCAGGATGTAGGGTTCTTTCGGATTGGCGAATCCGAGCACTGGGGCTGTCGTGAGTTTCTCAATTAGAGTTTCAAAAGCGTGTTGGCAATCTGGAGTCCATCGTTCGTTGAACGGCTGTTTGGGGTCATGAAAGGCAGTAGGTGACGGCTTCTTGCTTTGGCGACGGCCAGAAGTATACCCCTTGGTCAGGTCATTCAAAGGCTTTGCGATGGCAGCATAGCCCAGAATGAACCTTCGGTAATACCCCGCAAATCCTAAGAAGGATCTCAGCTCTTTGAGTGTTCGCGGAACTGGCCAGGATTTGAGAGCACTTATCTTGTCTGGGTCCGTCTCCACACCCTGCTCCGAGACAATATGGCCGAGATAGCGCACAGATGTTTGGAAAAATTTGCACTTCTCCGGTGATAACTTGAGGCCATAGTCTTTGAGACGCTGGAGTACTCGAAGCAGCCTACTCTCATGCTCTTCAAGGGTGTTGGAGAAAATGATTAGATCGTCCAGGAAGACAAGAACTTCTTTCAGATGTAAGTCGCCCATACACCTCTCCATAAGCCGCTGGAACGTACTTGGTGCGTTGGTCACGCCTTGCGGCATCCGGTTGAACTCCCAAAAGCCCAACGGTGTCACAAATGCCGTCTTGGGTTTGTCAGCTTCCGCCATTTCGATTTGGTAGTATCCTGACTTGAGGTCGAGGACACTGAACCAACGGGAACCTGTGAGCGCTGAGAACGACTCCTCCAGATTTGGGAGAGCGTAAGCATCCTTGATGGTGTGAAGATTGAGCTTACGGTAGTCGATACACAGTCGCACATCTCCGTTCTTCTTTCGGACGACCACAATTGGTGAGGAGAAAGGAGACTCCGACTCTCGTATCACCCCTGCCTCCAACAGGTCACGCAGATGGTCGCGGACTGCCTCTAGGTCACGAGGGTGGATTGGACGAGCTCGATGTTTAAATGGCATGTCGTCATGCAGGCGGATGTGATGTTTAACATGGTCTGTCCGTCCGAAGTCCAGGTCATGGTGTGAAAAAACTTCCGGGATCTGCTCAAGCTTGGAGATGACTCGGTCCTTCCACTCTGGAGGAATTGGAGAATCTCCGAAGTCGAACTCCAGCTTGGCTTCTGGTTTCTGCTGGCCGTTGACGGAAACACACTGTGAGAGGATCTGCGGTGACATAGAGAATTCAGCAACTACACTTAATGGTGCAAGTGTGATGGTTTGTTCAGATTCATTGGTGATTATGACTGGAACCTTGTATGGTGAATGGCTGGGCAGTGTTACCAGACAACTTTGCACACAAAGGCCTCCAGGTAGTGTAGTAGGTTGCTCAATAAGGCCGCACTTGCCTGCTGGTGGTGGTTGGCCATAGATGGAACCTTCAAGAACCATGATGTGCCCCGCTGGAATTGGCACAGGGGTGTTACTGGCCAAGCGCACTACACCCTCACTGGCTCCTTGGGTCTGTGTGTACCGGAGTTGGAGTAACTGGAGAACAGCTCTGTAGCCATGACGAGATGGTTTGTAACCAGCACACTCACTCTCCAGTCGCTGCTCATAAAGCGGCTCCAACGTATTCATCCCAATTAGAATTTGGGAGTGGAATCCTGGTCCAAAGTCTGGGACCACTAGTGCCAGGGTGCAGACTTCCAGATCTTCACCAACGAACTCTTTCGGAAACACAACAGTCATTTCAATGTAGCCCAAATATGGGACTTCTTGTCCTGCAGCTCCTTCTACTTGCAATAACTCGTGCAGTGGCTTTACTGGTTGCTGTGAGAAATGTTTATTGTAGGTAGAAACCGGTATAGTTGTCACTTGTGATCCTGTGTCCAACAAGCACTGAAAATCTTGACCAGCGATGGTAACTTGGCCTGTGCATTTGGACCCTATCAAACCTTTTGGCAGACAGTGGGTCTCAGATGAAGTGGCATGCGACTTGTTGCTGCATTTCACTGCTGGCTGCTTATGGGGACATTGTTGGTCCTCAGCAGTTCCCGTTCGTCCCTCAACAGGAACTCCATCTAGTTTAAAGACGAGCCGTGATGAGGGTTCCGCTGCCATTTCTTCTGCTTCTCTGTGAACTGTTTCTTTTTCATTGCAACAAGTGACGGGTTTGGGTCGTTTTCACAGTGGGTCTTGATGTGTCCATCCTCACCACAGTTGTAGCAGTAACCGGGCTTGGGTACTGCAGATGTAGACTTGTGGGAGCGAGTCTGTCTGGTGGTCTTCAGGCTTTCATTCAACTTGTTGACATGAGTGGACTTCGTAGTGGGCTGCCTCTGGCCAGACTGTGCAGCAGTGAGCGATGCCAGCTGTTTCTGTATATCTGCTAGCTGCTGGGTGAGTTGCTGCGTGATGGTGGTCAGAGCGTCGACCTTGCTCTCTTCTGAAGTGGTGTAGGCGTACTGAGCATGTGCCCCAGCTCTGGCTTTTGAACCGAGGTGCTGCTTCATACGCTGCGCCTTGGATGCATCCCTGTCCTCCTCCGTCCGGAGTAGTAGCAGGAAGTCTGAAAAAGGTGGCGGGTGGGACTTGCGCTGCTTTAGTTGTAGTTCTGAGATGAGCGTATTGTCCCAACAACCGCGACAAAACTGGTTCAAAAGATGTCGGTCCAGGTCAGCAGCGATGACTCCCCCTCTCTTCAAAGCCGAGGTGAGTGCAACTTGCAGGCGTTGTAAGTATGCAGACGGCTTCTCACCAGCATCCTGAAACATCTCCATGAACTTTGCATACAATTCATCTCCGTCTTGGACAGTTCCGTATGCAGAATCCAGAATCTGGAGATAAGTCTTAGGTGGAGTTTCTGGCTTCAGATGTTTCACCATGTCCGCTGCTGGTGGAAGAAGGCTCTCAAATATTTTCCTAGACCAGTGTAAATCGGAAATTGCAGGATCCTGTAGCAGGAGGTCAACACCAGAGCGCCAAGTTTCAAAGTCTGACTCATGTTGGGGTCTTGGTGTTCGACCGGAGAACGATCGGAGTCTCTGAGAAGACAAATGTGCAGCACTGTCATCACTCCTCATAATGTGTTCAACCACGTACCGCTGGACACCTGGTGGATTCAACTCAGGGAGTGACAGCCTTGGCGTGGTTCTGTAGGGTGCAGCAGGATCCGGATGAACCCGTGGCAACTCCTCTTTCACCTCTTGAGCTCTGGGCGGCTGTGATGGAAGTGCAGCTCTGGCCGGTGATGACATCACACTCTCAGCGGCGTCTGGCGAAGGCGTCACAGGCGGTGCGTGACTGAGCCCAGTGATGGACTGGCCCAGCAGAGACATCACCCCTTTAAGGACCTCCGCATAGTCCTGCCCTGTGAGTTGAGCCATATTTTTAAGTTCGCGCAGGTAAGTCTGTGTTTTTAGCTTACCCTCAATCTCAGAACACATAGCAGATAGTTCAAAAATCTCAAAAGTAACATTTTTGCTATGACAGCGGTAAGTGTGTGGCAAAATTGGTCGCAATTCAACTAAACTGCTGCCCGACTCAAACTCAACAACAATCATATTAGTAAAAACACAATCTGGTTCAGTAATAACTTCAACTGCTGAAATTTTACCATGTTCACTCAAAAATGCAAGAACTTCATCATCTGCATCTCGATTTGCAGTGTATTTGATCACAACAGAATTTGGAATCTTTATGCCTTGTTTCGTCAAAAAGTCCATATTTGTAACACAATGTCAAATCACTATACCCAATAATCAGCTGTGCTAATACAACCCTCCTGGCTAGCTCGCCACGTTATGTAACACCTGTGTTAAAGATGTTGTGTAATAACACAGTAATAAGGGTGTAACAATGTAATAGTGCAATGGAATGTGGTATTGGGCTAGTAACAGAAGACTAAGGTTCAGCTCATGGAGGGAAGGGCAGGAGACTGAAATTTTGGGTGGTGCAACACCATATATTGTGAATTAAAGTGAATGACATACAATACAAACAACCAGTGAGAATGGCCATTTAATATTTACAATATGTACAGCATAAGTAAAGGTTGGAAAAAAAACAAAAACATTCCAAATATCCAGAGCTTTGCAAATGGTTCGATTCGCAATAAGCAAAGAGTCCAGCAGATGAATATTGGTGAAGTGTCGAGAGTCCAACAAATAGAAATCAACACAGCACAAGAACTTCTTCCCAGCCCGCCCACAGTTCTTAACCCCACGGCTGGGTTAAACCAGAAATCCAGAAGGGAGGGTAAGTGCACTGAGAGAGTTTGTGATGATGTATGTATGGCGTTGGTGGGCAACGGGCGAGAGAGTGAGTGGGGAGAGAGTTATAGGCTGCAAGGAGCCCCCTACCGGACCGGCGGGAGGACTGCGGCTCTGCAGTTGACTCAGCTCTGGGCTCTGTAGGCTCGAAGCCTGCTTCTAGCTCGCCATCTGGTCCAAGAAACCTGGCCTGAACAACAGGACCAAAGTTTCAATAAATACAAAAATACAATAACCCTAATAACAAGGGCTATGTATCATTAGCTTCAGTGTGCACACACAAAAATCCAAAATATAGTACTAGTTGCACCATAAATAATTCAAAAGTATGATTCATAACCATAATCACATTAGATAAATGCCACAGCAATATATTGTAAACAGTGATATCCCATCAAATGCTAAAAATACTAGCTGTGGCAAAAAGAATCATTAAATGTACATTACAAAATCAACAAATTGAAGCTAAAGTGCTAAAATCAGTCAATTAGCAAAAGTACTTGAAAATGCCTAAAAACTAACAATGCAATCAATATATTTTAATAGAATGAATGTGCAGACATGTAATGTTTTTGTCCGTATATGTTACAAGATTCCTTTGACAGAACCAGGCATAAAGTGTACAGAATGGTGTATGCTAACCGCGCCCATTAAAAAGCATGGCTGCGGGTAAGCTAACACTAGCACAATCACACAAACACTCACCAATTCCGCGAATTAAGCCTCACACATGAGCCCCTCGAGCGAGATATAGCCGCGGTAGGAAGCTCCTACAATATGACAGGTTGTACAATCAGTATCAAGCGGAATTTACGATAAAATAATGGAAATAGCATAGACAAACCTGACCCTCGTGTCTCAACCGGCTCCCCCCACTGCAGCTATCAAACTGAGACCGCGGCGCCTTATTACTTCACGCAATTTGCTGCGCCGTGTCATGTGACCGCGTGACGTCATTGGGAAAACGGCGCTGATTGGTCGGCTGACTCACGTGACTAAAAGTCATGCAATTTTCCCCCAGGCACACGCAAACCACGTGATCAAACGGGGAGAAAAAAAACTACGGCAGAAAGGTGCGCATATAGGACAGGCAGGAACGGGATTTGTGACCCGGGTTACATATTCCATTCCACAGAAGTCAAAACTTGTCATTTCACTGACCCTGATTTTGGGCTCCAATCTTTCTCGATGTTTGGGTCAAGTCAATGGCAAACAATGAATAAAGGCTTGTGTTAAATGTCATGTAAACACAGCAGCACAAATTGTCTCATTCTCCAAAAATAAACTGGAGATGCTGAGGATTGAACCCAGGATCTCATACATGCAAGGTTTCCACAGAAATCAAAACTAGGAAAAACTGCTGGAGGAGGTTTTAGGATTCAGCCTCTCTGGAGGGGTGAGTTCAAACGCTACGTCTACCATTAAAGGATTTTTATTTACAGCTGTCATCCAAACTATTCCATTCCACAGAAGTCAAAACTAGTAAAATCACAGGTGCAAGATTTTGGCTCAAATCTCTCTGGAGGTGTGGGTTCAAATCCTGCCGCTGCCAAAAAGGGTGTTTATTTAAACCTCTTCTTCAAACTATTCCCTTCCACAGAGGTCAACACTAGTAAAATCACAGCAATATTGCTTTATGCACGTCTAGGCTGTGGCCGTGAGACTGGCAATGGCAAACAATGAAGAAAACATTTTCTGGTTCTCTGAAGACAAACTGGAGATTGAATCCAGGACCTCATACATGCAAAGCATGCGCTCTACCGCTGAGCTACATCCCCTCATCTCCATGGAGGGCATTGAAACATTGAAAATACACCATTCACAGTGTGCCATTTTCGTTACATGGATTTGGAAAACTGAACTTCATACCTGCTAAACATACGCTCCAGCGCTGACCTTCATGCTAAGAAAGCTTTTATTTGCTTTCAACAAAACATTTGACCGACATCATGCCGTTTCTGTGGAAGACTCACTGCCTGCACAGTTTGATTTTAAATTCTTTGTTTTGAGGTAGTGTGGCCGAGTGGTCTAAGGCGCTGGATTTAGGCTCCAGTCTCTCTGGAGGCGTGGGTTCAAATCCCACCACTGCCATGAAAGGATTTTTATTTACAACTCTCATTCAAACTATTCCATTCCACAGAAGTCAAAACTTGTCATTTCACTGACCCTGACTTTAGGCTCCAATCTTTCTGGATGTTTGGGTCAAATCACTGGCAAACAATGAAGAAAGGCTTGTGTTAAATGTCATGTAAACACAGCAGCACAAATTGTCTCATTCTCCAAAGATAAACTGGAGATGCTGAGGATTGAACCCAGGATCTCATACATGCAAGGTTTCCACAGAAATCAAAACTAGGAAAAACTGCTGGAGGAGGTTTTAGGACTCAGCCTTTCTGGAGGGGTGAGTTCAAAAGCCACGTCTGCCATTAAAGGATTTTTATTTACAGCTCTCATTCAAACTATTCCATTCCACAGAAATCAAAACTAGTAAAATCACAGGTGCAAGATTTTGGCTCAGATCTCTCTGGAGGTGTGGGTTCAAATCCTGCCGCTGCCAAAAAGGGTGTTTATTTAAACTTCTGATTCACAATATTCCTTTCCACAAAAGTCAAGACTAGTAAAATCACTGGCCCTTACTTTAAGCTCCAGTCCGTCTGGGGGTTTCGGTTCAAATCCCATGAAGGGTCTTTATTTACAACTCTTCTTCAAACTATTCCCTTCCACAGAGGTCAACACTAGTAAAATCACAGCAATATTGCTTTATGCACGTCTAGGCTGTGGCCGTGAGACTGGCAATGGCAAACAATGAAGGAAACATTTTCTGGTTTTCTGAAGACAAACTGGAGATGCTGGGGATTGAACCCAGGACCTAATACATGCAAAGCATGCGCTCTACCGCTGAGCTACATCCCCTCATTTCCAGAAGGGGCACTGAAACATTGAAAATACACCATTCACAGTGTGCCATTTTCGTTACATGGATTTGGAAAACTGAACTTCATACCTGCTAAACATACGCTCCAGCGCTGACCTTCATGCTAAGAAAGCTTTTATTTGCTTTCAACAAAACATTTGACCGACATCATGCCGTTTCTGTGGAAGACTCACTGCCTGCACAGTTTGATTTTAAACTCTTTGTTTTGAGGTAGTGTGGCCGAGTGGTCTAAGGCGCTGGATTTAGGCTCCAGTCTCTCTGGAGGCGTGGGTTCAAATCCCATCACTGCCATGAAAGGATTTTTATTTACAACTCTCATTCAAACTATTCCATTCCACAGAAGTCAAAACTTGTCATTTCACTGACCCTGACTTTAGGCTCCAATCTTTCTGGATGTTTGGGTCAAATCACTGGCAAACAATGAAGAAAGGCTTGTGTTAAATGTCATGTAAACACAGCAGCACAAATTGTCTCATTCTCCAAAGGTAAACTGGAGATGCTGAGGATTGAACCCAGGATCTCATACATGCAAGGTTTCCACAGAAAACAAAACTAGGAAAAACTGCTGGAGGAGGTTTTAGAATTCAGCCTCTCTGGAGGGGTGAGTTCAAACGCCACGTCTACCATTAAAGGATTTTTATTTACAGCTGTCATTCAAACTATTCCATTCCACAGAAGTCAAAACTAGTAAATTCACTGGCCCTTACTTTAGGCTCCAATCTTTCTGGATGTTTCGGTTCAAATCCCATGAAGGGTCTTTATTTAAAACTCTTCTTCAAACTATTCCCTTCCACAGAGGTCAACACTAGTAAAATCACAGCAATATTGCTTTATGCACGTCTAGGCTGTGGCCGTGAGACTGGCAATGGCAAACAATGAAGAAAACATTTTCTGGTTCTCTGAAGACAAACTGGAGATTGAATCCAGGACCTCATACATGCAAAGCATGCGCTCTACCGCTGAGCTACATCCCCTCATCTCCATGGAGGGCATTGAAACATTGAAAATACACCATTCACAGTGTGCCATTTTCGTTACATGGATTTGGAAAACTGAACTTCATACCTGCTAAACATACGCTCCAGCACTGACCTTCATGCTAAGAAAGCTTTTATTTGCTTTCAACAAAACATTTGACCGACATCATGCCGTTTCTGTGGAAGACTCACTGCCTGCAAAGTTTGATTTTAAATTCTTAGTTTTGAGGTAGTGTGGCCGAGTGGTCTAAGGCGCTGGATTTAAGCTCCAGTTTCTCTGGAGGTGTGGGTTCAAATCCCACCATTGCCATTTTCGTTACATGGATTTGGAAAACTGAACTTCATACCTGCTAAACATACGCTCCAGCACTGACCTTCATGCTAAGAAAGCTTTTATTTGCTTTCAACAAAACATTTGACCGACATCATGCCGTTTCTGTGGAAGACTCACTGCCTGCAAAGTTTGATTTTAAATTCTTAGTTTTGAGGTAGTGTGGCCGAGTGGTCTAAGGCGCTGGATTTAAGCTCCAGTTTCTCTGGAGGTGTGGGTTCAAATCCCACCATTCCCATGAAAGGATTTTTATTTTCAACTCTCATTCAAACTATTCCATTCCACAGAAGTCAAAACTTGTCATTTCACTGACCCTGATTTTGGGCTCCAAACTTTCTCGATGTTTGGGTCAAGTCAATGGCAAACAATGAATAAAGGCTTGTGTTAAATGTCATGTAAACACAGCAGCACAAATTGTCTCATTCTCCAAAAATAAACTGGAGATGCTGAGGATTGAACCCAGGATCTCATACATGCAAGGCTTCCACAGAACTCAAAACTAGGAAAAACTGCTGGAGGAGGTTTTAGGATTCAGCCTCTCTGGAGGGGTGAGTTCAAACGCTACGTCTACCATTAAAGGATTTTTATTTACAGCTGTCCTCCAAACTATTCCATTCCACAGAAGTCAAAACTAGTAAAATCACAGGTGCAAGATTTTGGCTCAAATCTCTCTGGAGGTGTGGGTTCAAATCCTGCCGCTGCCAAAAAGGGTGTTTATTTAAACCTCTTCTTCAAACTATTCCCTTCCACAGAGGTCAACACTAGTAAAATCACAGCAATATTGCTTTATGCACGTCTAGGCTGTGGCCGTGAGACTGGCAATGGCAAACAATGAAGAAAACATTTTCTGGTTCTCTGAAGACAAACTGGAGATTGAATCCAGGACCTCATACATGCAAAGCATGCGCTCTACCGCTGAGCTACATCCTCTCATCTCCATGGAGGGCATTGAAACATTGAAAATACACCATTCACAGTGTGCCATTTTCGTTACATGGATTTGGAAAACTGAACTTCATACCTGCTAAACATACGCTCCAGCGCTGACCTTCATGCTAAGAAAGCTTTTATTTGCTTTCAACAAAACATTTGACTGACATCATGCCGTTTCTGTGGAAGACTCACTGCCTGCACAGTTTGATTCTAAATTCTTAGTTTTCAGGTAGTGTGGCTGAGTCGTCTAAGGCGCTGGATTTAAGCTCCAGTTTCTCTGGAGGTGTGGGTTCAAATCCCACCACTGCCATGAAAGGATTTTTATTTACAACTCTCATTCAAACTATTCCATTCCACAGAAGTCAAAACTTGTCATTTCACTGACCCTGACTTTAGGCTCCAATCTTTCTGGATGTTTGGGTCAAATCACTGGCAAACAATGAAGAAAGGCTTGTGTTAAATGTCATGTAAACACAGCAGCACAAATTGTCTCATTCTCCAAAGGTAAACTGGAGATGCTGAGGATTGAACCCAGGATCTCATACATGCAAGGTTTCCACAGAAAACAAAACTAGGAAAAACTGCTGGAGGAGGTTTTAGAATTCAGCCTCTCTGGAGGGGTGAGTTCAAACGCCACGTCTACCATTAAAGGATTTTTATTTACAGCTGTCATTCAAACTATTCCATTCCACAGAAGTCAAAACTAGTAAATTCACTGGCCCTTACTTTAAGCTCCAGTCCCTCTGGGGGTTTCGGTTCAAATCCCATGAAGGGTCTTTATTTAAAACTCTTCTTCAAACTATTCCCTTCCACAGAGGTCAACACTAGTAAAATCACAGCAATATTGCTTTATGCACGTCTAGGCTGTGGCCGTGAGACTGGCAATGGCAAACAATGAAGGAAACATTTTCTGGTTTTCTGAAGACAAACTGGAGATGCTGGGGATTGAACCCAGGACCTCATACATGCAAAGCATGCGCTCTACCGCTGAGCTACATCCCCTCATCTCCAGAAGGGGCACTGAAACATTGAAAATACACCATTCACAGTGTGCCATTTTCGTTACATGGATTTGGAAAACTGAACTTCATACCTGCTAAACATACGCTCCAGCGCTGACCTTCATGCTAAGAAAGCTTTTATTTGCTTTCAACAAAACATTTGACCGACATCATGCCGTTTCTGTGGAAGACTCACTGCCTGCACAGTTTGATTTTAAATTCTCAGTTTTGAGGTAGTGTGGCCGAGTGGTCTAAGGCACTGGATTAAGGCTCCAGTCTCTCGGGAGGCGTGGATTCAAATCCCACCACTGCCGTGAAAGGTTTTTTATTTACAACTCTCATTCAAACTATTCAATTCCACAGAAGGCAAAACTTGTCATTTCACTGACCCTGACTTTAGGCTCCAATCTTTCTGGATGTTTGGGTCAAATCACTGGCAAACAATGAAGAAAGGCTTGTGTTAAATGTCATGTAAACACAGCAGCACAAATTGTCTCATTCTCCAAAAATAAACTGGAGATGCTGAGGATTGAACCCAGGATCTCATACATGCAAGGTTTCCACAGAAATCAAAACTAGGAAAAACTGCTGGAGGAGGTTTTAGGACTCAGCCTTTCTGGAGGGGTGAGTTCAAAAGCCACGTCTGCCATTAAAGGATTTTTATTTACAGCTCTCATTCAAACTATTCCATTCCACAGAAGTCAAAACTAGTAAAATCACAGGTGCAAGATTTTGGCTCAAATCTCTCTGGAGGTGTGGGTTCAAATCCTGCCGCTGCCAAAAAGGGTGTTTATTTAAACCTCTGATTCACAATATTCCATTCCACAAAAGTCAAGACTAGTAAAATCACTGGCCCTTACTTTAAGCTCCAGTCCGTCTGGGGGTTTCGGTTCAAATCCCATGAAGGGTCTTTATTTACAACTCTTCTTCAAACTATTCCCTTCCACAGAGGTCAACACTAGTAAAATCACAGCAATATTGCTTTATGCACGTCTAGGCTGTGGCCGTGAGACTGGCAATGGCAAACAATGAAGAAAACATTTTCTGGTTCTCTGAAGACAAACTGGAGATTGAATCCAGGACCTCATACATGCAAAGCATGCGCTCTACCGCTGAGCTACATCCCCTCATCTCCATGGAGGGCATTGAAACATTGAAAATACACCATTCACAGTGTGCCATTTTCGTTACATGGATTTGGAAAACTGAACTTCATACCTGCTAAACATACGCTCCAGCGCTGACCTTCATGCTAAGAAAGCTTTTATTTGCTTTCAACAAAACATTTGACTGACATCATGCCGTTTCTGTGGAAGACTCACTGCCTGCACAGTTTGATTCTAAATTCTTAGTTTTCAGGTAGTGTGGCTGAGTCGTCTAAGGCGCTGGATTTAAGCTCCAGTTTCTCTGGAGGTGTGGGTTCAAATCCCACCATTCCCATGAAAGGATTTTTATTTTCAACTCTCATTCAAACTATTCCATTCCACAGAAGTCAAAACTTGTCATTTCACTGACCCTGATTTTGGGCTCCAATCTTTCTCGATGTTTGGGTCAAGTCAATGGCAAACAATGAATAAAGGCTTGTGTTAAATGTCATGTAAACACAGCAGCACAAATTGTCTCATTCTCCAAAAATAAACTGGAGATGCTGAGGATTGAACCCAGGATCTCATACATGCAAGGTTTCCACAGAACTCAAAACTAGGAAAAACTGCTGGAGGAGGTTTTAGGATTCAGCCTCTCTGGAGGGGTGAGTTCAAACGCTACGTCTACCATTAAAGGATTTTTATTTACAGCTGTCATCCAAACTATTCCATTCCACAGAAGTCAAAACTAGTAAAATCACAGGTGCAAGATTTTGGCTCAAATCTCTCTGGAGGTGTGGGTTCAAATCCTGCCGCTGCCAAAAAGGGTGTTTATTTAAACCTCTGATTCACAATATTCCATTCCACAAAAGTCAAGACTAGTAAAATCACTGGCCCTTACTTTAAGCTCCAGTCCGTCTGGGGGTTTCGGTTCAAATCCCATGAAGGGTCTTTATTTACAACTCTTCTTCAAACTATTCCCTTCCACAGAGGTCAACACTAGTAAAATCACAGCAATATTGCTTTATGCACGTCTAGGCTGTGGCCGTGAGACTGGCAATGGCAAACAATGAAGAAAACATTTTCTGGTTTTCTGAAGACAAACTTGAGATGCTGGGGATTGAACCCAGGACCTCATACATGCAAAGCATGCACTCTACCGCTGAGCTACATCCCCTCATCTCCAGAAGGGGCACTGAAACATTGAAAATACACCATTCACAGTGTGCCATTTTCGTTACATGGATTTGGAAAACTGAACTTCATACCTGCTAAACATACGCTCCAGCGCTGACCTTCATGCTAAGAAAGCTTTTATTTGCTTTCAACAAAACATTTGACCGACATCATGCCGTTTCTGTGGAAGACTCACTGCCTGCACAGTTTGATTTTAAATTCTTTGTTTTGAGGTAGTGTGGCCGAGTGGTCTAAGGCGCTGGATTTAGGCTCCAGTCTCTCTGGAGGCGTGGGTTCAAATCCCACCACTGCCATGCATGGATTTTTATTTACAACTCTCATTCAAACTATTCCATTCCACAGAAGTCAAAACTTGTCATTTCACTGACCCTGACTTTAGGCTCCAATCTTTCTGGATGTTTGGGTCAAATCACTGGCAAACAATGAAGAAAGGCTTGTGTTAAATGTCATGTAAACACAGCAGCACAAATTGTCTCATTCTCCAAAGGTAAACTGGAGATGCTGAGGATTGAACCCAGGATCTCATACATGCAAGGTTTCCACAGAAAACAAAACTAGGAAAAACTGCTGGAGGAGGTTTTAGAATTCAGCCTCTCTGGAGGGGTGAGTTCAAACGCCACGTCTACCATTAAAGGATTTTTATTTACAGCTGTCATTCAAACTATTCCATTCCACAGAAGTCAAAACTAGTAAATTCACTGGCCCTTACTTTAAGCTCCAGTCCCTCTGGGGGTTTCGGTTCAAATCCCATGAAGGGTCTTTATTTAAAACTCTTCTTCAAACTATTCCCTTCCACAGAGGTCAACACTAGTAAAATCACAGCAATATTGCTTTATGCACGTCTAGGCTGTGGCCGTGAGACTGGCAATGGCAAACAATGAAGAAAACATTTTCTGGTTCTCTGAAGACAAACTGGAGATTGAATCCAGGACCTCATACATGCAAAGCATGCACTCTACCGCTGAGCTACATCCTCTCATCTCCATGGAGGGCATTGAAACATTGAAAATACACCATTCACAGTGTGCCATTTTCGTTACATGGATTTGGAAAACTGAACTTCATACCTGCTAAACATACGCTCCAGCGCTGACCTTCATGCTAAGAAAGCTTTTATTTGCTTTCAACAAAACATTTGACTGACATCATGCCGTTTCTGTGGAAGACTCACTGCCTGCACAGTTTGATTCTAAATTCTTAGTTTTCAGGTAGTGTGGCTGAGTCGTCTAAGGCGCTGGATTTAAGCTCCAGTTTCTCTGGAGGTGTGGGTTCAAATCCCACCACTGCCATGAAAGGATTTTTATTTACAACTCTCATTCAAACTATTCCATTCCACAGAAGTCAAAACTTGTCATTTCACTGACCCTGACTTTAGGCTCCAATCTTTCTGGATGTTTGGGTCAAATCACTGGCAAACAATGAAGAAAGGCTTGTGTTAAATGTCATGTAAACACAGCAGCACAAATTGTCTCATTCTCCAAAGGTAAACTGGAGATGCTGAGGATTGAACCCAGGATCTCATACATGCAAGGTTTCCACAGAAAACAAAACTAGGAAAAACTGCTGGAGGAGGTTTTAGAATTCAGCCTCTCTGGAGGGGTGAGTTCAAACGCCACGTCTACCATTAAAGGATTTTTATTTACAGCTGTCATTCAAACTATTCCATTCCACAGAAGTCAAAACTAGTAAATTCACTGGCCCTTACTTTAAGCTCCAGTCCCTCTGGGGGTTTCGGTTCAAATCCCATGAAGGGTCTTTATTTAAAACTCTTCTTCAAACTATTCCCTTCCACAGAGGTCAACACTAGTAAAATCACAGCAATATTGCTTTATGCACGTCTAGGCTGTGGCCGTGAGACTGGCAATGGCAAACAACGAAGGAAACAGTTTCTGGTTTTCTGAAGACAAACTGGAGATGCTGGGGATTGAACCCAGGACCTCATACATGCAAAGCATGCGCTCTACCGCTGAGCTACATCCCCTCATCTCCAGAAGGGGCACTGAAACATTGAAAATACACCATTCACAGTGTGCCATTTTCGTTACATGGATTTGGAAAACTGAACTTCATACCTGCTAAACATACGCTCCAGCGCTGACCTTCATGCTAAGAAAGCTTTTATTTGCTTTCAACAAAACATTTGACCGACATCATGCCGTTTCTGTGGAAGACTCACTGCCTGCACAGTTTGATTTTAAATTCTCAGTTTTGAGGTAGTGTGGCCGAGTGGTCTAAGGCACTGGATTAAGGCTCCAGTCTCTCGGGAGGCGTGGATTCAAATCCCACCACTGCCGTGAAAGGTTTTTTATTTACAACTCTCATTCAAACTATTCAATTCCACAGAAGGCAAAACTTGTCATTTCACTGACCCTGACTTTAGGCTCCAATCTTTCTGGATGTTTGGGTCAAATCACTGGCAAACAATGAAGAAAGGCTTGTGTTAAATGTCATGTAAACACAGCAGCACAAATTGTCTCATTCTCCAAAAATAAACTGGAGATGCTGAGGATTGAACCCAGGATCTCATACATGCAAGGTTTCCACAGAAATCAAAACTAGGAAAAACTGCTGGAGGAGGTTTTAGGACTCAGCCTTTCTGGAGGGGTGAGTTCAAAAGCCACGTCTGCCATTAAAGGATTTTTATTTACAGCTCTCATTCAAACTATTCCATTCCACAGAAATCAAAACTAGTAAAATCACAGGTGCAAGATTTTGGCTCAGATCTCTCTGGAGGTGTGGGTTCAAATCCTGCCGCTGCCAAAAAGGGTGTTTATTTAAACTTCTGATTCACAATATTCCTTTCCACAAAAGTCAAGACTAGTAAAATCACTGGCCCTTACTTTAAGCTCCAGTCCCTCTGGGGGTTTCGGTTCAAATCCCATGAAGGGTCTTTATTTAAAACTCTTCTTCAAACTATTCCCTTCCACAGAGGTCAACACTAGTAAAATCACAGCAATATTGCTTTATGCACGTCTAGGCTGTGGCCGTGAGACTGGCAATGGCAAACAATGAAGAAAACATTTTCTGGTTCTCTGAAGACAAACTGGAGATTGAATCCAGGACCTCATACATGCAAAGCATGCGCTCTACCGCTGAGCTACATCCCCTCATCTCCATGGAGGGCATTGAAACATTGAAAATACACCATTCACAGTGTGCCATTTTCGTTACATGGATTTGGAAAACTGAACTTCATACCTGCTAAACATACGCTCCAGCGCTGACCTTCATGCTAAGAAAGCTTTTATTTGCTTTCAACAAAACATTTGACTGACATCATGCCGTTTCTGTGGAAGACTCACTGCCTGCACAGTTTGATTCTAAATTCTTAGTTTTCAGGTAGTGTGGCTGAGTCGTCTAAGGCGCTGGATTTAAGCTCCAGTTTCTCTGGAGGTGTGGGTTCAAATCCCACCATTCCCATGAAAGGATTTTTATTTTCAACTCTCATTCAAACTATTCCATTCCACAGAAGTCAAAACTTGTCATTTCACTGACCCTGATTTTGGGCTCCAATCTTTCTCGATGTTTGGGTCAAGTCAATGGCAAACAATGAATAAAGGCTTGTGTTAAATGTCATGTAAACACAGCAGCACAAATTGTCTCATTCTCCAAAAATAAACTGGAGATGCTGAGGATTGAACCCAGGATCTCATACATGCAAGGTTTCCACAGAACTCAAAACTAGGAAAAACTGCTGGAGGAGGTTTTAGGATTCAGCCTCTCTGGAGGGGTGAGTTCAAACGCTACGTCTACCATTAAAGGATTTTTATTTACAGCTGTCATCCAAACTATTCCATTCCACAGAAGTCAAAACTAGTAAAATCACAGGTGCAAGATTTTGGCTCAAATCTCTCTGGAGGTGTGGGTTCAAATCCTGCCGCTGCCAACAAGGGTGTTTATTTAAACCTCTGATTCACAATATTCCATTCCACAAAAGTCAAGACTAGTAAAATCACTGGCCCTTACTTTAAGCTCCAGTCCCTCTGGGGGTTTCGGTTCAAATCCCATGAAGGGTCTTTATTTAAAACTCTTCTTCAAACTATTCCCTTCCACAGAGGTCAACACTAGTAAAATCACAGCAATATTGCTTTATGCACGTCTAGACTGTGGCCGTGAGACTGGCAATGGCAAACAATGAAGAAAACATTTTCTGGTTCTCTGAAGACAAACTGGAGATGCTGGGGATTGAACCCAGGACCTCATACATGCAAAGCATGCGCTCTACCGCTGAGCTACATCCCCTCATCTCCAGAAGGGGCATTGAAACATTGAAAATACACCATTCACAGTGTGCCATTTTCGTTACATGGATTTTGAAAACTGAACTTCATACCTGCTAAACATACGCTCCAGCGCTGACCTTCATGCTAAGAAAGCTTTTATTTGCTTTCGACAAAACATTTGACCGACATCATGCCGTTTCTGTGGAAGACTCACTGCCTGCACAGTTTGATTTTAAATTCTTAGTTTTGAGGTAGTGTGGCCGAGTGGTCTAAGGCGCTGGATTTAAGCTGTAGTCTCTTTGGAGGCGTGGGTTCAAATCCCACCACTGTCATGAAAGGATATTTATTTACAACTCTCATTCAAACTATTCAATTCCACAGAAGTCAAAACTTGTCATTTCACTGACCCTGACTTTAGGCTCCAATCTTTCTGGATGTTTGGGTCAAATCACTGGCAAACAATGAAGAAAGGCTTGTGTTGAATGTCATGTAAACACAGCAGCACAAATTGTCTCATTCTCCAAAGATAAACTGGAGATGCTGAGGATTGAACCCAGGATCTCATACATGCAAGGTTTCCACAGAAATCAAAACTAGGAAAAACTGCTGGAGGAGGTTTTAGGATTCAGCCTCTCTGGAGGGGTGAGTTCAAAAGCCACGTCTGCCATTAAAGGATTTTTATTTACAGCTGTCATTCAAACTATTCCATTCCACAGAAGTCAAAACTAGTAAATTCACTGGCCCTTACTTTAAGCTCCAGTCCCTCTGGGGGTTTCGGTTCAAATCCCATGAAGGGTCTTTATTTAAAACTCTTCTTCAAACTATTCCCTTCCACAGAGGTCAACACTAGTAAAATCACAGCAATATTGCTTTATGCACGTCTAGGCTGTGGCCGTGAGACTGGCAATGGCAAACAATGAAGAAAACATTTCCCGGTTCTCTGAAGACAAACTGGAGATGCTGGGGATTGAACCCAGGACCTCATACATGCAAAGCATGCGCTCTACCACTGAGCTACATCCCCTCCTCACCAGAAGGGGCACTGAAACATTGAAAATACACCATTCACAGTGTGCCATTTTCGTTAAATGGATTTGGAAAACTGAACTTCATACCTGCTAAACATACGCTCCAGCGCTGACCTTCATGCTAAGAAAGTTTTTATTTGCTTTCAACAAAACATTTGGCCGACATCATGCCGTTTCTGTGGAAGACTCACTGCCTGCACAGTTTGATTTTAAATTCTTAGTTTTGAGGTAGTGTGGCCGAGTGGTCTAAGGCGCTGGATTTAGGCTCCAGTCTCTCTGGAGGCGTGGGTTCAAATCCCACCACTGCCATGAAAGGATTTTTATTTACAACTCTCATTCAAACTATTCCATTCCCCAGAAGTCAAAGATTCCCCCCAAAAATATTTTAAAAATCATTGCATGGACATGCTTAGCGCTGAAATTTCTATAATTTATACACTGCATTCCATTGATTCCATGTCAAACACAGTTATCAGTGTTACAGCGCCACCTACAGGAATGCACAAAATTTAAGAGAGGAAAAACATCCTCGGCGGTTTCATGGGAGGGGCATGGGCACCACAAGTGCCATCATTGCAGTGAGCGGCTTTAATTTACATTTGTGATTTCTACATCTATTGAATATTTAAAAATAATGGATTATTATGGTGATGGTGAATGAGAAAGGCTTATAGGGCTGGACAATCTCATTTTATTTTAGTTTTAAATTGTCAATAATAATGATTGACAGGTCTACAGCCAGTCCTTTGTCAGTAGCAGCATGTGGTTTGGACTGTGAAGGAATAAATTTGAGTTTTTTTCTGTTGGCACAGATTTAATTCTGTCTTGTTTTTGTTCATAAAATTTACATGAAAGAAAAAAAGAAAATTGAAATAAAAAATGTTATCCATCAATATGAGTAAAATAGTTGACTGTAGTTGACGGTCTACACGCAAACAGAACATGCACAATCTCAACACCAGAGCGGTACATGAGCCAATGGAGTCAAAGAGTCAATAATGCCAACACTACCAGAACTATACCATACACAAATCTCAACTCTTAACAGAACACATAAAACTAATTTTCTGACTAAAATAAATAAAATCTGTGTAGGAGGAAACAGGAGTGTGCGCAGTTCCAGTCGGCTGTCCTGAACAGTCCTGTAGGGTCCAATGAAACTTACCTGGACGAGCTGGAGACTTGGTTTGGTTCTGAAAATGTTTATGTTTATTTATGAAATATGGGACAGTGCACATTATTCAACATGTATTAGTACAGCATGTAAATGTGCCAGAGTTTGCCGTGCAGAATCATTTTCACCGGTAGTCGCATTGGCAGGTTGACGGCAAGACAAGAAACAGGATATAGGCACAAAAACATTCAGTCCATCAGACATGACAAAGACATTAATAGTAAACATACTGTATTAGTAAAATGGGAACATGCTAAAAGGACATGCAGCACACAGATTAAAGCCAATAGACACAAGTCACAATCATACAACAAGACAGAGACATTTGCTGTGATGTAAAAACACATACATCTTAGTTCACATGTTTGATTGTCCAGAAGCCGCTGTTTCACGGATCTATTAACGCTCTGGATGGAGGTTATGTTCCTTAGTTCTGTGGGGACCAGATTCTAGGAGTGTGCAGCATGAATTGAAAAGGGTGAGTGTCCAAATGAAGTCTTTCGGAATGAGATTTTACAGTCTCCTATACTCGATGTTCGAGTTTTTGTATTTAGATGTAACTGTATGAACTCTTTTAATGGAGGTGGAGGGCTTTATAGACCATTATAATGTCTGAATAAATAATTATGTTTTCCCAATTTAGAAAATTATATTTGCTCAGTATTTTACAATGATGATAAGAGTTTGATTTTTGATCTAATGTTTTCAGAGTCTGTTTGTAGAGCCTTTCTACAGGCAGCAGTGTGCTCTTGTTTGCCTGACTTCAGCTCGTCACACAGTAGTTTATATGAGACAAAATAGTGGCATTTAGATACAATTTTGAGGCCTCTGTAGTTAAATTTCTTCTAATGTGTTTAAAATTCACCAAATTAAATTTAATTTTGTTTCTCACATTTCTGATATGCTTTTTAAATGATAATTGAGAGTCCATTGTGACACCTAGATATTTGTATTCTTGTACCACTTGTAGGGCTTGCACGATCTCTCTCTCTTGTGAATTATTTTCTTGTGTTAATATTAAGGAATGATTGAAGGAAACACATGTGTGCTTTGTTCTGATCAGTGATACGTAATTGTGGAAGGCCTTATCATCTCTTATTGTCCATCCATCCATCCATCTTCTTCCGCTTATCCGGGGCCGGGTCGCGGGGGCAGCAGTCTAAGCAGGGGCTTCCAAGCTTCCTTCTCCCCAGCCACTTCCTCCAGCTCCTCCGGACGGACCCCGAGGCGTTCCCAGGCCAGCCGAGAGACATAGTCCCTCCAGCGTGTCCTGGGTCTTCCCCGGGGCCTCCTACCGGTGGGACATGCCCGGAACACCTCCCGAGGGAGGCGTCCAGGAGGCATCCGGACCAGATGCCCGAACCACCTCAGCTCTCTAGATCTCTTATTGTTTGTTTGTTTATTTGTTTATTTGGATGGGACAGTGCATATTCATGAACATACAATTTGTATGAAATCACACATATTGATGTAAATACGCCGGATTTAGCACAGGTGCTAATTTCCATCCGTAGTCCCATATATAAAATATATAAAATACACATAAAACAGACATTTGACAGACTCGACAAATATAACTAACAATATGCATAATACACAGTATAGTGCAGTACAATAAACATAGCTATCATGACCTAAAGTGCTGTTGCATTATAAGGTGCCTACAGTATTACGGTACTATTTCTAAAGTGCTAGTGTCTACGTGTGTGTGTTTGTATGTGTGTGTGTAGTGGTGTCTAAAGATGGTTACAATTTTGACTGCTTTTCAACCATCTCTTAAGGTGCGTTTTAAACGATGCAAAGGTTGGGCTGGTTCTGACTGAGACAGGTAAGGTGTTCCAGCTGCTGCAGCCTGCGATCGAGAGAACATTTTGAGCGAAGGTGGTTTTTCGAAATTGTATCTCACAATCCCCTCTAGAGGTTGATCTGGTGCTAGACACACTTTTCCTTTTGATGTATTTATTCAAGGGTGGTGGGGCCAGTTCGTGCAGGGACCTAAAATGATACAGCAGTTTTTAAATATTTTAAAATTATCAAGACTTAAAAGGTTATACTTTCCTAGGATTGCACAGTGGTGAAATGATTGTGGCTTCTTATCAAATGCTTTTATGGCTTTTTTATAAAGCTGTTCGATTGGTTTTAGTGTAGTGGTACTGGCAAACGACCATGTTGTGAAGCAGTATTCTATATGGGACAGTATCATGCAGTGGAGGTAAGATTTGGCCGCCTCTGTTGTGATGAAAGGGCGGATTTGTTTGAAGTTTTGTAAGTTGAATTTGACTATATTGGAAACCATAGTTATTTGTTTTTTGAATGTCAGGTTGGAGTCTAACACTACTCCAAGGTATGTAAACTGTGCCACCAATTCCACTTCATCTCCCTCCAGAAAAACAAGGGACCTGCTTCTCGGTTTTGGTTTTTTTGTAAACATCATGCAGACAGTTTTTTTTTTATTGAGCATAAGACAATTTTGTTTTAGCCAGTTGTCTATCTTGTTTAATGCGTTTGTGAGATCTGTGGCTATTTTCTCTTCTTTTCCTTGTGTGTAGATCACCACATCATCTGTGTACATTTGCATATTGAGTTCGGGGCACAGATCCGGGAGGTCGTTTATGTAAAGAGAGAATAATAAGGGGGCAAGAGTAGATCCCTGAGGCAGGCCGATATTACTATTAAGATAAGGAGATGTGACACCGTCTATGGAAACACACTGCTTTCTATTTGATAGGTAGGATTGAAACCAAAGTATAGCGTCTGCGGAAAAGTTAAAGTGTGTGAGCTTAGCTAAAAGAACCTGATGGTTGACGGTGTCAAATGCTTTTTTAAGGTCTAAGAACACAGATCCTACACATGAATTGTTGTCTAGTAGATGTTTAATGTTTTCTACAAAGAAACAATTTGCTGTCTCAGTGCTATGGTTAGCCCGGAACCCGAACTGCATTTTATCGTCTCTCCGCAAACCCCCTGAGAAGACATCACAGACGAGCGCTCCAGAAATGATACGGTATGACAGTAGCCTTTTGTTCTAAAAATCCTGTCAATTGACTTAATGCTAAATTTAAAATGTGGTGAATTTTTGTGGACTTTGTGTAATTTTAAGTGATCATTTTAAACTATGTAAATTAGTTAAAGCCGTGTTTTATGCTTTTGCACGTGAGAAAAAGGGGAAAGCAGGTTTTTTTAGTAATTTATTTCCGTGTTTTGTGCTTTTGCACGTGAGAAAAAGGGGAAAGCAGGGTTTTTTTTAGTAATTTATTTCAGTGTTTTGTGCTTTTGCACATGAGAAAAAGGGGAAAGCAGGTTTTTTTTTAGTAATTTATTTATTTGCGTGTTTATGCTTCTGTCACAAGAGGAATAAAGAAAGCAGGTTTTATAGAAAAATATAAAAATAAACTTTTAATTAAGTTTATATAAAAATACAGGCCCTACATATACATTTTTTTTTTAAAGAAGAAAAAAACAGATCTAGAATGTGACCCTAGAAAATACTATATGTATTTCTATTAGTGTTTTTTAGAAACGAAGGGAGCTCCAAGAGCTAGAACCTGTGAGTTGCGCAACATAAACATAAGAAAACCCTGCGAAGCAGGAGACAGGAGTGGTAGGTCTGGTCAGGAGCTGTTCAGAGTCCAGTGGCTGCGTGGTTGTGGTCTTAAATTAGTGCTTAAACGTGCACCTGTCTGGCCTGTGCTGTAGACGCTCAAGATAGTTTTGTACTTTGTGTGCTTGCGGGTGAGCACAAGAGGGTAATGGCCTGTTCAGGGTAGCTGGGTGTAAAATTATCATGTTTAAATATTTGTGGCGTTGCAGTACGTGGGCTAGGTGAGTGAGCGTTGAGTACTGGTTGGGATAGCGCGGTGGTTACTGGGTTTTGTATGGCTCCTGGTTGGGTGTTTGTTCATGAGGTTAGGTGGAGTGTAGACATTATTAAGTGTTAGTATAATGAATTAACTAGATTAACAAGAATTTAGAAAACAGTAGTTGTTGTTAAATGATAGTAGAAGGTAGGCTGAAATCAGGTAAAGTGGGACAGTGCTAAAAATCTAATTTTCATAAATGTATAATGTATATTTCATTCAATTCATTAATAGTCATTTATAAAGACACTGACAGTATAATGTGTTAAAAAGCTAAAATATATTGCTATAATATAATGAACAGAGTTATTCTACACATAACATAGTTCCAGAGGTCAACTTGACCAATCACAATCCTTGTTTCATAATCCAGTAGACATTCAGCAATAAAACAGTGACAATTGTTGTGATTGGCCAATAAAATATTTTTTTTATATAACAGATAAGCTTGTGTCTTAGTCAACCTGATGTCCCACTCAATCTACTTTACCCTATGAGTAATTAATTAATTAATGTAAAATAAAACTGTTATTAAGGGAGAATATTAAAATTGTTCAAACTAATTTAATGTTGCCTCTGAAATAGATTTCAAATACTATCCAAAGTTAAATTTCTGCTCCTTTTTAGAAATCAGTCTAAGGACGGGAAGTGGGAACAGGAGAGAAGCTTTTTTGGATTAAAAAAACTCTTAGTGCCTACAGGTAGATTGCAGGAAATAGACCGTTCATTTAAACAATGACCCAATTAAATCAAAATAGTATCCAATTTATAATAAACAGTAGCTGAGAGGGTAGATATTAATATACCACAAATGTCCCAATTCACCACATTAAGTCAATTGATGGAGTTTTGGAATGGCAAGGCACTGGAAGAAGAGGCAAAATTAAGCAATATAAACTGAAGTCCACCAGAAATGCTATAATGAGGAAGATGAACCAATCAAAAATACAGAAGTACGAGAACGAGAGGAATATGGCCAAAAAGATGTACCAATGGGCAAAAGAAATGAATGTAATGCAAGAGACGAGAAATTTGTCCTCCATTTTAGGTCTCAAACAAAAAGAGGAGGGTGTGATTTTAAAGGAGGAGCTTCAGAGAGAAACTTTAAAAGAACCTGCTGTGAAAATATATCCAATATATCCAAAGCTTCCAAAGCTTGGAGAAGATAAACTACCACACAAATATTTCACACGCTCTAAAGACAGAAATTTCTGGGAAGAATCTGAAAAATCAGAAAAAGAAGATGTTCCCCGACTAGAGAGTACATTGTGATACGCAACAAATCCATCCCCAGAAGGAGAATATGGCTATGATGTGTCAAGGAAAGATTATCCTCCTCCATATTCCGGTGTCACCACTAGAGGTCAGAAATACAGAACACCCCCTGCTTTTCAGATGCTACCAGATCTGGATGTATGTCCAACCCCAAAGACAACTCATAAGATAATTGGAGGAGAGTTGGCATTAACATCTGTTGAAACACGGCCGAGTGAACTAGAACAAAAAATAGAAGCAGTTCTAAAAGAAGTGACTTTTCTGACTCATGTTGTGGAAACGGAGAAAAAGATGAGGAAAAGTGAGACACATGAGGAGGCAAGAAATAGACTTTGATCAAATAGACCATGCAACTGTTTACCCAATAAGAATGGATGGTCAACAAGTAGTATACCAGCCATTTTCACTGAAGGACTGGAGTGCTTTAATGCTCACACTTCCAAGGCTAACTAAAGGTGGTGTCCCATGGATGAGAACCCTGATAAAACAGACTGCCGGAGATAAATTGTGTTGGGGAGACATACAAGCTGCCATAACCAAAGCTACTGATGAAACAACTGCTGAAAATATCAAAAGAGCTGTGGACAGGAAACTAAGGATACAGCTACGAAACAATCACGCTCTTCATATTTTCCGTGACGCTCTAGAGAGAGCACTCAGGACAAGATTTCCATGTATTATCACTGATGAATTATTGTCTATGCAGATGGGAGACAAAGAAGATTATTACAGCTACAAACAACGTGCCACAAATCTGTACCATGATGTCACGGGTGATGCAGTTGAGACAGGGACTGGTATGGCAATCATCTTTCGGTCAGCTTTGGTTAAAGCTATGCCTAAGCCGGTTCAGGAAGCGCTCCAGAATGTAATGGGACTGTATAATATACCTGAGGAAGAATTTGATGCACATTGCAATCATCAAATAAACAAGTGGCAGAAAAATAAGAAAGAAATTGAAGAAAACAAACAAGCGTTGGAACTGGCTGCTATGAAATTGCGATTGCAGAAATACCAAGGTGAACTTAAAGAGAAGAAGATGTGCTGAAGGCTTTAAATATCACTCAACGCATTGGAATTGACGTTGCCGTCACATCTGCCATCCGGGGTGAAGAAAGCTGACCATCCTTCACCACAGGAGCTCCAGGGGAAGAGGAGGACAAAAGGGGGAGAAGGGATGAGAAGAAAAAGGAGAGTATAAGCCATGTTTTTTGAAAAATTCTCTATGTGTATTTTTGACCATGCTAATTGTTATACTTTCTATTGTTCGAGTGTATTGGTACATTTCACATACCCATAGAAGTACTGAGACTGGCCTTGGACAGCCAACAATCAAAACGATGAGCCACGATGCAACCAACTTGACAACAAAAAATACAGGTAAGAAACAAGTAACGCTGAAAAGGCAAAAAAGGGACACTAGACACACCCCAAAGATTGTAAAATATTGCTATGAGAGACAAACTTGTAACATACTTTTTGATGTATGTGAAGTGCTAGACTGTATGCTAGATATACCCGCTATAGATCATGTGCTAAATGTACAAATTGTCTGTAAGGATACTTGTCTGTCAAAAACAGATGCCTATGGACACACAGTTATAGAGACTGCCAGAGTTATAACTAGTACTGATGGACAACAAAATGAGGAAGAAAACACTTTTAAAACTGATCTACAGGAGAGAATTACCTTAACAAAACACAGAAAGGATGATGGATCCTATCAAGCAGATCTAAAACATGGTAGAGAGCGCAAATCAATTACTCAATGATGTAATCCTTTGATACTATCTATTAAAAATCCAACATTCAATGATTCTGGAATATATTCTATAGGGTTCGAGTGCTCTAAAAGTATTTCTATACCATGCAATAGAAAAACAAATTTGAATTTTGAAGGCTACATCCAAACAACAATTTTAAAAGCTAATAGACCTGCTCCAGAAAATGATCTAATTTCCTTGACCGAAGCAATAAAAATCGAAACGGGGCTAGAAATGAATGAAAATACTTGGCTGAAATGGGTACAGTACACTGCGCACACCTTAACTACGGAAGACTGCATTGTATGTTTCGCAGCCAGACCGCGATTGACTACCACATCTATACCATATTCTAACGAGGAAGACCTGACCTGTATACTTAAACTTTTCACTAGCAAGGTGTTTGATAAAACTGATGCATGTTTCCACCTCCACCATAAACTGCCAGTGGTAATCCGAAGATGTACCTACATTTTGGATAATAATAATAATACATTTTATTTGTTAGGCGCCTTTCAAGGCTCTCAAGGTCACCGTACATCAAGGAACATAAATGATAAATACAAATAAAACAGTGTAAAAAGATTAAAAATACATTTAGAAATCAAATCCAGATGAAAAGACAGTGCAGTTATGGTCAGAGTGGTCAGAGTGAGAGTGAGAAGGCCTTTCCAAACAGATGAGTTTTGAGTTTAGATTTGAAGTGTGAGAGTGAGTGTGTGTTGCGGAGGTCATGGGGGAGGGAGTTCCAGAGCCTGACCATGATTATGGGAACAGCTAAATATACCTGTTTTCTTAAAGATACTATTACACATACAGATGCAAGAAGTGAATGAAATAGAGAGTTTTGCTAACAATTTCTGTAATCAGACTTTATCTTCTGATAATTATGGAAAATTTGCTCTTTTGACTAATCACTCTACTGCCCGCCCTGATATTTGGTGGTTATGTGCAGATTTACGTCTGTATGCTATTTTATCAAAAACATGGTCAGGCATTTGTGCCCCAGTAATGTTAATTATCCCATTCACCATAGGCCCAGCAAATTCACTAAGCCTTATACAAACTCAATTGCCATATAGAGCTATCTCAAGACATAACTACGTGAACAAGAGGTCGTTGTCAAATCAATCTAAGCCCAAACCTCATGGATCGTTTAATGAGGACATCTACCTCAGTGCTATTGGTGCACCTGTTGGAGTTCCGGATGAATTTAAAGCACAAAACATAATTACAGCTGGGTTTACATCAGTTTTATTTGCAGGGGTAACTGCTACTAAAAATGTTGTTTGGATAAATTACCTTTATTACAATCAGCAGAGATTTATCAATTATACAATTGATGCAATAGAAGGCATTGTTGAGCAATTGGGCCCTACGTCACTCATGGCTTGGCAAAATCAGATCGTCCTTGACATGTTACTCGCCAAAGAGTCATCAGTATGCAGCATGTTCGGAGCAGAATGTTGTACTTACATTCCGAATAATACTTCCCCCGATGGAAGTATTGCTAAAGCTTTGAACAAACTTAAGTTGTTGTCCACAGAATTTGTTAGGAACTCTGTTGTGTCTGAAAACACTTGGTCAAATTGGCTCTACGGAATATTTGGACCTTGGACTGATGCCATAATATCTGTAGTTATTACAATATTAACTGTCATCGCTATATTAGTAGTAATTGGATGCTGCATTATCCCTTGCCTTCGATCACTGGTAGAACAATTGATTGCTACTGCCCTAACACAGAAAACTCCGTCTCAGATTTTGTTACTCTTTGTAGAGTCTTAAAGTCCCTAAGTATTGATTAAACTGCACTGTTTGACCTTCTGACTTGAAGGAGGTAAAATTCATAATTCTAAAAGTCCCAGTAAGCGTTCCTTGTTTCTTATTTTGCTGTCCGAGAGTCATATATTAATTTATGTGTTATATTTGCATAAGTGTTCGGATGTGTTAGAATGGGAAAAAACTAGCTAAGGCTAAGATTATTTTACTCATATATAAGAGTTTTAAGAACATCATTGGAAAGTATTGTTTTGCTCTTCTGATTTTGGTTTTGTTATCATATGTGTGTGTGATAAAAGGAGGAAATTGTGAATTATTTTCTTGTGTTAATATTAAGGAATGATTGAAGGAAACACATGGGTGCTTTGTTCTATTTTAACTTGAACATATGGACCCTATGACAAATGGAGTTTAACCTGTTGACCTTGTGACACTTGAAGTGGGCTATTTAAAGAAGTGAGATGGCTCTGTAAAGACTTGTGTGTTACCTTATATGGTGGGCTAGAAGCTTAACATATGGGATCTATACATAGACAACAAGGATAGAATAGCAGCTGCAGGCATCAACAGGTGGGGTAATGTTTGAGTTTGACTATAAAAGAGGTCTCGCAGAAGGAGGTCCTTCAGAGACGAGGAGAGAAGACCCACCATAAAGGCCTGTATCCTGTTGTAGCCCGAATAAAGACCCTTTTGAAACTGCTCCACACCTTCTACGTTTTTGTTCTGAGGTGCCTTAAAGAATCGGAAGCTTACACTCTCTATTTGCAGATTTTGAGAAAAACATACACAGTTTTAGTGACATTGAGATGTAAACGTGAGTTTTTTAACCAATCACAGACTGTCACTGTTGTGGTCTCAGCTTTTTTGCATAAATATACACTATAGTGTCAACGTATCAGCGTAAAACTGACATGATGCTGCATCAGGCAGGTCATTGAGAAATAGACTAAATAAATGCCTAAATGCCTTGGTGAAACCCATCACACTTATGATAAATCAGTCCATCAGTCAAAAAAACATTTCCATTGTCCTGGAAACTGCACTACCTCCTGGTATTTTTAACTTATTTTTAACTTTTTAACTTTTATATTTATTGATTTATTGGTCTTATTTATAAGGACAAATCACCTTTTTAGAATATTTTCTCTTGCACTTTTTTTATATCCCTTTCCTTTAACTCTGGTCTTGTATGTCTTGTATGTCTTGTATGTATGTCAATTACTCATGTTGTTTGTGGAATATATGTTGCTGTTACTACTGCGACACATGAATTTCCCCATTGTGGGATAATAAAGGGCATACTTACTTACTTACTTACTGAAAGAGGCCACCGTAACTCCCATCTATAAATCTGGGTCCAAAACACAGGTAGCCAACTATCGGCCAATTAGCATTCTGCCTTTAGCATCCAAAGTAGCCGAAAAATGGATAGCAATGGCCATACCCCACTGCATCAAATGCAGTTTGGGTTCCGGGCTAACCATAGCACTGAGTCAGCAAATTGTTTCTTTGTAGAAAACATTAAACATGTACTGGATAACAATTCATGTGTAGGATCTGTGTTCTCAGACCTTCAAAAAGCGTTTGACACCGTCAACCATCAGGTTCTTTTAGCTAAGCTCACATACTTTAACTTTTCTGCAGACGCTATACTTTGGTTTCAATCCTACCTACCAAATAGAAAGCAGTGTGTTTCCATAGATGGTGTCACATCTCCTTATCTTAATAGCAATATCAGCCTGCCTCAGGGATCTACTCTTGCCCCCTTATTATTCTCTCTCTACATAAACGACCTCCCAGATGTGTGCCCCGAACTTAATATGCAAATGTGTGCAGATGATGTGGTGATCTACACGCAGGGAAAAGAAGAGAAAATAGCCGCAGACCTCACAAACGCATTAAACAAGATAGACAACTGGCTAAAACAAAATTGTCTTATGCTCAATTAAAAAAAAAAAACTGTCTGCATGATGTTTACCAAACGACCAAAACTGAGAAGCAGGTCCCTTGTTTTTCTGGAGGGAGATGAAGTGGAGTTGGTGGCACAGTTTACATACCTTGGATTAGTGTTAGACTCCAGCCTGACATTCAAAAAACAAATAAAAAAGGTATCCAATATAGTCAAATTCAACTTACAAAACTTCAAACAAATACGCCCTTTCATCACAACAGAGGCGGCCAAATCCTACCTCCATTGCATGATACTGTCCCACATAGAATACAGCTTCACAATATGGTCGTTTGCCGGTACCACTACACTAAAACCAATTGAACAGCTTTATAAAAAATCCATAAAGGCATTTGATAGGAAGCCACAATCATTTCACCACTGTGCAATCCTAGGAAAGTATAAACTTTTAAGTTTTGATCATTTTAAAGTATTTAAAAACTGTTGTATTATTTTTAGGTCCCTGCAGGAACTGGCCCCACCACCCTTGAAAAAATACATAAAAAGAAAAGGCGAGTCTAGCACCAGATCAACCTCGAGAGGGGATTGTGAGATACAATTACGAAAAACCACCTTCGCTCAAAATGTTCTCTCGATCACAGGCTGCAGCAGCTGGAACACCTCACCTGTCTCAGTCAGAACCAGCCCAACGTTTGCATCATTTAAACGCACCTGAAAAGATGGTTGAAAAGCAATCAAAATTGTAACCATCTTTAGACACCACTACACACACACATACAAACACACACACACGTAGACACTAGCACTTTAAAAATAGTACTGTAATACTGTAGGCACCTTATAATGCACTCTATAAAAAGCACCTTTAACAGCACTTTAGGTCAGGATAGCTGTTTATTATACTGTACTATACTGTGTATTATGCATATTGTTAGTTGTATTTGTCGAGTCTGTCAAATGTCTATTTTATGTGTATTTTATATATTGGACTACGGATGGAAATTAGCACCTGTGCTAAATCCGCCATATTTACATAAATATGTGCGAATTCATACAAATTGTATGTTCATGAATATGCATCGTCCCACCCAAATAAACAAATAAATAAAAGAGGGTCGTCCCGTTGAGCTCGGGTTTGGTTAGTGCTTTAAGTCAGGTATGAGCCCACTTTTTCACTTTCCCTTTAGCCTGAGCTGCAGGTCTGCTGTACTGACACACCCAAAGCCTTTATGGAGGCTGTCCTCTGGTGCCCCCTGGTGGCTGGACTTGATAGAAGCCTCCTTTGGCCAGAGGCAACTCTCACATATTTAAATTCATGTTTTATAATATTCAGATTAAAACACAGTAAATACATTCAAGTATTAAAAAGGGCAATAGGTAGTCATAAATATGTCACATTTACAGTAAATTCATGTTAATACATTTCATATATTTTTTGTTATAACCATATACGGTCTTTGGTTATAACACAGGAAACGTTCTGTTGTTTCTTCGTGTAATTACTTTTCTGTCAGTGTGCGTGGAAGGCTATGTGACTTTGTCTTTATGTGAAATTAAGTGTCTAGTGAATGTGTACTATATTTATTTGTTTTATATTACATGTGTTGACATCATATTATATGTGAAAGACCATAAGAGGGTTCATTTAAGTTTTCGTATTTTTTTTTCATGCTTCTGACAGTGTGCGTTGACATTGTGAGGCTCATTTTCATGGAAAGAAATGCTGAAGACTGTTAAAACCCAAGAATGATTTTGAGCCTTGCATAAACTCGAGGTAAAGTAACAGGTTGAATCTCATAATTATTGAATGTTGCCTACTGCTGCTTTCTAACTTTAGTTCTTACCTTTAGACAAAGAAGTACAAGAATAGCGTCTGTGTGAATTATTCCAAATGATTGAAAGTCTCTGTGGAACAATAATAAAAGAAACAGGAGAGACTTTGCTACTGCTACAAGAACTTCTTGGATGACTGATACAAAAGACACTCATTCATGATTTAAGGTGGGGTCAGGTGGGTCATTAACCTGGGTACAAACAGGAAACAGAGCAGTGTAAACACAACTGTGGTTACCCATGACAACGACATTTCAACTGCCCCTGTGCCCCGATGCCCCTCTCAGATGAGGTATGAGCCAGGATCATTCCAGTCTTACACCTGCACACTGACCGCAAATAAAGTGGGACTAAACTCAGAACTAAACCTGGACCAGACCAGGACTAAATCGGGGACTAGAACAGGATTAAACCAAGTCTACATTTGCACCAAGCCAGGATTAAAGGGCACATATTACTTTTTAAACTCCACACACCTGTACTAGAATCAGTTGGATCATTTTAGATCTGTTTTTTCTAATCAAACTGCAGTCAAACTACCTCTTGATGACATCACAAGGTAGAGCAGAGCACGTTGAGCTTTGGAGACTAATAATAACAGATTACTCAAACATGTGTGAATGAAACAAAACCCATGTCTAGGTTTGTATTTGAGGAGGTAACATTAGAACTTTGCATCAAGCTCATGAAGTAAATGCTGCATAATATACTGCAGGAGCTTTAAACCAGTTGAATACTATTGTATTTTATAGTTATAGTTATTATAGTGACATGAATAATAAATCTAATTTAACTTGATCTGAAAGTTTTCAGTCAATAGTTTTTGACTCATACATCACTCATGTTCTGTTCTGACTTTAAACAGGTCTGAATCCTATAGTGGAATTTGCTGTTTAACTGTCAGATTGCAGATTTGTTGACCTGGTTTATGGTGAATATCTCTGTAATATCTCTGGCCATATCCACATGAAACAAAAACTGGCACAAAGTTCAACATCTTCTCTGTCAGTATAAATGTACAAAAGGGAAATGATTTTTTCACACTAGGTTCAGGAAGTGGTGCCATGAATCAACTCCAAATACTTTCTGTTGACAGCTGAAAGGACTTTAAGACATAAGATTAATAATGCAGTTTTGTGCTCAGAATCTCTAACAAATAATAAAAGAGTTCAACTTTTGTAAAAGAAATACCCCAAATAATAAAAAATCATCCATTCATCCATCTTCTTCCGCTTTAACCGGCTGGGTCACGGGGGCAGTTGTTCGCCGCCCAGTCCACTATGCACCTGACCCCCCATGAACCTCTCTGTGGGTGGAGCCCATAGGAGGGTGGACATCATGGTCCTTAATGTTAGTTCATAGGGGAGTTGCATGTTTTGAGTTGATGTTTTTTTTTTCCAGTTTTTGAGTTGAAACCGGAGGAAACCCATCCAGACACGGGGAGAACATGCAAACTCCACACAGAAAGGCCCGGGCGATAACGGGATAACACTATCAATGAACCAATGCGGTGTAAGCACTTGTATTCCACAAAACTGATTCTTGTGAGCTTTAAGTGTTATAATGTTGTTACCTCTTCACAAACATACCTGGAGTTGTGTTTTGTTTCATTCATACATGTTTGAGTAATCCTGTATTATTAGTCTGTCTACATCTCCAAAGCTCTAAATGCTCTGTTCCACCTTGTGATGTCATGAAACTGTAGTTTTCAAGTAAACAGAGAGCATTTACCTTTAGGTCAGTAGAGATGCTTAATGCCCAATCTGAAATCATCCAATAGATTCTAGTGAAGGTGGAGCACTTCCTGTATTACCGCATGACATCACAAGGTGGAACAGAGTGTTTTCAGTTTGAGAGAAGAACCCGGGCTAAATCTGCAGGGTTTGTGTGTTAAACATGTGTGAATGAAACAAAACAAAGAAAATAGTGTGTTATGGGCCCTTTAAGGTTGTCAAAAGGTGATAAATAAAGTCACTATTGTTATTGTGAAGTATGGAGAAATACACATATATCAGATTTGGAAATGTACATCTTTATTTTGTATAAAAGCACGCTGCCGTTTATCCCAGTGAGTCTGTGGGAGAGGGGCTGTTGAAGACTCCATTTCGGGCGTAAAATGTGCTTTTGACAACTGACGATCGAGCTCGAGTGGGAGTTTTGTAATCCAGAGTGAAGTCTCCTGGAGAAACCGAACAAAACAGAACAGAACAGAGAGTTATAGAGCGAGAGAGAGAAGGAAAATGAGAAACAAGTGAATCGCTCAGGAAATCAAATCAGATAAACCTTTATGTCAACTTGGAGAGACTCAGACAGACACAAAGAGAAAGTATCAGAGGTTTTATTGAATTGAGCTGAGAGGATGAGGAGAGTGAAGAGGACGGTGAGAGGATGAGGAGAGTGAGAGTGTTATATTTATCTATCCTAACCCAGTCTCCAGCCGTACTCCCAGGATGACACCAATGGGAAATCAAACTTCTGCTCCGGTAACATCAGGCCACGCCTCCTCAGGTACTGGCTCCGCCCCCTGCCCTGGACACAACCAGTGCTTATTTATTATGTATTCAAACGTTTAATTTACTGTTTTAAATATACAACATATATTTAGTTTATAGACTGAGTAGAATATATGGTACAGAGGAGGACACTGAATATATGTCGACAGGGAGGAACAAAGGCGTTTGTCATCCCGGGCCCCAGGGTTTTAGGGGCCCAGAATTGGACCCTCTTCCTATTCATTTATATTAGAGGGGGCCCAAATGTCTGTCCACAGGCCTGGTACAAAGGGTGAATAGTAGTCTATGCTCACCTGATGGGAGGAGTCCTGGTAGAGGGACTGTCTGGTCTGAGGGGAGGCAGGTCTCATCACTGGAGGAACTGTGAACGGCCGCACCCTCTCCGCAGGAACAGGAAGTGATTTCACAGGAAAAGAGACTGAGGACAGGGATGTGTTGCTCCGCCTCATGGTTGTCATGGTGATGGGAGGAAGCACGAGACTGAGGAAAACAGAGCATGAAAGGTTTAGACCAATCAGAGCCCACCAGTACAGGGTGGAAATGTGGTCACATGATATGGTATTTTCAGTGTGGTTGGATATGAGTGAGAACTGGTGAATAGTGAGAGATTTTCAGTAAAATTCCTAAACCAAGAATTCAGAACATCGCCAGCTGCTTGTTTCTATGTAGATAGCTCTGGCTAGAGATGTTCTCAGAATGACATTCTGTATCTCAATTTAGGTCACGCCATTGGGTTACAAGTCAGATCTGTGGAGAGGGGCATGCATGATTTTCGCTTTTAAAGACCTGTGGCCATACCGGCCTGTCAAAGCCTGATCTCATCAGATCTCAGAAGCTAAGCAGGCCTGGGCCTGGTTAGGACTTGGGAGACCGCTGGGAATAATAACAGGTGCTACAGTGGGGCAAATATGGCAAACACTTTGTGTCATTGTGTTCCTGGGCAGGGCACTTCACCCAGGTTGTCTGGTGCTGTGTGCTGTGCATGAGTTCCGTTGGAGTCAGCAGCCTCGATTCTGTAGGTGTGTCCCGGGGCAGCTGTGGCTACAGTATTAGCTTACCACAGAGTATGAAGTGAATGAATAATGCTCTGTAAAGCATCTCCGAGTAAAAGGCACTATAGATTAGAGGTAAGATCTTAAGCCCGAGCCCGAGCCCAACCCGACCCGACCCGAAATTTGGGTCGGGCCGGGCTTCTCTCTCGCTGACTTTTTAAAATAAATAAACAGTTAAATTCGTGCGCAGAGCATGAGCCAGAGCCAGAGCAGAGCATGCTCTGCGCACGAGAATGACGCCCTCTTAATAATCTTCCCCTCCGCAGGTCCGCATGAAATTTCGGGTTTGCTTCGGGCTCGGGCCTGCAAATTAAGTTAATTGGTCGGGCTCGGGTCGGGTCGGGCTTTAATACCCGCGGGTCGGGTCGGGTCGGGCTGGATTTTTTAGGCCCGATCTTACCTCTACTATAGATCCAATATTATTATTATTTAACTGACTAAATACACAACCTGATAATGTGTCTCATTCTGCACATCAGTAACATCACCATGGAGATGAGCAGGGGCTTACACTCCAGAAAAGTTACATCCTGCACCTTTAAAGTAATTTTTCCTGTGTATCAATACAGTTTGTTAAAATGTTTGTCTCTGTTGAAAAGGACTCCACCTTGTGACTGGTTTTGTTTTTTGTTTTTTTCTTTTGCAACCTCACAGTGATATTGAGTTCATATTTACTTTGCACCAAAGGTAGACTCACTTCCTTGGCTTTAGATCAAACACAGACCAAATCTTACCTGGTTTGGTCCCACCTGGCCCCTCCCTGCAGTGGTCCTGGGTCGGTCACTATGGATTCTTTGTTTAGACCTGGTTCAGACCTTGGACTGGTTTTGGTCTGGTTGGTGGGATACAGTCTGCTGTAGCGCTGTTTCCAGTTCAGTCGTGTCATCATTTCTTTGTGGATCTGTTCTGTGTAGGAATTCTGGCTTTGAGTGGTCAACAATGATCGCATCTAGGACAGAAAACAACATTCAAATGGAGTCTCTTAATGTCCCCCACACACGTACAGGTGAAGTGTCTCTACAATACACTAAATTGACTAAATAAGTCAAAACTATTCAAATATATATATATATATTTCTACATTACCTTGCTCCGGGACTGATGCCTTGGACCCAACTGTGCCTGCTCAGGTGTCACTGTAAGTAATATGATTCTCGTTCTACCTCCCTCTCCTCTCGCTCTCTTCTTTCTCACCCCCACCCCTCTCTCTCTCTCTTTATTCTCTCAGGTTAAATTCTAACTGCGGCTGGGGGTCTGTTTGCTGTTGTCATGGGCACATTTGACACTAAAATGCCAGTGTTTTTTGTCAGATCCCATTGACTGGAAACACACTGAGGATCAAGTTTAAATCAAGACTTTGAACTTGAATTTTGTAGATGCACTTTATTTTATTTAGTTGTATGGGGTATTCACTGCTAACACATAACATATTTAGATAATCACGTTACCTTTTATTGTTTTAAATTTAACATGTTTCACTTTTCCCAATTTTCCCTTTGCTCTTCGTGCTAAGTTACTGCCCCTTCAGAGCACTATCACTTTATAATCAGCATGATCCCGCTACTGAAACTCCCGCACGTCGCATCAGGTTTGTCAAGTTGCCGTGTACAGTTTTGTATCATGTTTTTGTATATTTATGGAGGATTGTCGTGTGGGAGCATGGATGACGGAGGCTTGTGGGTGGAGCCTTGGACAGAATCTTACAACTACACACATGGATGACATCTAAAACCTCTTCAGACACAAACTTTTCTAGCGTGTATTCGGTTACAGATTTAAAAAAAAAACACACATTGCTTAACAAGAGCAGGGACTCCTCTCCACAGATCTGACCTGTTCCTTGGCCTTGTGGAGTCATCTGCTTGTCTCCGTGGAGATAAAGAACACAGAACGTGAAAAGTTAGTTTAGAATAGAAGTTTAGAAAAGCACTAACATTTTATTCCTTTATTTATCAAATGTACATCCAGTTAGTGTTTCTTGTCACTTAAAATCCCTTTTTCAGAGCAACACTGACTCAACAGCCTGATACAGCTCACACAAACATGGTCTCCACACTATAGCACAAAAACATTTCAAAGGAAAAGACAATACAATAAAACATTTGTGCAATTTCGTTTGATGAGACATTATTTTAAATCATTACTTTGAATACACATCTTTGCCGATATTATTGTTCCAAAAGTTGAGTTTGCAAACAAAATTCATTTACAAAAGATTTCGTATCCAATTTTGCTCAACAGCTATGGCACCGACACAGATCAGGACGGTTAAAATCATGCAAATATCGTTATCAGTTAAACTTATTGACAAGTTCCAACCATTTTTATCATTTTTATTCTTGGTCGAAACCTGAACTGCACATTCTCACACGTCATTATGAAAAAATACATCAACAAAACACAATATAGTGCAGAGAACTATTGGAAAAGCAGCTTCTAGTCGTTTCAAGGGCACTAAACAGAAATTATTATATCAGTAGTAGAAAAAGCTACAGCGAGAATTCAAAATATTAAACAAAAACATAAATCAGAAATAAGATGTTTTTTTTTCTTCTTTGACAGCGAGCCGAGTCCACAATATTAAAACAGTCACCTTTAGAAATATGGCACCAAATCTGATCTCTGAACTGTTAAAAATTATCACAAATTCAGAATAAATTTATCGGAAAAATTAGATATTATAGACAATTTTGGATATGGCATCAACAAATAAGCATCCAAGAATATCTGACACGCTCCAATCCTGAAATGCAAAAATGTTTCTAGTGAAGGTGTGTGGAATTAAAAACACAGTGGAGCACTTTTTACAGCATGACATCACAAGGTGGAACAGTGTTTTCCGTTTGAGAGATGAGCTCAGCCTAAATCTGCAGTGTGTTTGTGTGTTAAACTTGTGAATGAAACAAAACACAACTCCAGATGTGTTTGCGATGAGGAAACAACATTCGACCACGGATTAGATAATAGTGGAATATTGGCGCTTGAATGTATTTTTGCTCTCAGTGTTGTATGTTCGGTGGTTTCATTTTGTGGACCCAGTTTCCAGTTACAGATTTCAAATGAGTTTCAGTTTTAGTCTTACATGAAGTATAAAAAATATAGTTATGGACAAAACTCCCACAACTTTCCAGCACATTGTGATCGATTTGACATTTAAAAATTATTTACACGAGATTTAAAAACAAAAAATGAAAGAGTCTACATTCACTTAAGGAATTTTAAGCATTTTTTTTTATGGCACAGTTATTTTATTGCCGAAAAGTTCAGGTTTATAAATTGGAGCGCTGGTTAAAAGTGAATACACCAAGTCGAGACATAATGTGGAGGATTGTAGATTTTCAACATCATTTAAAGGTGCATTGTGTAACTTTTCTGGTGAAGGGTCAGTCACCTGCTTGTTTCTATGGAGAGGTCATGTAATGTTCCACAGTGTGACATTAAACAGCTCTACCTCATGTATTCAATCACAGTGGTTTTATCGCTCAAAAATACCTAGGAAAAACAGGCATTCTGACTGTGAGCAGGGTCGCCTCTCCACAGATCTGACCTGTACCTCGATCTGGTTTGGTCCACATGAAGACAGAAACGTTTATTGTCGTACTGTGAAACATTCCAGACAAAGGAGTAACATCTCCATGGAGAAAAGCGTTTGATGGACCCTCCACCAGAAAAGTTACACAATGCACCTCTAACATTTTGACATTTTTTAATTTTGCAATTTTGGTAAAAAAAGAGAAGAAAACCTAAAAATGAAAAGCCCTCAATAAGACCTGGTTGAGTTATGGTCAGCTAAGAAATACTAATGCATAATATGTTCTAAAATGAAGATGCTGCCATTTTTCCACAGCTGGGAGACCTTTTTTTACTTTAAATTGCGATCATGGGCTAGTTTGATCTAAACATTATGCAGACACTATGAAATCAATGCTAAAATATATTAGCATAGACATTGCAGACTTTTAAAGATACAGCAGGCTATAACTTGGGCGTATTCATATAAATGTAATAAATGACAGTTGTGTTTGAACGTGAGACATTTTTGAAGAAAACTTTTCAAACATTGATGTAGACATTGCTCATTAAACTATCTATTCTAATGTCAAAAATAGTGTTTTGTTATGATTGTGGCTTTGACAAAACTTTACAAAGACGAATGGATTTGGAAGCGCATCCTGTCTCAATGATTTCAGAGGGAGTGATCGATAGGAAATGCATGCTCTGTTTTGTTAATAAACAAATATGACGGTTTAAGAGGAAAAAAAAAGGAAAAATACAACAACATAAAGGACTGAGAAACAGCGTGGAATTCTGCTGAATCAACAATCGAAGCACCAAACCCTCATTTACCCAAGGCAAAGAAGTTAAATATTTTGTTCTGAATGGTACAAGAATTTTGGAGAGGAGAGGTCTTCTGCATTTGAGAGACACAGATGAGCGGCTGTGATTGGACCGTCTCAAGTTAGGAGGCAGGTTTGTCACTGTCGCTCCATGGTCCAGTATAGAACAGAATCTAGAGGGGACGGGATACTCAGGCTTTTAGGGCATTTTTGGGGCATTGAGGCGTGTTCAGGGTACGACGACGTGGAAGGGTGACCCGGGCACATGCTGGTCGCCCCATTTGACCACCAGGGTGTAGTCCCCTCTCTCCTTCAGGACGTAGCTCACGTTGTACTGCAGTCGCCCCATGTGTTTGACCACCACCTCCTCACAGGGGACATGGGGGCCATGCACACCCACCAGCAGCATGCTCTTTCCTAAACAGAAAATAAAGTAAATATTAGTAGAATAATACAACTACAAACTATGGGGACACACTATTTCATCTGTACTCCGTGTAAAAACAAGCCAAAACATAAGTATGGTGTGTGCATCAAGATTAATTAATAATGCATAACGCACAAATAGTCCAGCAACAGCCAAATCACTGTTCTACATCACTGCTCTGCTGCCATCACAATCAGCATTACATAATTATTCCTTATTTGACACCTGTCTCTTGCTGCCCTTTTGGCCAGTAACAAAGTTAATGGTGAAGGGTATTGTTCTTCCTCGGTTTCTTACATATTCTTTTTCCCTGCATATAATCATATTTTTGACCCCCTGAATGTTGACGAAAAGTGGGATTGATCAACTCTGCAAAAAGTTTGATAAAATGGACATTGTGACAATGCCCCAAGCAAAAATGACTCCACACAGGCTTTGTCTTTGTCATGCTGAAATTTGAATCACTAAAGCCTGATCATGGCCGGATTATAATACACTATAAACATGAAAAGTTACACTATAGCGCCCCGTAGTATAGACATGAAACATCAACATTTGTACCAAATTTGGGGATTAAATTCTATGTGTGACTACAAGCAAAAAAATATCTTACGGATATGGGGTCTTTTTGCTACAGTGCCACCTATAGGAATGTACAAAATTTACTATGGAGGAAAAAAAAAACTTTCACGTTAATTCATGAAAATTTGCAGAACATTCACTGACATGTTCCTGATCATGAAAGGAATTGAGACTGATACCCTAGATTTTACTGGTGGAGGGTCTGTTTTCATGAACAGTCTTAGTCTGACAGTGCTCCTGATTATAAAAATCACGTGACCCGTGGCCTAGTTTCTATAGTTTGTCTCTAGAATGAGTCACATTTTCAAATATTAAAGGTGCACTATGCAATTTTTCTGGTGGACGTGGTGTCGGTCTGGGCGGCTGTTGGGTAGAGAGAGTGGTGTGCCAGGGCGGTTGCCTGGGAGGGGTGTGCACGCCGGGGTGAGGGCCATCATCACCAGGAGCAGCTTTAATTTTGAATTTATTATTACCATTTACATTTTTTACTCTATTATTATAATAAATTGTGATGAGTGAGCTTCTGTCCAAATAATTTCCATTGTGGATCAATAAAGTTAGTCTAATTAGGCATTAGAATTCTCACTGGCCATGGCGTAACTTGATGTAACACATTTTTGGAGATAAAAATAGCTGCTTTAAGGTTAAAAAGAATAAGAAAAATGACAGCTTGTATAGAAATAATATAAAGTGTTCACTATTTAAGCTGCTGCTTGTCTCCATAGTGATTCACAACTACAATTTGACATTCATGGAGACGAAAAGGAGACACCACAAGACTAGAAGTTATAGATCAAATCTGTGCATTTTTTAAGCATAAAATTATAAACACATGTAATTAGGATGCTATTCTGTGGAAGATTTAAAGCAAAGCAATAACATCGCCACAGAGATCAGCAATGGCGTACCTCCACTAGAATTACACAATACTCCTTTAAACACATTAAATAACAGCATGTGCATAGTAAATAATTCTCCTAATCACTAATCTTATCAAATACTGACTATCCTACAATACAAAGGAATAACTTAATATACAAGTAGCTTAAAATGAAGTTCCTTCGATATCAAAAAAGTATAGCCATCCATCTGTCTGTCTAAATTAGATTTGGTTTAATCAGATAATCAAAGGCGACAACTGACAACACAGACACTAAGAACACCATGAAACAGTGTGTTTTCTGACCTGCTTTGCTGCAGTCCACACTGAAGCTGCTCCTCTGCCCCACAAAAGCCTTACTCAGACCTGGCCCTCGGCTCATGACTTTACTGGCGTCGGCCTCGCTGGTCCAGGAGGGGGCGCTGTGAGCAGGGCCGACACTGGAGGAGCGCACAGCCGGGTCCAGTGTCAGTGTGGAAGTTTCACTGGCGTTTGTCACATTCACCAGGCGAGGACCTGAGGACACGATGCATGGTTAAAGGTCACATTAAAGCAGACCTATTATGCACAATCTGAACCATGTTGTAGTTGTTTCCCCTTGATTTACCCGCTCAAAGGGTGATTCATTTCCTGCATGTTTGTGTGATCTTTATTCTCCTGTATTGTTCTGATTTACACCTGTGTTCACCAGTACACACACTCACTGCTCTGTACATCATTCTACAATTTAATTTTCTTAATCGGTGATGCACGTAAGATTCGGCAGCGTCGCATATCTGTTTTGCACAAATGAAAAAAGGAGGTGCGGACTCTTTGTTGTCATGATGATGATGTGATCCCATTGGGCACCACAGTTTTTAACACAGAAGTCAGCTGATTTATTTCTTTTATAAGCTGTTTTAGATCAATATCGTAATTTAAAATGTCCAAATTAGAATAATGATTCACGGTTGTCATAGTTTTATAATATAGAAGACTTCGACTTAGACATAGACACAAGCGCTTGGGACGTTATGGTCTAAAAATAATGAACAATAATTTAGACATTATTAAAAATATAATTACTTAATTCTTAAAGGTGCACTATGTAACTTTTTGGTTAGGTGTCCCTCACCTGCTTGTTTCTATGGATATGACATTGCTCTGCCTGGAATGTTCCATAGTATGACATTAAACAGCTCTACCTTACATTTATTCAATTACAGGTGATTTTATAGTTCAAAAATATGTAGAAAAACAACATTCTGACTGTGAGCAGGGTCATCTCTCCACAGATCTGACCTGTAACTTGGTCTCATCTCCATGATGGAAAGGTTTAATACTATATTGTGAAACATTCCAGCCAAAACAATAACATCTCCATGGAGAAAAGCTACACAATGCACCTTTAATACTCATAATTTCTACAGACTAAATCTACAGAATTAGTGTGAATGAAACAAAAGGTGTTTTTATCATGTAAGTCACCGTTGACTCTGGCGGTGAAGGGGCTGCCCTGGATGTGGTTGGGCCCTCCGTATTTCACACTGATGCAGTAGTTCCCAGGGGCCATGGGCGTGTAGTGCACTCTGTAGCCCTCGGGCAGCTCCACACAGTCCAGCTTCACTTTGGACGGGCCTTCGATGCTCACGCTCAGGGCTCCAGGGCTGGCTCTGCTGCTGTTTATGGTGAACTCAGACTGTACTCCTGCAACACAAGAGTGAGAGCAATTCACCTTATTCCTTATGGTGGGCGCTTCCATCTACATTCAAATTGTAATTGTTTTCCATGGAGCTGCTGATCTTAAAATCACTAAACTTAAAGGTGCATTCTGCAACTTTTCTGGTGGAGGCTTTGTCACTTGCTTGTCTCCATGGAGATGTTATTGCTTTGCCTTTAATGTTCCACTGACCTTAAACATATCCATCTAGCATTTATTCATTATGGGTGTTTCTACTGCTCAAAAATACACTTATTTTCTTTGTGAATAAGGTTGCCTCTCCACAGATCTGACCAGTAATGTAGTGTATAGTTGTTTCCCTTGAGATAGAAGTGGAACATTCTAAACAAAGCAATAACATCTCCATGAAAACAAGCAGGTGACTGACCCACCACCAGAAAAGTTGCACAATGCAGCTTTAAATTCATCACACATTCATACATTCATGATATTTTTATATTTTTATAATATATTATATTATTTTCTGATCTATGTTATGATGTAGTTTCCTCATCACAAACAGACCTGGAGTTGTGATTTGTTTCATTCACACATGTTTGACACACAAACACACTGCATTTTCAGGCTGAGTTCTTCTCTCAAACTGAAAATACTCTGTTCTACCTTGTGATGTCATGTGATCATTACCAATTTCTACAAAGCTAAAGGTAAAACTTAATTTAACTTGAAAACAAGGTGGAACAGAGCATTTGGAGCTTTGGAGATGAACAGATAAATAAAGCAGGATAACTTAAAGGGGAACTCCGGCATGTTTGAAGCTAAAGTCCATTGCTAGAGGTGGTCGAATTCTGTCAGAATCCAAAAAATGACACAGATCAGTGTTTTCTAGGTGGAGATCTCGCTGTTGCTGTGAGTCTGTCAAGGCAACAAGCTAGTGTAGTTATGGGGGGGCAAGTCCTTAACTTCCACGTAAAACGCCAATTTGCTTAAGACCACTTTCTAACCCATCTTACAACACAGACACGAGTCTAACAAACAAAACGCTCTGCCTGGTTCACTCATTAGTGTCTGGAAACGTTATAAAACAACTTTATAAGCAGCATTACACTTACCTCTGTTGATTTCCCACTGCACATGTGAAAGCCCAAAAGACTCAATTGCCGATGTCGTTTCTAATCCCATTTATTTACGAGTGAATTATATTTTTTGAAAAATGCTAAAAAAAATACATTCCCAAACCATTTCTTTCAACAACTTTCAGTTTCTATTTTTCTTCACCGTCAGTAGTCGATCCTCACTCATTGCTTCTGGCGGTTACTAGCCGCTCACCACCGCTGGAGTCGCCAATCGAGTCTTTTGGGCTTTTGCATGTGCAGTGGGAAATCGACAAAGGTAAGGCTAAGACTGCTTATAAAGTTATTTGATGAGTGAGTCAGGCTTAGCTTTTTGTTTGTTAGACCCGTGACTGTTGTAAGATGGGTTAGAAAGTGGTATTGAACTTCTTCACTGTGAAGCAAATTGGCATTTTACGTGGAAGTTAAGAACTTGCCCCCATCACTACACTAGTTTGTTGCCTTGACAGACTCACTGCCACAGCGAGATCTCCACTGAGGCAACACTGATCTGTGCCGTTTTTTGGCTTTTGACAGTATTCGACCACCTCTAGCAATGGACTTTAGCTTCAAACGTGCCGGAGTTCAACTTTAAACATGTGTATTTCATCCCACCCCATATTAGAAACTACCATTATTCTGTGTTGAAAAATTATATTATAGACTCCAGGACCACACCAAGACCACACCAGGTCTAAACCAGGACTCATTGAGGTCTAAATCAAGCCAGGTCCAAGCCAGGTCCAAGCCAGGGCTCAGCCAGGGCTCAGCCAGGGCTCAGCCAGGACTATGCCAGGACTATGCCAGGACTATGCCAGGACTATGCCAGGACTATGCCAGGACTATGCCAGGACTAAGCCAGGACTAAGCCAGGACTAAGCCAGGTCTAAGCCAGGTCTAAACAAGGACTCAAAAAAAGACTCAACCAGGACTCAGCCAGATCCCAGATGATACAGCAGCCCTAACCCTCTCACCTGTGGTCCCTCGCTCTAGTCCTGCTCCGTAGGCCGTCACCAGCCCCGCCTCTCCGGTCTGTCCAGGCTCGCCCACCCTGATCTTAAAAGGACTTCCTGGGATGTGAGCTCCGTTAAACTTCACGTCAATCAAGTGCACGCCGTTTTCTCGAGGAATGAACCGAATCACGTACTTATCTGAAATAAGAGGGGAGAAGATACACAGGGAAATGTCCGCTATAATCGATGAAAAGGCACACTTTGACCTATGCACTCCCCTTTCTGATAACAAATGCAGAAAATATTTTGTACAAGTCTGCAAATATGAGAGAAATCATAATTAGTATTTTCTTTTCTTTCCCATTTATGACAACCCAGAGACTTACAAACTTAGAACATCTGTAGTTAGGAGCAGACTTTCATCTTTAGATTTTTGTATTAAATTGCAAAGATTAAAACGTATGTATTTTTCAAATTCTAGAAATTCATACTCAAAAATTTAATGACAGGTCTAAACCAGGTCTAAAGCGATACCTTTCTCGATCTCTGTGACCACGCACTCGTCCAGGGCTCCAGACGGACTGTGGACCTGAGCCTCCATCTTCCCCTGGGCTCCGTTCAGACGCACCGCAAACGAGGCCGGATGGTTCACCTTCAAACCAGACTCCTTCAAAAACACAGGGTAAACCAGGACTGAACCAGGACTCAACCAGGGCTAAACCAGGGCTAAACCAGAGCTAAACCAGAGCTAAACCAGAGCTAAACCAGGACTAAACCAGTACAAACCCAGAAGGAAACTAGGGCTTAAATCAGGATTAATCCAGAACTAAAACAGAATAAAACCAGAGCTAAACTAGAGCTAAACCAGGACTAAGCAAGGGCTAGACCAGGACTATCATCCATCTGTTTTCTTCTGCTTATCCGGGCCGGGTCGCGGGGGCAGCAGTCTAAGCAGAGGCTCCCAGACTTCCTTCACTCTGGACACTTCCTCCAGCTCCTCCAAGAGGATCCTGAGGCCTTCCCAGGCCCAGTAACATCGTCCCTCCAGCGTGTCCTGGATCTTCCCCAGGGCCTCCTTCCGGTGGGACATGCCCGGAACATCTCCCGTCCAGGAGGCATCAGAACATGCCCGAGCCACCTCTGCTGCTCCTCTCGACGTGGAGGAACAGCGACTAGACCAAGACTAAACCAGGACTAAAACACGGTTAAACCAGAACTAAACCAGGACTAAAACACGGTTAAACCAGAACTAAACCAGGACTAACCAATGACTAAAGTGGAACAAAAGCAGCAATGAATCAGGACAGACTGAGATTGACTAAAAGTACAACAAAACAAAGATGACACCCACACCCAAAAAGGACTAAAGCTACTGTGTTACTTACCTAAGCTGTGAATGGTTCATCTGCAGCCAACTATAGAGCAGGGGCACAGCTTTGGTAAATCTACAGAACTAGAACTACTACTACTAGAACTACTACTACTACTAGAACTACTACTAGAACTAGAACTACTACTAGAACTAGAACTAGAACTACTACTACTACTACTACTACTACTACTACTACTAAGATTATTACTACTACAATTACCAGATACATTACAGTGGCTTCCAACTAGAAAAATAAGGACTCTAACCCATAATCTTTGTGAATAAATACTAAATATAGAGGGGGTATTTTACTTCTATGGTGCATTAACTGCTATTAACACATAACATGTTACTTTTTATTGTTTTGAAAATACTATATTCGTCACAAACAATGCATTAGTATAAGTTATAAGCTTCAGTTTTGACAATCCGAGTCTCCCCTCCCTTTGCTCCCTGCGTTAAGCCACCCCCCTTCAGAACGCTATTACTTTATAATCAGCGAACATCCTGCTAATGAAACTTGAAATTAAAGTTGTTGCGTACAGTTTTGTATCATGTTGTGCGGGAGCTGGACAGAATCTCACAGCTAACCGTAAGGAGGGTTTGAATAAGGTCGGGGAGAGATCACTAGAGTAATCAAACATGCATGGATGACATCTAAAACCTCTTCAGATATATTTTTGATGAGGAAACAACCTTATAACATGGCAGAAAGCTCCAAAAATGTTGCACAATACCCCCCTTTCAAAATCAAATCATTAATGAAACTAGTTGGGAACCACTTACTTCTTTAAGTTAAGCCATATTTTCAGAAAGGACAGAAAACGTAAACTAAAGGTTATGACTGAAAAGTAGCTGTGAGGACGCTGGCTGCAGTTGGACCAGTCAGAGCGTGAGTGAGTTCTGTTATAAATCTTTAAATGAAACACAGAGAGGAGTCTGGAGAACTGGACTGGGTCAGGACAGAGGAACATGGAAAGGGACCATGGCACAATTATAATCATCAAAATCTCAAATAAAATGAAATATTACAAAAGGGGTCATTGGAAAGTCAGATACGGAAAGTTCAACAGGTCGAAACCAAAGCTAAAAAAAAAAAGGACTGAATGAGCATCGAACTAGAACTAAACCAGGACTTCAGTGAGATTTGTGCTCTGAACCAAATAAACCAAAGCAGTAATGTGTAGGACTACATATGGAACAAAAGTTAAAAAAAAAAAAATTGGGTAAGGGATTGTTTATGAATATAAGGCCAAGAACAAACTTAAACTAAACAGGGACTAAAGAAAAAAAATGTGGACTTAAAAAAATCTTCATAAAACAACCACTACTACTCCTATTACGACAACAACTACCACTATTACTACTACTACCATGGCAATTACTACAACTACTACCCACTACCACTATCATGACAACTACTACCACCATTACCAGTATAATTACTACCACTAGCATCATGACTAGTACTACTGCTAATACTACCACGACAATTACCATGAGATCTATTAGTACCACTACCACAACAACTACCACTACCACCATGACTATTACTACTGCTAATACTTCCACAACAACAACCTCTATGGATACTTCACTACCACCATGACTACTACTACTACTGCTAATACTACCACAACTCTTACCATGAGAACCACTACCACAACAACTACCACAAATACCGCTACTTCTACCACAATAACTACTATTACGACTACAGCTGTGACTACGACAACTACCACTAATACTACCACAACACTACCCGTACTACTACTACTACCTACTACAAGTAGTGCCATGACTACTACTACTACTACTGCTAATACTACAACAACTACTGTGACTACTACCATTACCACCATGACTGCTACTACTGCTAATACTACGACAACAACTACTACTGCTGCTAATACTACCACGACAAGTACCAGTACCACTACTACCATAAATGCTACTACTACTACTACCACAACAACTACCATGACTACTATTACTAACCCAATGATCACAACGACTACTACCATTACTACTACTACTTTTTCATTCAAATTCTCATTTTAACAAAACCAAAATTTGACTTTTTGAACTGTTTCCCATGTTCTATACTTGCTCATGTGACCAGTCTCCACACCTCTGTCCTGAGTCCAGGTTTAGTCCAGTCCAAGTCCAAACCAGCCCAGATGAGTCCCCTCTGAGTCTCACCTGAAGACCGCTAACAGTTAGCCGTCGGGCGTCCGTCACTGGGGCAACCACCGGGACAAGGAAGGGGCTGTCCGGGATGTGCTGCTCGTTAAACTTCACTGAGATCTCATAGTCTCCTGCAAAAAGAGAGAAGGATCATTTCAAAGTATTGCCTCTTTTGGGGAAAGAAGTCAGTATTTTATGGCAATTTAAAAAGAAGAAAGAGGGATTGCATAATTATTGTATTTTAAAAGGGCCCATATTACGCTATTTTCTGATCTATTATTATGTTTCCTCATCAAAGCAGAACTGGAGTTGTGTTTTGTTTAATTCACACGTTTAACACCAAGACCGTGCATATTTAGGCTGAGCTCTTTTCTCAAACAGAAAACACTCTTTTAAGTGGTACACCTTCACTAATCATTTGGATAATAATTGACAATCTCCACTAAACAAAAAGCAAATGGAAGCGGTTAACTTGAAAACTACCACTTCAACTACTCACCCTTATGTAACAGATAATACTCCCTACAACTGTACAACAACTCACCCTTATGTAACAGATAATACTCCCTACAACTGTACAACTCACCCTTATGTAACAGATAATACTCCCTACACCTGTATAACTCACCCTTATGTAACGGATAACTATGTCCTGTCAGTGATCATATCATCTTTGCACTGTTTTTCCTTACTTGTATATAACTGTGATATACTGTATTCATGTTACTATATTTCCATTTTTTACTTTATTTGTACATATACAGTTATATAATTATGCCTTATTTGACAGCAGTCTCTTGCTAATTTTGCAACTTACCGTATTCGGAATTTATTATTACCATTTCTATTCTTTGTTATTATAATATATTGTGATGTGTGAGCTACTGTGTCCAAATAATTCCCCTTGAGGATGAGGTAAATTTGTCTAAGTCTAAGTGATTCTGTGTTTAGTCCCGTTGTCCCTCAGTATGTGTATAGTACCAGGTTCCTGTGCGATGTAGGCCACTCCACACGATCCATCTTTTCTGTCATCAAAGGAAATCTCTGCTCGACTGGGACCCTCCACCGCGATGGAGAGACCCCCAGCCCCAGCTTCTCGTGTCCAGATGCTGAACTCCGCTGCACACACACAGGAAGCCAGGGGATTGTTACAGAAATGTATAAATTAAAATGTTTAGAATAGTAGCTTTGCATATCATCTTTACACTGTTTTCTTTACAAACCGCTTGGATATAGCTGAGATATACTGTATTGTTATTACGATGCTTTATTCCTATATTTTACATTAACTTGTACATACATTTATATAATTATTATTATTACCATTTCTATTTTGCTCTTTGTTATTATAATATATTGGATGTGTGAGCTACTGTGTCCAAATAATTTCCCTTGTGGATCAAATAAGTTTAAGTCTAAGTTAAAACTGTTGTAGTGTCCTTAGGCAAGGCACATCATCCACATTGCCTAGTATGAAAGTGGTGTGTGCGTGAATGGTGGTGGTGGTCGGAGGGGCCGATGGCGCAGATTGGCAGCCTCGCTTCCGTCAGTCTGCCCCAGGGCAGCTGTGGCTACAATAGTAGTTTACCACCACCGGGTCTGGAGTGAATGAATAATGCTCTGTAAAGCGTCTTTGAGTGTCCAGAAAAGCGCTATATAAAACTGATGCATTATTATTATTATTAAGTCTAAATCTTGTATTTGACTGTGATTTGAATGTGTTTATTAATCTGTGAAACAATTTTGAAATATTTTAAAATTCTTTAGTGGACTTGTGTTTTGTGGTCCTCTGTTGTTTTATTTATGCCTATTTTATGGTTTTATTTGCTAGGTTAAAGTGATAGTGTGTAACTTTCTGGAGATGGACAGTAAACTACATGATTCCATGGAAACAGTTAAAACCGTAACGAACATTCTCCATGGAGATAGAGAAGTTTTATGCCATACTGTGGAATATTATAGCCAAAGAAATTATATTTCCATGGAAACAAGCAGAAGGAGGCACTCCTCCATGGCAAACAAAGTCAGGTTTGTGGAGGTGCGAGCCGGCTCACAGTAAGAATGCAAGTTTTTCAGCGCAATAGAAACATTGATAACATTGGTGTCAAAACATAAAAACATGTTTTTATCTAAGTGTATTTAAATAGTTCCATAATATATCTTTCCATATTTGATTTAGTTTCACAATGTGCAGCACATTGGAAACTGCTTTTGTTTATAAAATGTACAATAGAATTAAAGTGTATTGGGAGTTGTACCTGGTTCTCCGACCTCTGCCCTCTCCAGCCCGGGGCCCCCCGCCTTCACCTTCTGGGCCCCTCCCTCTCCCAGGGGTCCCACGGTGAACTGGAAGGGGCTCCCCGGCACGTGCACGCCCCTATACTTCACACTCACGGCGTGCACGCCCATTTCCGTGGGAACAAACCGCACGCAGTAAGTGTCGTTTCCCACGGCAACGAGCTCAGCTGGTTGGCAAGAGCCGAACGGGGACGTGACCTCTGCAGTGACTTCATGAATGTCCAGAGCTGAAGAGACAGAGGGGGAGGTATAAGTATCAGAGACATTTATACTGTATTTGTGTGTGTAACTTTTGTGGCGGAGGGTCTGCTTCCTGTTTTTCTCCATAAAGATGTTATTGCTTTGCCTTGAAGGTTCCACTGTATGGCTGTAAACCTACTTTATTACTAAGAAATGTTCTCTGCTTCACAATATCATAATTTTATTACAAATATTACGCCATACTGTGGAATGATCTAAATAAAAAAATGATCCAAATAAAAAAATCCACCAATTAGATGTAAAAAGTGAAGGCAAGGCAAGATGCACACAAATTACCTGCAGTGCTGATTTGTACCTGCCCCTTTACGTTGCACCAACACAAACTTCATCAAATCCACATTAGATCTGTGGAGACTTGAGCTTCTGGAGGCGGAAGGTTTTTTTAGCAATAAAGTACACATGTTTAACATCATATTGTGTAACTTTCAAGGCAAAGCGATATATCCTTGAAGACAAGCAAAGACCCTGCACCAAAAGCTGCGCACCTTTACGTAATGGAAGACAAATAATATATTTATATAAAAGCAATGGATAAAAAGGGCTAAAGCAAAATTCATGTTTTTATTAATAGGCCACTGTAGTGCCCCCAGTGGGCAGTTAAGCTACTGAATGAGGCAGTCCAAGATTGCGTTATTAAATGGTTTACTTGCAGCCCTAAATCTTTTATTTCCTTACTTTGCCTGATCAATTTTAGAGCATAGCAATAAATATACAACAAATTATAAATCAAACTGAACAAAAGTGCAGGTATTAGCATGAAATGGGGCGAACCTTGTGTTGCCAAATCACAGGGCCCTATCACACACCCTTGGCCCCAGAATCAAGCACCCACACAGCCCGGGACACCCTGACTGCCCGGTCCACCACCACACCACCACCAGAGAGGCCAGAGACAAGGCAAGCGTGCCCAGGAGAGAGGCACCGTGTCTGGGCAGGAGGACTGGCAGCAGCCCCCCGCGAGTCTGGAGCTCCGGAGATACGCAGATAGCAAGAGGAGCGGTAGAAAAAACGACAAAAAGAAGAAGAGGAGAGGACCAGCAGGAACCAGCTGACTGAGGAGGGGAGAGAGGGAGGCAAGGAAGGAGGAGGCAAAGAGAAAAGGAAAGAAGGAAGAAAAGTTAAGGTGTAAAGACAGACTGAAAAGTAATAAGTAAGATAGTAGTTTTCAGATAATGTTCAGTCCTGGTTTTAACCTAAGTCTAAACCCTGGTATATTCCATATTTGTTCAGTTTAGTCCTGGGTTTTAGGGCCCTGGTTTTGGTCAGGATCCAGGGAAGGTTTAGCCCTGATTTAATCTTACTTTATTCCTAGTCTAAGACTGAGACTGAGTTTGCTTGTCCTGGATTCAATCGTGAGTTTGTTTAGTCCCAGTTTAGTCCCGGTTTAGTCCCGGTTTATCCCTCAGCCTCTTTTGTCCTGTACATTTTAGACCCAGTTTAGACCTGGTTTACTCCTGGTTTAGTCCTGGTTCAGTCCTGGTTTCGCCCTGGTTTAGCCCCAGTTTCACCCTAGTTTAGCTCAGGTTTAGTCCTGGTTTAGTCCTGGTTTACCTGGGATCTTGATGCTGAGGTCGCACACAGAGCCCACAGATGCCACAGAGGCGGCTCTTTGTTTGCGGCTGATGCTCTCTTTGATACGGCCCTCTCCAATCACTCGCACTGTGAACGGGCTCCCTGCGAAAACATGGAAAAATATTCAAATGCACTGGTTACTTATAAACAATAAAACTGTTTATTCACCAGCTATATTGGTGGTTTTCAGATTCTACAATGTGATTATGCAAGAGCCACTTTTCCCTGTCCATACTTTCATGGCAATAACTAAAAAGTAAATTAAAAAACATTGAACCTGGTCATTGCTGTTAGTGACTAGACTCAAGAACTCACAGTATTACAACAGAAAATGTTAATTTAATAATAATAATTTTAGCTGCACCCCTGTGCTGTGAAGTCATTTGAAAACAACCAACTGCCAATCAGCCCCCATTTTCACAGTCATACATCGTTCTCCAATTTTATGTCCTTAATCAGTGATAAGGATGTGGCACTGTTGCCACATCATTTTGTAGTCATTTTGGTGTAACTGAAAAAAAAAAATCAACTACTCGCAAATAGCTATCCATCGGTGGTGCCAACAGCAGTGTGGCTCGTTGCCGTGATGGCATTCACGGCGACGTCAGAGGCTATTGGGCAGCTCAGTTTTCTAACGTGGAAGTCAGCTGATTTTTTAGATTTATTTTTTTAGATTATATAGCAGTCACAAGCATGTCTGATTTAAAGGTCCTATATTACACAAAATTGGCTCTTAACTCATGTTATAATGTTGCTACCTCACCAAAAACATACTTGGAGTTGTGTTTTGTTTCATTCACAAAAACCTGGTTTATTAGTCCGTCTACATTTTCAAATCTCCAACTGCTCTGTTCCACCTTGTGATGTCATGATGCAATAGTTCTCAAGTTAACAGCTCCTTTTACCTTTATTTCAATTGTGAGTGGCAATATCAGGGCTGAGTTTAAAAACACAGTGGAGCACTCCCTGTATTACCACATGACATCACAAGTTGGAACAGATTGTTTTCTATTTGAGAGAAGAATTCAGCCAAAATATGTAGAGATTGTGTCTTAAACATTTGTGTGAATGAAACAAAACACAACTCCAGGTCTGTTTGTGATGAGGAACCATTATAACATACTGTAGATCTGAAAATACTGCATTAAGGGAGCTTTAATATCTGTTCTGTACCTGGGACGTGCTGGTCGGCGAAGCGTATGGACACGATGTAGTTTCCAGGTTCAGTGGGACAATAGGACACCTCACAGGTCCCGTCCTCCATGTCCTCTGTCTGAATGTCCACTTTACTGGGACCCTCCACGGACAGGGCCAGACCCCCATAACCTGTCCATGCACAGAGAGGAGGTATTACACTATTAAGAACTACTCTATAAAGCTAAGACTACTGATATTCCTGACAGATGAGCTCTTTTGACCTGCATTTTTTTTTTTAAAGAAACAGCAGACAACACAAGCACACGCAGTTGTCATGAAAAAAAAAATTCGATCTTGAAGAAAAAATTATTCATCCAATTTGCAAAGCCTGATGAGTTTTTGGAATACAGACAAAGGTTTATTGTTGTTCCAGCAGATATGGACAGGGCCTAGGCCTGACCTGGCCACAGACCAACAGCCTCTCTGAGCCTTTACCCCAGAGCTTCTCCTCCTGTATTATCACACTGTCTTAAGCTCCGTAGTCTTGGGTGTGTTCACCCTGTTACACTTGTCCCTGTTACACTTGTCCCTGTTAGGTCCTGGTATATGAGCCGAGACTGGACCTGTTCTAGTTCTGGTTCTGGTCTACTTCAGGTATAAATTTAGGTTTTTAGATTAAAATTAAATTACTTTTCTAGTTACAAAGAGCAGCTTTAATCTAAAATTATCTTAAAGTGCTTACAGACCTGCCTCCCTGGTGTCCACGATGAAGCTGCAGTTGTTGAAGGTGGTCCCGTGTTTGAGTCCGTCTCCGTGGGCGACCACTCGGCTTGCGTCTCCAATCTCAGACTGGACCACCCTGATGCTGATGGGGCTGTTGGCCACGTGCACCCCGTTCTTCAGAATACTCACCAGGTGCTCCCCCACCTCCCTCGGGATGAACGAGATGCCTACAAACAGAGACGGTTGGAAGAGGTCGTGTTAGTAAAAATATTTAGTCTAGACAGTTCTGACTTTTAATCATTACCATTTAACACAAAAAATCTGAACTCCAAACCACATGTTTTTACTGCTGTACAATCAGGACTGAGTTGGACTCAAACCAGAAGCTAATCAGGACCAGTGTGAACCAATTGTGCGTCTTGATTTAAAGGTGCACTATAACTTCTTGGTCCGTGTGAGCGTTCTGAATGTTGAACCTGGTATTTTCAATTACTGGCTAACTCCTAGAACTCACTGTAGTACAACATAATTTTACATTTTCACCATATTAATTTTAACTGCCCCCATCTCAATTATGAATATTGTCCTATAGAATGCTGTGACGTCATCTGAAACCCACCAATACCGTGCATTGTGGGTAATTTGTGTGCATGTTACCGATGTGGTTGTTGGGCATCCTCTTGAGCAGGCAGGGCTCATCTCGACCTGACGGAGACTTGATGCTGGCCGTGAGTAAACTCAGGTCTGTCTCATTTATGTCCAAAGAGAAATCTGCAGCAGAACCCAGCTTCACCTGAGAGCGGCGCTGGCTGTCCTCTGCAACACCGGAAAATACAGAAATACAGAAACAAATTCATGAGAGCAGTGTTTCCAAACCAGGGGGCACAGGGGACAGTTACCAGGGGGCACTTGCAACACAGGAAACTACAGAAATACAGAGGGGAAGGGCAAAGGAAATATTCAGTCACTCTCTTTTAAAATGCATTTATTAGAGCAGTGTTTCCCAACCAGGGGACATGGGGGGCGGTTACCAGGGGCATGGGGAGCGGTTATCAGGGGGCAGAGGGAGTGGTTGCCATGGGGCATGGGGGGCGGTTACCAAGGGCACGGGGGATTGTTACCAGGGGAGTGGTTACCAGAGGGCAGTTACCAGAGGGCAGTTACCAGAGGGCAGTTACCAGTGTGCACAGGGAAGTCACCAGGGAGCACTTGCAGCACAGAAAAATACAGAAATACAGACCAAGGAGAAAGGTAATATTTAGTCACTCTCTTTTAAAAGGCATTCACGAGAGCAGTGTTTCCCAACCAGGGATGAGAGGGTCACTGGGAGTGCACAAGCAGTTACCAGCTTTCTTTAAAATCTGAAATCTGATGATTTTGCATTTTAAAGAAAAGTGGAATTGAGTAAAGTATTTGAATCTAACATGTTTTTAGGGGTATATTTTTCTTGTTTAAAGATGCATTGAGTAAGTTTTCTGGTGGAGCGTTCAGCAACTGCTTGTTTCCATGGAGATGCCTTTGCTTCACTTAGAATCTTTTCCAGCATACATGTCCAAAAAACAAGCAAGTGGTGTTACAAGGCCAAGTTACAGATCTGATCTAGGATGAAAATGAGAAGGCATGTTTTTTACAGGTATTTTTGAGCAATAAATGTAATCAACTTAATGTAAGATATACGTTTTATGGCATACGGTGGAATATTCCAGACAGCAGTAAAATCTCCATGGAGACAATTGTTTGTTTGTTTATTTGGGTGGGACGATGCATATTCATGAACATACAATTTGTATGAAATCACACATATTGATGTAAATACGCCGGATTTAGCACAAGTGCTCATTTCCATCCGTAGTCCCATATATCCATCCATCTTCTCCCGCTTAATCCGGCTGGGTCGCAGTACTCCCAATACTCATAGCACCTGACGCCCCCTATGAAACCCTCTGCAGGTTGTGAGCCCACAGGAGGGTAGACAACATGGTCCTTGATGTTAGTTCATAGGGTGCTGCATGTTTTAGGTTGATGGGGGAAACCGGAGTACCCGGAGGAAACCCATCCAGACACGGGGAGGAACATGCAAACTCCACACAGAAAGGCCCGGGCGACCCGGGGATCGAACCCGCAACCTTCTTGCTGTGAGGCCTGAGTGTTGCCACTCAGCCACTGTGCCGCTTTAAGTGGCAGACCCCCAATTAAATGGCAGACCCTCTACCTGAAAAGTTGCATAGTGCACCTTTGCTTATGTTTTGTTAATAATAATTTTGACATAAATATAATTAAAACTAAAAAAATAGAACAAAAAACACTGTTACACAATGTACTCAAGAGTGTGAGACAACACAACACAAAAAAGGTTGGGACCCACTGCATTAACTAAAACTAATTTTGTATTCAGCACTGACAAAAAAGTATCTCTGACCTATGATCCTGGCGGTGAAGGGGCTGCCCGCGATGTGCTGCTCGTTGTACTTGACCAGGATGTTGTAGTCTCCGGGCAGAGTGGGCAGGTAGCTCACGCTGCAGGTGCCGTCTTTGTTATCCACACAGCTGATCTCCGCTTTGGACGGGCCCTCGATCGCCAAGTCCAGACCTCCTAAAGATAAACACAGAGAAGCAAGACACAAAGAAGATAAATAAAGAGAAGATATACACAAAGAAGATAAATAAAGAGAAGATATACAAAAAGAAGATAAATACAGAGAAGATATTCACAAAGAAGATAAAAACAGAGAAGATGGACACAAAGAAGATAAATACAGAGAAGATGGACACACTTTGAATTTGAGATGAGCATTTGAAAGAGTTAAGTGATGATGTCACTTCCGGGTCCAATTAGCAACTTCACCGCTGTTATATCTTTGTTTTAATTATTTATTTTTTTGCCATGACTGTGTCCAGGCCCGCTGACAGAAATTCAGGGGCTTGGGGCAAAATGTCTCACTTGAGGCCACCCTCAAATATAAGCCATCCCTTCTACATTCTGTTCAAATCCAGAAGGGACTGGAACAAGATCATAGAGCGCGAAAAACCTCAGTCTAAATTTTAGACAATCCAACCACAGCCACTAATTTGTATCACATGTCTCTCAAACGCAGAAGACATCTCCTCTTGAATATTCTTGTAACATTCAGAACAAAACTAAATTCTTTTACCTGAAACAAGTAACAGTTTGGCGCTTCAATTGTTAGTTCTGTAACAATCTGCACTGTTTTTATGCGCAAGCAGCCATGTTTGTTTTTGACACAAACGGAGCATGCATCTCTCTGGTTAATCCACCTGTCAATCATGCCCTCTGTAAACAGGGAAATCTTGTCTTTGTAACTTTTTTTTCTAAACTTGTGGTTCTGGCTGGACAGGTAATCTATTCTCCTGATTGTGCCCGCCTTGTACCCGGAAGTGACATCACACTTAACTCCATATTTGGTCATGGTTACCTTCGGAGGCGTCCTCGGTGTAGACGGTGAAGTTGGCGGGTTTGTTGGCAACGCCGTAGCTCAGTCCGGGGCCGTAGGCTGTGACTGAGGGAGAGCTGCTGTGGTTCACGTAGAACTGAAGAGGAGATTCTGCACAGGGGAGCAAGGAGGAAGAGCTTCCATTAGACTACAATTATTTATCAGCAGCATTTTAATTTGATTTTTGCAGGACTTTAACGGTGCACTATTAGGCCTGTCGCAATCATTATTGTGTCAAGTCGATAGAAACAGTAACAGTAGTAGTAGCAGCAGTAGTTGTAGTAGCTGTAGTAGTAGTAGTAGCAGTAGTTGTAGCTGTAGTAGTAGCAGGAGTAGTAGTTGCAGCAGTTGTAGTAGATGAAGGAGTAATAGTAGTAGTAGTAGCAGCAGCAGCAGTAGTAGTAGCAGCAGTAGTTGAAGCAGTAGTAGTAGTAGTAGTAGTAGTAGTAGCAGTAATAATAGTAGTCGCAGTAATAGTAGTAGTAGCAGCAGCAGTAGTAGTTGAAGCAGTAATAGTAGTTGAAGCAGTAATAGGCTATATTTTTGTTGCAGTAGTGGACTGATTTCTGGTGGAGTTACTTAAGGACAAATTCTTGGTTCTCTCTTCTGTTTATTTGTTGCAGCCCAGGCCTTTTAACGATACTGTATTTAAAAACTGTATTACTGGAATGATCTTATTTTTATTGTGTATATAGTAGTTATATATAGTAGTGAAAATGTGTTATCATGATGGACCTATTCACTTTTTGCACTGTAACTTTTCTTGTGGACTTGCTTGTCTCCATGGAGATGCTGTTGCTTTGCTTGTTACCGCTTGTTGCACTGTATGGCATTAAACTTTAAACTCTATGGAGACAAACAGGTGTCAGCCAGTTCATATTACAGGTCAGTTACATTGTGCACTTTTAATTTTTTGTCCCCCAAAAATAGACTTGACGTGTCTGTAGGAGTAAAGGTGGTGGTAGTAGTACTCACCGTAGCTGTAATAGTAATTGTAGTAGAAGTAGTAGTAGTTGTAGTAGTAGTAGTAGTAGCTGTAGTAGTAGTAGTAGCAGCATTAGCAGTAGTAGCAGCAGCAGTTATAGTAGTTGTAGTAGTAGTAGTTGTAGTAGTAGCAGTAGTAGCAGCAGTAGCAGCAGTTATAGCAGTTGTAGTAGTTATAGTAGCAGTAGTTAGTAGTTGTAGGAGTTGTAGTAGCTGTAGTAGCAGTAGTAGTTGTAGTAGCTGTAGTAGCAGTAGTAGCAGTAGTTATAGTAGTTATAGTAGCAGCAGTAGTTATAGTACAGTTGTAGTACTTGTTGTAGCAGTAGTAGTAGCAGTAGTTATAGTAGTTATAGTAGTTGTAGTAGTTGTAGTAGCAGTAGTTATAGTAGTTATAGTAGTTGTAGTAACAGTAGTAGCAGTAGTCATAGTAGCTGTAGTAGCAGTAGTTATAGTAGTTGGTGCAGTAATTGCAGTAGTTGTAGTAGTTGTAGTTGTAGCAGTAGCAGTAGCATTAGTACCTGGTATATGTGTCCCGTTGTACTTGATGTGCATCTCGTGGAGGCCGGCCTCAGTGGGGGAGTACTGCACTGTGACTGTCCCGTCCAGATTATCAGAGATCAGGGGCTGAGCGCTTTTACCCGACGGCATCAGAACCTCTCCTGGAAACAAGGAGGCCGAAAACACTCTCACATTCACAATTACAGTATTCACGCAATAACTAAATATGAGAACAAAATCTGAGATGTAACCAACAATCCAGAAATACTATACTTATGAAAATGATCTTTAACACAATGCAACAAAAGATAAAAATACTTGTTTTAGACTATGATGATCTATGAAAATCTATGAAAGATGATGAGATTTTTTTTTAAATTAATGGAGTCAACTGTGTGAAACAGAATGCTAGAATTAAACATTCATACACAAAATGGCAAAAGAAAAATTATTTATGTTTCCGAGAGGCAGTTCTGGTTGGATCGTGGTAAATCACTGCCTAATATCTGTCTGAAGGCAGGAGCTAGTTACGCTGAAACTAACACAACCTAGTCATTTACAGCAGACCTGTTATGCAAAATCAACTGTTCAGAGCTTTTAACCACGTTTCCCCTCACCATTTACTCACTAAGTCGTATTTGGAGTGATTTGTACAAGTTTGAGCAATCTTGACTATCTTATTTTCAAGACTTACTGTACATTGTTCTCCAATTTTATTTTCTTAATCTGTGATACGTGTAGGATGCATGGATGTATAATAAGAGCTGGATAAGGCCCGCCCCCCCTACCCGTGACCCCACATTGATGTGTGGCCGAGCGAGGTACTGCAGCCCATAGCCCAGGAAAAAACTCTCCCACAGAAGCGCAATGCATTTTTTGTGAAATCAACCTGTCCGTGTTCAGCTGACAGGGCATCCACAGCTTTCATAAGGGTCGGATTTTGTATGGACTCGTCTGTATTTTTACAATATGAATTTTTTTTTTCAAATTGTCAAAGTGTCTAAAATCAGCTTTGTAAGAGTCAGCCCGCGCTAGCTCCGCTCTAGCAGCTCGCGCACTGATTGGTCAGAACTGTCTCTCTGACGTCACACGTTGGGCTGCAGAAGTAAACATTTTTGGGGTCATGCACCAATGAGCACAGACCATTGAAAACAATACGGTGCCATCTTTGATTAATCTTCCAGATTTTATTATAGTTCTATGGTAGGATGCAACAGCAAAGTGATGCTGTTACAAATGAAATGATCTGCAGCTATCCATAGGAGGTGCAGACTATTTGTTGTGCAGTTTACAGCGCGTCAGCTAACATGGAGGTCAGTGGACATTGTTTCTTTTATTAACTATTTGATGAATATTGAGATTTAAAATGATCCATGGGTGTCAAAGATTATAGCTATACAGCAAACACAAGCACAATACGTCTGCTTTAAAACCACTAACTAATTCCATGTTCGACTGAGGGATTACACAGACCGGCTACATGGAGTCCATCGTCCTCCTGCATGATAGTATGAGAAGTATGGGCTAAATATACTGTAGCAACAGGGTGATCCAAGTCACTGACCTGTGATCTCTCCCTTCCTGAAGGAGAAGGGAATGACCATATCAAAAGGTCTGAACCCACTTCCGTTCACGCTGCTCCTCATTGGATCGTAGCCTTCTGACGTCACCTAGGAGCCAAGGAAACAAGGAAACAAGGGCGGAATGGAAGAAAAAAGGAAGAAAAATAAGCACTGTTAAAATACTGATCAATTTGTGATTTTCGTTTAATCCCCAGTAGTTTGTTAGAATCATGCTGCTGTCTCCAAGCCTCCTGAAGAAAAGGAAAAAATGAAATAAAGCAGTTACTGTGTGGGCTGCATAAAGTTGGGAACAAGTCTAGTTCTTATAGTGATTTATTGTTTAAAGCTACTCTATGTAACTTTTCTGGTGGAAGGAGGGGGAGGGGGGAGGGGTAGTAAAAACAAAGCTTGGCAAAAAAAAAAATCACCTCAAAAGTGGCTGCTTGAGGAAATGAGACTATAGTGTGGGTCCAGTGTGTTGTGAATAATATTTCATACGTTTACCCACAATGCACATTCATTGACAGTAGTGAACTTTACACAGCGACAGAGATAAGAAAGAATTTTAAGGCCATGGGTGAAGTATGCATAAAATGTACAGTATTCCAAAGGTACTGTGTTATTTCAAAATATATCAATTCAAGTAAAAGGGTGTAATCTAAATAATTACTTAATTTAACATTGAGTGTAAAACAGTATTATTGTCAATCTTTCACAAAAAGTACCACATAAGAAAATATTAGTCTTTCTGAGTACCACCAGATCTAAACCAGGACTATTCCAGGTCTAAACTACCAGTAGGACAAAGCTAAAATAGGAATACACAAGGTATGTTGAAACAGCACACTGGGCTGTCACAAAGAACTCTCCACAAGAAAAGTTACACAATGCACCTTTAATATGCAGCCCTAAAGAATCAAAAGAGACAGAGAGCACAGCTGAGCCAAGCAATGAGAAAATGCATGAATCCTTGTTAAAACAGCTCATGATGAGGTTAGATGTATGCTGCGATCCCATTGGCTGAGACAATCAGGATGTAATGATGTTTGCTGCGATCCCATTGGCTGAGGAAGCGATGATGTCATAATGAGAAGCAAAAAGAAGAACCAGCGTCATTAACCGTCAGCAGCCATGTTCAGAGTAATGATTTTGAATTTTTTTTATTTTAAATGTGTTCAAACTGTGTCCTGTTTATAAAGATGTACTGTAACGCCACCTGGAGTCTGTGGTCAACTCATGACAGTGTTCAAGATTTTTTTAACTGCCGGGATAGAAGAATTCTGAACTGTAGCTTAGTAGTTAGCACCAACTCCACATCAAGAAGGTTCTGAGTTATGTTCCCCAACTAAACTTTTTATAATGAAACTGCTGCACATCACATCAGGTTTGAGAAGTTGTAGTGTATTATTTTGTGTCACGCTTTTGTATGGACTTATGGAAATTTCCATGCGGGAGCCTGGGAGACGTAGGCTTGTGGGCTGAGCCTTGTACAGGATCATACTGCTAAACATAAAGAGAGTCAAATATGGCCCAAGAGAGATCGCTAGATTACTCAAACATACATGAATAACATCTAAAATGTTTCTGATGAGGTTATAATATGGTGGAAAGTGGGGTTTACATAATACCACCTCATTAATTTTAAATTCCTCAATTAGACTCTGTATTCCACCAATTATTATTTCCCCAAGTAATGAGTTCATAAGCGCTTTTCACAATTTTGTAAAGCTCTTTGTAAACAGGACATGTTTGAGGTAGCTGGATTAGAGCAGTTTGATCTCTTGTATAAGCCTCTTGGTGTGTGCAGTATTTGTGTGTTTGTGTCTGTGTGAATGTAACAGTATACTGATGTTGGATTGAGATCTGGAGTTGTACCCAGAGTTGTTTAAGTCTCGTGGTGTACCCTGTGTGTTTGTTTGTGCATGTGTGTGTCTGTGTATCTGTGAATGTAACACTATATTGCTGTTGTATTGAGGTCTGTAGTTGTACCCAGGGCTGAAAGCCGGCTCCAGGGGGAGCGGCCTTAGCAGACATCTGCTGCTGCGACACCACAGGAACCACCTCAGTCGCCTGAAGATACAACACAAAAGTTACAACGATCTGAAAGACTTTAGTTTGTCCACGATGAATCCCCTGCTCTCTTCTGCTCCCTCTTCTCTCCATCAAATAGATTCTTGCCCTCTTTTGCAACTTTGGTCTCCCCGTCCTTATACTCACTGTGCCTCCTCTGAACATGTCCAAACTATCTCAATCTCAAACTTTACCTCACATCTAACATGAGCTGTCCCTGTGGTGCACGTTTTCTTCTATGGTGTTACATCTCATCATGCTGTTATCCATTAGCAGTGGAAAATAAGTTGACAAATATTTCAATAAGTTTTTACATTCTCATAATAACGAGATCCTATTCTTACAATCCATCAGAAAAGAGCAAAATCACATGTAATGGAATGTGGTTTAGGTTCAAATATTGCACAATAAGGGAATGGACTATAACATTAAAGAATCTATATCACGCAAAATTGAGTCTTTAAGCCATGTTGTTACCTCATCAGAAAGAACATGTACCTGCAGTTGTGTTTTGTTTCATTCATACATTGAGTAAGTCTCTCTACATTTCCAAAGCTCAAAATGTTCTGTTCCACCTTGTGATGTCATGAAGTTTTCAAGTTAGCAGCTACCTTTTATTGCTTCGTAGAGATTTGAAATTATGAGGCTGAAATTATCCAATGATTAATGATTGTCAGTGATTCTAGTGAAGATGTATTAAGTTCAAAAACACAGTGGAGCACTTCCTTCATTACCACATGACAAGCTGGAATAGAGTGTTTTCTGTTTGAAAAAAGAACTCAACCTAAATATGCAGGGTTTGTGTGTGTTAAAGATGTATAAATGTAAAAAAACACAACTCTGGGTATGTTTTTGATGAGAAAACATAACATAGATCTGAAAGTAGCGTAATATGGGCCCTTTTAGACTCGTTCACACATATAAAATTTTTGTTTTCTGATTACACATGACTTGATTCTATATTGGTCATAACTTTGATTATCTTGTATATAACAGACTGTCCACCTCTGCTTTGTACAGTATAATTTCAGACCCACCATGACTTTGAAGGGGCTGTGGGGGATGTTCTCTCCACCGAAGCGCACATAGATGATGTAGTTGCCGGGAGCAGGGGCGGTGTAGAAGATGTCAAAGGTGCCGTCCTGGTTCTCGATGACCTCGGCCTCCACCTCAGTACCATCGGGCTGCACCACCACACAGCTCACCTTCCCTTTGCCCGCTCCAGACGCGTTCACGGACAGACCCAGCTCCTCCCCTATGGCCACTGTGGGTCCCACACCTGAGCCTGAAAAAAGAGGAGGGGGGGAGTAAATGAAAATTCCTTGTTTTTCTTTTTGTAATTGTCCCAAAGACTCATCAACACTCCCCTTCCTCAACAAAAGACCCGAAAACTGCATTATGCCTTATTTGACACCAGTCTCTTCATATTTCTACTTATCTACTTATTTAGAATTTATTTTTAACTTACCATTTGTATTTTTTCTCTTTGTTATTATAATATATTGTGGGGTGTGAGCTACTGTGTCCAGATAATTTCCCTTGTGGATCAATCAAGTTTGTCCAAGTCTAAATCTAAGAGACTCATCCACACTCCCTTTCCTTAGCTAAAGCCCAAAACTCATCTGTTCAAAACTGCTTTTAAGTTAGACCAACTTTATTGATCCACAAGGGAAATTAGTTGGACACAGCAGATCACACATCACAATATATTACAACAAAGAGAAAAAACATAAATGGTCATAAGTGGAGCACCAGATGCAAAAACGGCCGTAGTGTCCTTAAGCAAGACACTTCACCCACATTGCCTAGTATGACAGTGGTGTGTGTGTGTGTGTGTGTGTGAAGGTGGTGGTCGGAGGGGCCGATGGTATCTTACAACCACCAAGTGCGGAGTGAATGAATAATGCTCTGTAAAGCGTCTTTCAGTGTCCAAAAAAGAGCTATACAAAACTGGTGCATTATTATTATTATTATAAATTCTAATAAGGGAAAATTATTTAAATGTATATGTACAAGTCAAATTAAAACAAAATATAGAAATAAAGTAATACAAATATACCTCTGCTATATACAAGAGGTTGCAAGAAAAAAATAGTGTAAAGATGATATGATGATTGACAGGACATAGGGTTATCTGTTATATAAGGGTGAGTTGTACAGTTGTAGGGAGTATTATTTGTTCCATAAGGGTGAGTCGTTGTACAGTTGTATGGTCTGAATGTAGTCCTGTTTAAGTGGCGCTGTAGGAGCCGGTTGGACAATCGGTTCCTCTGTCCCTCTACATTCTGCAACTCCTTTTTTGTCTGCTTCTTTCATTTGTGTTTTTGTCGGCCTTGATGAATCCTCTTGGGGGGTCATGAATCGCACTGACAAGGTTTTGCACTAGTCACGCTGAATGCTATAAATGTCGTCGTTACTTGTGACAGTGACAAACTCTTGAATCTTATTTACATACTTAAAATCAGTATCACACCCATAGATATTAGGATACGGGCTGTTAAGGTAATGTAATGTAAATATGAGAGGAAAACTTTGTATATTGTTTTGAATGGAGTATGCATTACTGTACACTAGGCTGTACAATCTAAGCCTAGTGGACCATTTTTCATTCTTACCACCCCTATTTTTATTACTTTTTTCTGTTTTATTATATATTTACTTGTACATATATATTTATATAATTATCCCTTATTTGACACCAGTTTCTTGCTATTTTTGCTACTTATTTAGAATTTATTATTATCATTTATATTTTTACTCTTTGTTATTGTAATATATTGTGATGTGTGAGCTAATGTGTCCAAGTAATTTCCCCAACAAAGTTTGTCTAAGTCTATATCTATATCTATATAATATGCATTCAGGGGTTGTGTGTTCCTGTGCATTTTGGCGTGGTGTGTTCAGGCTCCAGTACCTGTGACGGTGCAGCGGCTGGCGTCCCCGGTGGCCGTGGCCCTGACGCGGTGAGGGGACCCGGGGATGGCGTCTCCTCCATAGCTCACAGAGATGGTGTAGCGGCCAGTCCGATCGGGGGTGTAGGAAACCCTGTACGTGCCATCGCCGTTGTCATGGATACTGGCCGGCTTCGCTCGCCCATCCTGGTCCTGGGGAGTGGAGGAGAAGGGGCGAAAAGAGAACAAGTCATAAAGGGCAAATATTAGGCTATTTTCTGATCCATGTTGCTTTTTTGTTTTATTCACACATGTTTAACACACAAACCCTGCATATTTCGGCTGAGTTCTTCTCTCACACAGAACCTTGTGATGTCATGTGGTATTACAGGAAGGGCTGTGTTTTTAAACTCCATGCACCTTCACTAGAATCATTTGGATAATTTCAGTCTTGGAATTCCCAATTGCTATTAAATAATATGTAAAAACATAGCTGTTAGCTTGAAAACTAAACCGCTTCATGACATCACAAGGTGAAACAGAGCATTGGAGATGTCAACAGACTAATAATAAAGGGTTACTCAAACGTGTGAATAAAACAAACACAACCAGGTATCCCGGTATGTTTTTGAGGAGGTAGCAACATTCTAACATGGCTAAAAGCTCACAGGAGTCAATTTTGTTTAATATCGAACCTTAAAAGTCTTTGCATATGCAGAAATGGACTGTTAGTTTTAATGTATGTGACTGTCTGGAGGGACAGTTTTCAGTTTTATCTTGAAATAGACAAAGTTAATAAATAAATTAATTAATTAATCATTGCATTTATACAGCGCCTTTCATGATACCCAAAGTGCTTTACAGTTCATTATTCATTCACTCCACACTCAGTGGGGGGTAAACTACTATTGCAGCCACAGCTGCCCTGGGGCAGACTGACAGAAGCGAGGCTGTAAATCTGCACCATCGGCCCCTCTGACCACCACCATCACTCACACACACACCACTTTCATACTAGGCAATGTGGGTGATGTGCCTTGCCTAAGGACACAACGACAGTTTTTGTGACTGATGCCCCCCTGTGGCACGTGGAATTCCCAGTGTCTCCCATCCAAGTACTAACCGGGCCCGGCCCTGCTGAGCTTCTGAGATCTGACGAGATCAGGCTTTGACAAGCCGGTAAGGCTACAACGTTTAAAGTATTTCTAAACAGTGCACTGTGAAACTTTTCTGGTGAAGGGTCAGCTACAATACTTGCTTGGAGATGTTATTTCTGTGCCTGGAATGCTTCACATTAGGGTTCCACAATAGCTCAAAAAAACATTAAAAAGCATAAATTCTTGTGTGCCAGTTTGCTTCTCCTGATCTGACCATTAATCTGTCTCCATTGTAATAAACAACTTTTTTCAATACTGTGGAATAATGAGGGCAAAACAGTAATTCCTGTATCTAGGCAACAGTCGCTCAGCTGGTGGAACGTTTGTCTAATCACAGGGGTGACCGTTTGAATCACCCATGCTACATAAACATCATTGGTTGAGATGTCAGATCCACCACTGGTTTGTGGTGATTCCAGCTCCCACCGATGAATGCTGTTGTGTCCTTGGGCAAGATACTTAGCCCCCCTAGCCCCTAGTGTCTGCATACACTGGTGTGTGAATGTCTGTGGGAATGAGTGAGTTCCTTGATGTAAAGCACTTTGAGTCCCTTGAAGGTGGAAAAGCGCTATATATAAATGTAACAATTTACCATCTCCATGGGGACAAGCAGGTGGTGGACCCTTCACTAGAAAAATTACGCAGTGCACTTTTAATTGATGTAACTGACCGTGATGAGCACACTGAGCTGGCCCTCTCCTGCATCTCTGGCATCAATGTTGAATTCCACAGGGAAACTGGCCGGGATCCCGCTGGTCAGACCTGGACCGCTCACTCTGACTTTACTGGCATCGTGAGTCGGCAAAACGCGCACTTTAAACGGACTGAACACAAGAGAAACAGGAAGTCAGACGTGGTAACAACGTTCTAACATGTCTTAAAGATCACAAGAGTCAATTTAGTATAATGTAGAACCTTTAAACAATACTTCAGACTGACCTGCGGGGGGCATCCTGCTGGTTGAACTTGACTCCCACGGTGTAGAGCCCTTCGGTGGAGGGCGTATACTTCACAGAGTGGGTCCCGTCCTGGTTATCAGTCACCTCCACATCCTCAGTCACTCCTTTGGGCCCCTTCACACTCACAGCTAGCTCCGCCTCCCCTGCCCTCCTGGAGTCCACAGTGAAGGATTGTGGGATACCGGCCCGTACACCTGAGCCCACGCCTGGCCCGGATATCTTCACTTTACCGGGATCCACCACATCTTTCACCGGGACTTTGAATGGACTTCCTATAAAATAAAAAAATATAAATGTAATTCAGGTCGTCAGTCCTTCTGTAAAGTCACTGTCCCTACTGTGTATTCACTCTCCTTCCTTAGTGCCAGATACTAAAACCCCACCACATACATTTTAAGCCAAAAAACTCTCTTTTTTTCCATTTTGCGTGTTTTAGTTGGACTGAAAACATATCTGTACTTACGCTGATCGTGCTCGCTTCTCCACAAACCTAATTCTATATGTTCTAATTAGCAAGTGCATCCTCAACATTTACAGTCTCCTGTCTTTTCTTTTCCTTCTGTCACATTTTGATTTGGTTGATCAATAAAAAATATTCATTATATCATATACTGTATATCACTGGTTTAATGAGCATAAGTGTAGGCTTTAACCCGGTATGTGCTCTCCTCCGTAGGTGATGTTGACGTCGTAGAGTCCAGGACTGAATGGGGTGTACTCCACACTGCAGCTGCCATCTTTGTTGTCTTTACAGGACATTTTAGACTCAGAGGGGCCCTCCACTGTGATGCCCAGGCCTCCAATACCTGCCCCCCTGTGGACAAAGAGAGAAAGTAAACAACTGTTATTTATCCTTCAAATCACTACAGAATAGTTTTGTATGAATAAGATTTAAAAACATTCTAGTTCAAAATCAGCATGTAAATAAGTCTTATCACATCCAATGAAAGGTCCAACCAGGACACTGGCTCAACTAATGTTTCTGTATTGACACAGATATTCGATTTCAGTATTGGTGCATCCCTAGAGCTGTTGGTAAACTTGTTTTTTATGTATGAATGTAATCATGTGATTGGTAGATGTTAAAAAGACAGACACGAGTGAGTTATGCAATGTGAAGTATCTATGAATTCCAGAAAAGCCTTATATAAACACATCAGTGAGGTATTTTAATTAGAATTTCATCTTTGATAACAGATACCTGGTGATAATATCAAAGTGGTTGGTCTGATCGGTCAGACCCTGCTCCAGACCTGGTCCAGAGGCCAGGACCCGAGTTGGATCACAGCCCTCGGACACAGAGACCCTGAACGGACTATTGGGGACCGCTGTGTCATCATACAACACGTCAACACTGTGCATGCCTGGGGAAACAGGAAGTGACATCATCAGCACGCACGACAGTAACGCTTTTCACAGTCGGTAAAATTAGATTGTGTGATTGCAAGGCTTTATGGGATAGACTAACAATCACTAAAGCAAAGCGGTATGTCCCACTGTGTCTCCTGTTGGTGTGTAGATTTACCGTTCTCGAAAGGCGTGTACTCGATGTTGTAGGTGCCGTCCTTGTTGTCCGTGACGACGGCCTCAGTCTGAGCGCCAGACGGGTTCCTGACTTCAGCGGTCACATGATCTCCTCCCCGGCGACTCAGGGGCCGTGCGTCCACCGTGAAGGAAGTGGTGGCTTCTCTGTACACAGCTGCAACACAGAGAGGCTCTTATCACGCTGGACATTAACCAGAAGAATAGAGTTAGAAATGATTGGACTTCATTTATTTTAAAAGATACTTAGAGGTCCACTGTGTAACTTTTCTGGTGGAGGGTCCAGAATCAGCTTTTCCCTTGGTGATGCCATTGCTTTGCCTGGGATGTTCCACAGTATGGCATTAAATAAATATATCTTGTATTTATTCATTTACAGGTGTTTTTATTTCTCAAAACTTCAGCAAAGACATGCATTCTTACTGCGAGTGGGCCCTCTTCCCCACAGATCTGACCTGTAACTTGACCTAGTGACGTGGCCTGCTTGTCTCCATGGAGATAGTTACGTTAGAGGCCACACTGTAAAACATTCCGGGAAAAAACAATAACGTCTATATGGAGTCAAGTAGGCAACAAACACAAGTTGCTCCATGTACCTTTCTGGCTTGGGGTCCATTACCTGCTTGTTTCTATGGAGATGTCTGCCTGGAATGTTCCACAGCATGATATTAAACAGCTCTATCTTACATTTATTTTAATATAGGTGGTTTTACATATCAAAAATACCTAAAAAAAACAGACATTCTGACTGTGAGCGGGTTGCCATTCCACAGATCTGACCTGTAACTGCGTAACTGGTTTGGCCATACTGTGAAACATTCCAGACAAAGCAATAAAATCTCCATGGAGACAAGCGTTTAATGGACCCTCCACCAGAAAAGTTACACAATGCACCTTTAAAGAGGGGGTATTACACTTCTATGGGGTATTAATTTTTTAACACAACATATTTAGATTTCCATGAAACCTTTTATTGTGCTAATGCTATTTTAGTCGAAAACAAAGTATTAAAATGTGTAATTACTTCATTGTCCTGTTTAGGTGTTTTATTTTCAACAAAAATGGTGAGCAACTGAAAAACTGTTGGCTAAAGCTCACTAGCGTGCCCGTTATTTTATATGTGAGAGACTTAACACCACAAATCAGCTCATCTGTTGTAGTTCCAGCTTAATCATTTTTTTTCTGGTCAGATTGTGTTAAAACATAGCTCAGATTAAAGTCTAATATAGCCTCTGATAGAGGCTTTATTAGCCCCCTACCCTAACCCCCTAACCCTACAGTTAGCGTCACAAGTATCAAAACACTACAGTTATTCTAGTGTGACCAGACGTCCCCATTTACCCGGGACAGTCCCAGTTTTGAGCCCTGTGTCCCCTGTCCCAGCAGATTTATCCAAAACCACTGATTTGTCCCAGTTTTATACAAGAAATGTCCCAGGTGTCCCCATTTTTGACCAATTTTATACCTGCCAACAGTAAAGAGAGGTATAAATTGTCATTTGTTTAGGTAAAATACAGAAAAGCTGCTTAAAATAACAAATACACAAAGAAAATGTGGCTATACTGACTCACATGTTGGTCATGAATGGTCTCTGCAGAACAGTTTTCCTTAATTCCGCACTTCTTTCACAGTTTTATTATTACCAACCACCACAAACCTGGGATGCCCAGTTTTCTAGTTTTTGATTGGTCACTCTAAGTTGTACACACGTGTACCTGTTCCATCGACGCCGGGCCCAAATGCCTTGATTTTAGACGTATCCACGGCAGGATCCACAGAGACCTTAGCAGGAAACCCAGGGACCGTCTGCCCCCCGTATTTGAGCTTCAGAGTGTAGAGTCCAGCAGTGAGAGGCACATAGGTAACTGTGTATGTCCCGTCCAGATTATCCACCACCTCGGTCTTCACTTTACCACCTGGAAGCAGAAAGAAGGGCTTATAGTGAAGGAGACTTGGGTTTAGATGAAGCATTTGTTATTTAGTAGAATCTTAAAGGTCCTATAACGCCTATAACGGTGATGCCTGTGCGCTTTAAGACATGTTATAATGTTGTTATAATGTTGTCACCTCATCAAACACATAACTGAAGTTGTTTTGTTTCATTCACACATGTTTGAGTAACACTTTATTATTAGTCTGTCCATGTCTCCAAAACTCAAAGTGCTCTGTTCTATATTGTGATGTCAAGTTAACAGCTTCCTTTTCCTTTTTGCTCAGTAGAGATGGGCAATTCCAGGGCTGAAATCATCCAAATGATTCTAGTGAAGGTGTATGGATTTTAAAAACCCAGTGGAGCACTTCCTGTATTACCAAATGCTATCACACAGGGCCTAAATATGCAGCGTTTGTGTGTGAAACATGTGTGAAGGAAACAAAACACAACATGTATATTTTTGATGAGGAAACAACATTATAACAGAAATCAGAAAATAGTGTGATCTGATCATTTATTATTTGGTAGAGTCTTAAAGGGGCTGTAAGCTAACCACATAACATAACATCGCCATGGAGACAAGCAGGGGGCAGAAAGCGGCATCAGAAAAGCTACGTCATTAATCTTTAAAGAGCACACAACATCCAGCAGCAATCTACAACTTTGATTAAGAGTTTGTGTTTTTCTTCCATTCACATGTGGTAGGTCAGCTCCACAACAAGTCACTAAATTAACAGAGGAATCATGATGAACAGGAGACAAATCCTGTTAAGTTAAGTTAAGTTAAGTTAAGTTAAGTTAAGTTAAGTTAGTAAGTAAGTAAGTAAGTAAGTAAGTAAGTAGTAAAGTAAAGTAAAGCATATTCTTCAAAGGGGCACTATGTAACATTTCTGGTTAAGGATCTGCCGCTTGCCTGTATGGTTAGAATGCCTTCCAGGGAAAAGCAAAAGCATCTCCATGGAGCAGCTCACCAGAAAAGTTACATAGTGAACCTTTAAGCCAACCAACAAAAATAACAAATATTATTTTCTGACCTGCTCCCTTTGCTGCAGAGGAGGGGTCTGGTTCGACCTCCAGAGTCAGCTGACCCGGTCCAGCTTTGGAGCAGTCCACGTTCACCACACTCACCTCTCCCGCCTGTACAGATGCCATTTAAAATCACTTTTATAAATACAGAGTGTGCTTGGTCGACTGGAGTAGTTATATTTACTAGTTCTGCTGTCAGATTAAATGTAAAAATTTGAAAAGTAGACATATATTAGTCTAAATATTGTAAATACAATAATCAATCAATATTCAAATAAATTCATATTTTATTTTATTTTAGAAAATATTTTCTTGAAATGTGTTTTTTCCCCCTACATTTTTATTGTTTTCTATTATGGATGCATTTTTTATTCTCATGTATATGGATTTATAAATAAAAACTTGAAGCCATGGGGTTGCAATGCATTTCTCAGTCCTCTCTTAGGCCACAGGAACCATATTCTGCATATGATTCTGCAATAAGGTTTCTCTTAAAGGTGCACTGTGCAACTTTTGTAGAGGGGGTTAGCAACCTGTTTGTCTCCTTGGAGATGTTAATGGTTTAATTGCCCACAGTATGGTATTAAACTAATCTGTCTTGCATTTATTCAACTACAGGTGTTATTTTGTGCTCAAAAATATATGTTCATTCTTACTGTGCGGGATCGCATCTCCACAAACCTAACCTGTAATTTGACTTGCAAGTCTCCATGGAGATTCATTAATTTAGGGGCCAAGCAGGTGACAGACCCGCTACCTGACAAGTTACACAGTGCTCCTTTAATATACTGTAAGGTTAGTATCCTGCAAATATTCAAAGATAAACCGTGTGTCTCACCTTGGCCCTCTTCAGCCCGGTCCCTGAGGCCTGGACTTGGGAGGGGTCAAAGGGTCTGTTCACTTGTGCAGAGAAGGGCGACCCGGGCACATGCACGCCCTCAAACAGGATGTTGACCAGGTACTCTCCAGGCTCCGTGGGCAGGTAGGACACAGAGCAGGTGCCGTCTCCGTTGTCCGAGCACTCGATGTTGGCTTCGGTCGGACCCTCCACCGTCAGCCCCAGAGCTCCAGTCCCAGCAGCGTTTGTGTCGATGGAGAAATGAGCAGGAGAGCCCACCAGCCCCCCCTTCAGCCCGGGACCAGTCGCCTTCACCTGCACAAAGAAAAACATTTAAGAGAGTGAGATAAACTTATTCTTACTTTTATTACCTATTTTAAAAGGTCTGCCTGTCTCCATGGAGATGTTATTACTTTGCCAGGAAAATTCCACATATTGCAGGCCAACTGACAGGTTAAATCTGTGTAGAGGTGACCCTCACAGTAAGAATGAATGTTGAAAACCCCCTGTTAATGAAAACTGTGGAACCTTTAATGCAAAGCAATAACATCTCCACAGAGACAAGCATGTGGCCAAATGCACCTTTATCATAAACTGTGTAAAGAATTGGACTAAAGGAGGGTGACAGCGTTTGAATCCAGTCAAAGCTCTCCGAGGCCAGCAGTTATGGGGCAAATTTGAAGCAGAGTCCCATATTAGAAATAGAAAGTGATTTACGGACAAAACAGAGAATTAAAAGCACCAGGATCATGTAGACCAAGTAATACGAACATTTTAAGATCAAGACAAGGAGCCTGACAACTGCAGGTACGGAAAGAGGGGTTTGTGTTTTTTAATACAAAGTGAATTGGAGTTGTTGGAGCCAGAAGCGTGTCCATACTCACTTCCTATTTGGAATACGGTGCTAGCAGGTTAGCAATGTCCATTTATATATACAGTCTATGGCCAAGATTAAAGGCTGCTCATCTACAGCAACAGAAATGTCTGTATTTTTTCCTGCATTGTTTGTTCTATCTAATTACTTTCTGTGTGGGGAGAAAAGTGTTCTCACCTTGCTGGGGTCTGGGGGCAGCTGGGCCTCCATGGGGAAGGGGCTGCCTGGGATAGGGTGTCCGTCATAGGTCACGTTCACCGCATAGAGCCCCTCCTCTCTGGGAGTGACCCGGACTTTGTGGAGGTCTGCGGAGACGGGCTCCAACCGGCACAGCTTTGTCTTCTGACTCGGGCTCATCTGACGACAGATACACCACATTAAAGGACTAAACCAGAACTAAACTAGGACTAAACTAGGACTACACCTGGTCTACACTAGGTCTAAACCAGGTCTAAACCAGATCAGACTTTGAGAATTACAATCAGCAGACAAGACTCACCAGTGCCACCTCCAGCTGACCTTGTCCTCCTGCACCTTTAGTGTCAATGGTGAACTCCTGCTCCTGACCCACTTCCACTCCTAGAACAAGACATGATAAGATTTTGATTTTAAATTTAATAAACATGACCTGTGTCCCCAGATATGAGGTATACAGGTTTAAATAAAAGATTTTACTGAACAATTGTAATGTTGATTTATCCATAATTACAAAAACACTGGATATGACGGCCAAGTTGTTAATGTTATAATTTAGTTTTTGTTCAATCTGAACTGGTGCGAGTTCTTGCATTTTGTGAATTGCAAACCCAGAAGAAAGAGCCTAAAGCTTACAGACGAGTGTGTCCAGCCATTTACTCACGTCCGCTGAGGTTGTCCATGGTGACTCTGCTCAGGTCCAGAGGAGCAGCCACGCCCACAGTGAAGGGGCTTCTGGAGATGGGGTCTCCTCCAAACGTTACATCCACTGACATCTCTCCCTGAACACATAACACATGACGACAAGAGATTAAACAAACATATGACAATAATGACGAGTAAGCACAATGTTAAGGCCTGTATGTACACAAATATATTCATATACAAAGATAATACTAATCACAGTTTTTCTGGTATTGTGATTTGTATGTTTTAAAAATAGGATTTGTTTCAGATTGCATGTAAACAACTCCAGGAGCATCAATATTTGAAAAAAGATAAAATATGAAAGATTTTGAAGATTTTCCTCTAAAAATTAGCATTCTTCTATCTAAGTAATTGCGATTTGTTAATTCTGTCAACTAAAACTGAGATTACAATTCATTTGCAACACATTGTGCAGTCCCAGAATACAGGTAAACAGGTACATTAAAAGCATCCACGCCCTGACCTGATTGACTGGAGTGTACTTGACAGTCTGGGAGTAGTCATAGTTGTCGATGATCTCAAAGTCTTTGACTGGAGCAGAGAAGGCCACATCCAGAGGAGCTTTGCCTGCTCCTTTAGTGACAACGGTGAAGTGAGTCGGCTTCCCACTTTCCACTCCTGACCAGCAGGGGGCACAACAGACACACGTGAGCCTTCAAATACTGTATACACTAAAATATAAAATGTACCAAATAAACTAGCACTAGAGCCAAAGTTAAGAGAGAGGGAGGGTAAAAAATAGACATCTTGGATTTATATAGAGCCTTTCAAAAAAACTCTGGTGAGGATTTTTTGACCGATATGTGGGGCCAATTTAGAGTATTTTCCACAAATAATGTAATTTGAATTTACTACAAACTCCCTCAGAGCCCTGTTTTAATACAAACTAGAAAAGAGAGCTGTGTCATCTCATTTGGTCCAGTGTTCTCCTTGCACATAAGTGTTAAAAATAAAGCACTGCGCACATTTTTCAGGGCGCAGGTTGGACCAAACCAGGTATCAGCCTCTTCAAGATTTAAGGCCAATACACACAGAAAGTCTCCATGAAGACAAGACGCTTTGTTTTAACATTATGAAAAGAATGCATGAATTTCTATTATAAACCAAATTTAGTAATCTTTAGTAAACTCACCTGTTCGAGAAATTCCAGGTCCTTCCGCTTTGACTCTCAATGCATCATGGGAGGGATCCACTTTGACAATGAATGGGCTCTGAGGCACTTCCTGTTAGAAAATTTTAATTACAAACAAATTTAAATGATAAAAAGGGGAATTTTCTTTCTCTAACAAAACTGCAAACACACTTGAGAGCTGAACCACAAAACAAAACACAAAAACACAACTCTAGGTCTGTTTGTGATGAGGAAACAAGATAACATAGATAAGAAAATAGCGTAGTGTGTGTGATTAAAATAAACCGTAAATAGTCTGTTAATACGTTGCGATACCTTGTCTGTAAAAAGGACTTTCACAGTGAGGCGTCCGGCTGCAGGGGGGATATATTTCACGGTGAAGGTGTCATTTGCATTTGGGATAATATCAAAATCCACATCGGCTTCTTTATCTCCCACCATGTTGGCGTCACATTTAATCCCCACACTCACATCACCTGAAAACAACAAAAACAGATCTTATTTTACATTCATTTAACTTATATTTATGAAACCTTTAACTCTCCCTCCTCCTCTGTACCATATATAAACCATTTCAATCTGGACACTAGGGGGAGCTCCAATGCCCTGATACCTTTACTTCCTGGTGTATTCATGCTCTGGCTGGAGATGTGACCTTTTGGGAACAGCTCATTTAAAATTACTTTTCATATACCTCTTTTTATTATGATAAAATGGATATACGGTGAGAACTTTTGTGCCAAATTATTTTAGTTTTCGCTTTAATTGCCTGGTCTCCTGCAAAGTCATTTCTCGCTTTTATTTGAGTGCACTACCATTCAAATGTTTGGACACACCTTTTTATGTTTCCTCTTTATTTCCATGATTATTTTACACTGCTGATTCTGACTGAAGACATCAAAACTAGGAAAGGACAGATATGGAATGTAGCAATAAATACATTGTAAAAATGGCCACCGTTTGCTTTGAACCCTGGTTTGGCATTTTTTTAACCCCGACAAGGCACATACTTTGAAGAACTGAACATAAAAATATATATTTGCAACATAATTCTGTATCTCTGATCATTTCTGGAGGAGGGCCCGTCACCTTCTTGTCACCAGGGAGATTTTATGATTTTACCTTGAATATTCCAGATGCCGCTTGGCCAATTCACAGGTCAAATCTGTGGAAAAGTGACCTCGCTCACAAAGGAGTGTATGTTTTTAAAGGTATGTTTGAGCAGGACAAACAGCCACAATAAAAGGAGTGTATGTTAAACAAGTTTAACATCGCCCATGGAAACGCTCCAGACAATACAATCATCTTTATGGTACCAGAAAAGTTACACAGCGCATCCCTAAAGAAAAAATAAATTAAAGAACACTTTAAAACATGGGGAAAGTTTCAAATAATCTCACATAAAGTCTTCTTTTATTTATTTGTTGTGGCACCGTTCCATATTCTTATCTGGGCTGTTACGCTTCACTCAAACCGAAACCTTGTGTTACATCATGTGTCGATCATTACAAGAATTTGGACCTCGAGAAGAATGAGACCAAAACCAGGTCAAACATGCCTCCCACTGTCATTGGCACAGAAACTACACTGAAATATGCACAATAACTAAGCAAAATATGACCAGCTCTGTTTAAATGACCTTCAAGGAGCTCTTTAGTCCTGGCTTATTTAGACCTCAGATTTATTATAACTCATATAAATAAACTTAGATTAGACCCGGTTTAGACCCAGGTTTAGTCCCCGGGTTCAGTTCCCAGTTCAGTCCCAGTTCAGTCCCCTGGCTTTTGAGCTGGAGAGACAGATGCAGGTTTGTTTACAGCTGTCTTCCATGACGTGAGCGCTGCCAAGTCAAGTCTCTACACAGACACCATGTGCAGCGCCCCCTACCTCCTGTGATCTGAAATGCACCCCAGTGTTCGTTTAAGTTTATTCACCTTCACCTGACTCATGCCATATATTATTTCAGAGCTCAAATTCACAAACAAATCAGAATTGTCACTGTGTTACATTTTGAGAATGACAGTAGCATGCATCAGGCTCTAGAAAAGCAACAAAATGACGCTGGGTTAAAGGCCCTGTATTTTTTTCCATGTAGTTAAGCAAATTGTGTCTTGTGTCTTCCAGTACAGATATATTGTATTGATATATTGTTAGAATTACTGTGGCAGAAAAGAAAGTTGTGAAAAGTGATTCTAAACTCATTGTGGTGAATAATTCAGATGCTTGGGATGCATAAGGTTAATGCGGAATAACTTTCGACCACATTAGTGAACACAGTAAAAATCAGCCCCTTTAAGTAACTAACCGCAAGTGGATTATATAATTGTATTAAACCTGACCAAACTCAAGGTAGCACCATCATCTGTTTTACAAATCAAACTATGAAACATGACGATAGAGCAATTTTGGTGCAAGGATCCTGAGTGACTATGACAATAAATATGTGAAAACTGACATGTTTTCTTGCTTAAAGGTGTGTTGTGTAACTTTTCTGGTGGAGGGATTTCTCCACAGAGATGTTATTGCTTTGTCTGGAATGTTTCACAGTATGGCATTAAATCTTTCCATCTTCATGGAGACCAAACCAGGCCAAGTTACAAATCTGGAGAGGCAACCCCACTCACAGAAAGAATTCCTTTTTTCCAGGTATTTCTAAGCTATAATAAAACCACTTGTAATTGAATGAATGTAAGGTAGAGCTGTTTAATGTCATACTATGGAACAGAGCAATGACATATCCATAGAAACAAGGAGGTGACGGACTCCCAACAAGTCCCAAAAAGTGACATGGTGCAACTGTAGAGCTATCAAACCCTTCACTATTCTCCTGGAGCTCAGCCTCACCGTCCCCAGCCCCGGAGCAGTCCACAGTGAAGTGGGTGGGCTCGTTGGCCTTGAGTCCGGTGCGCTCCACTCCAGGTCCAGACACGCGCACGTTGTTCGGATGGCTCCCTTTGCCCACAGACACCTGCAAACAGCCAACATTTAGGCTCCATTAATACTTTCAAACATCTTCTTACAAGAAACGAATTACCTTTCACGGCAACTACATGGATCAAAATCTTCACGCTGAAATTTCAAAAGGTGGTTCACAAGAAAACATCCATTTACACTAGTTTTCTACGGGGTCCATTTCCCAATTACATCACACTACACTAAATCTTTCAAAGCTGTGTTATAATGAAATTAAAATGCAAATTGAACATGGGGTTCCACAAGGTTCAATCCCCAAACCACCAATCTTTATCTTCTGTAAAAAGCATCACAAACGTATGGACTAATTACAATTCTTTAACTGATATTATATGAGCTGCTCTTTTTAAAGTAAACTTTTTATAACTTAATTTTATTTTTAAAGCACAGATTTAAAAAAATAAGTACTGAAGGAACAGTAGTAAACCATTGTAAAGTTTCTTCCATGGTTTGTAAAAGTTTACATTTTAGGTTCAAGGAGTCAACACAAAAAGGGAAACTACACAATGCATTTAAAAATTGAATATTTGAATTTATTAAAAAATCGTTGAAATCATTGGGTTAACACTGGTGAGGTGATTAGTAGGATTCAAAATCAAAAGTTGTTAATACATTACATAAAAAAGTGAAATATATGACCAGCTCTGTTTTAATGACCTCCAAGGAGCTCGTAAATCCTGGTTTATCTAGACCTCAGTTTTATTATAGAACTAATGTAAATAGTCCCGACTTAGTCCTGGCTTGGACCTGGCTTGGACCTGTCTTGGACCTGTCTTGGACCTGTCTTGGACCTGTCTTGGACCTGGCATAGACCTGGCATAGACCTGGCATAGACCTGGCATAGACCTGGCATAGACCCAGTTTAGCCCTGGGTTTTAAGATGGAGACTAGCACAGATGCAGGCCTGTTTACAGCTGTCTTCCATGACGTGAGCGCTGCCAAAAGAAACAGGTCCTGAGTCGGGTGTGACTTTTGTAAACAGGAGGATTCACCAGACTCACAACAGCTATCTGAATGAGACACACAAATGGAGATCAACCATACGGGAACATCGCCTTATGTTTGAGATGACCAAACTCTGAATTCACAACACAGCTCTTTCCTAACAATTCACAAGACGACTTCCAATTTGGTGCAGCATTTACGTATGATTGGGCCCCTCATGCTACCACATTCTGAAGTGTTACATATTGCTGAAGGAAAGACAGAGGATAGACTAATACAGAAACTAATTTATGCCACTGACACGAGAACTTTAAAGCAGGATAATCCCCCAAAAAACATATTCTAAATGTACAAAATTGTTAAGAAAAAGTTGCAATAAAGAAGAATGAAATACTAATTTGGATCTATAATCAGTCATATAAGTTAGAAGTTGTTTGAACTTCAACTGCTGTATGGTACTGCAAAAAAAAGAACCAAAACGACTAGTATAAAAAAAAAGTACACGCAATATAGTTAGAGCGCCAAAATTGTAGTATTGCTCCACATTATATATAATGAAAAATAAGCAGTTATTGTAATTATCGTAACAGACCTATGTATGATTTACATTACTAATGATCAAGGGTGACATCTCGGGACCATTAACACACGGGTCGTATGCATTGCCGCTATCAGGAATTGAACCACTAATCTGCAAGTGTGACAGGGTTTTACAAAAAGTGACACCTGCGTAAAGTACCTTATTTGAAAAAAAAAATGTTTACAGTATTCACTATCACACAACTACGTATTCTACTATTACATAAATATATTTGAAAGGTAATATTACGCAAAATTGACTCTTGAGCTTTAAACCGTGTTATGTTGTTCCCTCCTCCAAAACATACCTGGGGTTGTGTTTTCTTTCACTTACACATGTTTGAGTAACTCTATTATCAGTCTGTCTACATCTCCAAAGCTCAAAATGATCTGTTTGCTCTGCTCTGTCTGCCACCTTGTGATGTCATGAAGCGCTAGTTTAAGTGAACAGCTCCTTTTAACCTTTAGTTCAGTAGAGATGGGCAACTCCAGGGTTAAAAATTCCCAAATGATTCTAGTGGTGTGTGGATGTTAAAAACACAGTGGAGCACTTCCTGTATTAACAAATCACAAAGTATAACAGAAAACAGAACTCAGCCTAAATATGCAGAGTTTGTGCGTTAAACATGTGAATGAAACGAAACGCAACTCCAGGTATGTGATGAGGAAGCACTATAACAGAGCAGAAAATAGCGTAATCTAAGGGCTTTAAAATGTGTAGACATGCCGACATAGTCTAAAACGAAAAAGACAGGAACTCAAAATAACACAGGGAAGCCATGCAAACTCCACACAGTCTAATCCACAACGTCCTCACTGAAAAACAAATAGGCGAGGCAATCTAACCCAGAACCTCCATATAAAAAGGGACTGGGAGGACACAGGCTCTGCCAACAGTACCATGTGATGAAAAAGTTCACTTGAGGTATTCCCCATCTCATATAAGGGTGGCATGGGTTCACGCTGCTTCCCCAGGATCCAGAAGTGGGCTTGTCTGTTGACTTTCTCACATTACCTTATCCTCAAGGAGTGGCTAGAGACAGGTTTGAAAACAAGTTCCATGCACTGCCATCTCAAATAAAAGAGGGAAAAAAAAACTCTTAAATGCTCCAGGACTTGTACCAAACCAAACTTGAATGGGACTATGGAAATGCTGTCATACTTCAGTGAACGGCTTTTGTACGATTTGAATTTGAGATTTGTGAGTTTGAACGAGCAGTTCTGTAATAAGCAACTTAAAACGGTGTTCTCTATTTGCATTGTATAAAGGTGCATGCAGTTTGGAGTAATTTAAAAGGTACACAAAATAAAGTATTAACAATATTTGAACTGGCCTGCCTAGTTTCTGATCTGTGTTCTAATGTAGTTTCCTCATCACAAACAGACCTGGAGTTGTGTTTTGTCTCACACATTTAAAACGCACAGATCCTGGATATTTAGACTGTGTTTTTCTTGCAAACAGAAAACCCTCTGCTCCACCCTTGTGATGTCATGTGGTAATACAGGAAGTGCTCCACTGTGCATTTAAGCTCCATGCACCTCCACTCAAATCATTTGGGTAATTTCAGGCCTGGAGTTGCCAATCTCTACTGAGCCAAAGGTAAAAGGAGCTGTGAACTTGAAAACTATTGCTTCATGACATCACAAGGTGGGACAGAGCATTTTGAGCTTTGGAGACGTAGATGGACTAAAAATGCAGGTATGTTTTTGATGATGTAACATTATAACACGACTTACAAGAGTCAGTTTTCTGGATTGGGACTGAATGTATAACTGGCTGGTCTGGGAAGCAAAATTCCACCCAGACCCTGACTACTACTAATAATGGATTACAATAGTCTTTGTGCTGACCCAGCCCAAATGATCATAGGCAGTACTTTTTACTCCAAATGCAACTGTAACCTGAATAACATCTTTTCGCGTTGTGATGCAGGCCTAAATTTAGGGATGGCAATACAATACGTATCACAATATGCCTATCACAGTTCAGTATATCATGATATCCACCAATACCAAAACAAAGGACAATAAAATTGTGAAGTTGTCAAGTATATTTTCATGAGAATAAAATTGGATGAAATGCAATTAATACAAGTTTTAAAAGTAAACAGAACTTATGACTTTTAAAAATCGTTTCAGACAAATTTTGAATTGATACGAAAACCGCAGTGAAGTATCGCGATATATCACTGAATGGATTTTTCCAAAATTAGGACTACAGTTAATGTTTTAAGACTTTTTAAAGGTGTTGTGGCCATAGACTGTTTCTATAAATGGATGAAGTGAGCATGGGCGCACTTCCGGCTCCATCGACAATTCACTAAGTTGAAAAATTGTCGCCCCTCTCCCTGAAACTGCTGCAGTGAGCCTTGTCATTTTGGTCTTCAAATTTTCATATTCCCTGCTCTACATAATCCTGGTGTTTTTATTCTGTTACTTTGTTGGTGAATCAATTCATATTCCTAATATGGACCTGGCGCCAAATTCGCAACCGCCAGCATCTTGAGCTTCATTTGACTGGTGCCGAACACGATGGGTGAAATCACACTCCCTTAGTCCAGTCTGTTTGTGGCTCAGTGAGTTTATCTGAAAATCCCCGCCCTCCTCTACAAATATGTTTGTATAGTTTACGTTCATTTGTTACACCAGGGATTACAAGCCTCAGCCTCATGCCTGGATTTGCATATGCCCCTGGGGGAAAAATAACTGCCGTCCCTGGTCTAATTTGACAGATAATCAATTTTCTGCCCTACCCTTGGTTAGAGGATAAGGCAAATATAACTGAAAAATATAACTGCTATACTGTTAACTGTCAAAAGGTAATTAGAAGTTAGTAATTTGTTCAAAATCACTCTCAATTTGGGAAAAATATCCAAATGCGTTCGTTTTCTGTGACTGTGTTCAAAGTTTGCATTTTAAATACATACAAAAAACTGAAAGACTGAAATATGAATTGACAAATATAATAATAAAAGAATCAGATTTCACCAATCTAAATTCGTCCTAGGGGATAAATAAAATAAATAAATTAGGTTTGATTGACTAAAGGGCCCATGTTACGCCATTTTCTGATCTGTTATAATGTTTCATCATCACAAACATGCCTGGAGTTGTTTGGTTTCATTCACACATGTTTAACACACAAACCCTGCAAATTTAGGCTGAGTTCTTCTCTCACTTAGAAAACACTCTGTTCCACCTTGTGATGTCATGTGGTAATACAGGAAGTGCTCCACTGTACCTGTAAACTCCATACACCTTTGAGCTTTAGAGATGTAAGACAGACTAATAATAAAGGATTACTCAACATGTGTGAATGAAACAAAACAACTCCAGATATGTTTTTGATGAGGTAAGTGCATTATAAAATGGTTTCAAGTTCACAAGATTCTGATTTGCGTAATAAGAGCACTTTAAACTACAGGATTAACCGTTTTTATGTAGAGTAAATATGCATATTTTGTCGATAGTATAGGAAAATCATGGTGCTTCAAAAATCACAGCCTTTGATTTGCTAATTGTGTCCATTCAAATTCCATCTATGCTTTTTTTTTTCCTTATCCAAGTCGAAGCGGGGACTCCCGGACTCCCCACTCCCCAGACACTTCCTCCAGCGGGACATCCATTCAAAATGCAGTTTCAATTGCCATTAAACAGCCATAGTGCCGACCTCTTTCTAACTGCTCACGTTGCCTAGGTAACATTCTAACCTTTTGTTTTTAGACTTCCTCAACTAACAACCTTTTTTTTTTCATTCCTGTCACACCTTTGGGATTTCCCCTCAAATTCCTGAGTCCTATTCAAAAGCCTGGTCACACCGCACAGGCCCCAGTGGCAGTTTCTCACACTTTTTTTTTACTGTACTGTTTTTACAATGCATTTTAATAGCATGTGTGTTTTATAGTGTGTGAGCAAAAACATCATCAGGAAGAACAGCTGCCAACAGCCCCATCGAACAATACAGCAGTGTACAGTGCTTTAAGTGCCATGAAAACTCCAATTATAGTTAGGAAAATAAAATCTAAATTAAATACCAGAACCTTACTTCTCCAAACCCGTAATGGAATTTAAGCTGCACAGTGACAAAAACATGCCATTTCTGTTGGCCAAATAGCAATAGTATATGTTTTTTTTGTTGTAAGTTAATTTAAAGGGCCCATATTATGACATTTTCTGATATACGGTTTCCTTATCAAAAACATACCCAGAGTTGTGTTTTGTTTCATTTGCATATTTAACACACAAACCCTCCAGATTTAGGCAGTTATAAGGCAGTACCAAGTTCTTTTCTCAAACTGAAAACATCATGTTCCACCTTGTGATGTCATGTGGTAATACGGGAAGTGGTCCACAATGTTTTAAAACTCCACACAGACCTTCATTAGAATTATTTGGATAATTTCAATCCTAGAATTTCCAATCACTACTGAGCTAAAGGTAAAAAGCAGCTGCTAACTTGAAAACTAAACTCGACGCTTCATGACATCACAAGGTGGGACAGAGCATTTTGAGCTTTGGAAATGTAGATAGACTGATAATAAAGCATTATTCAAACACGAGTAAATGCAACAAAACACAACTCCAGGTCTGTTTTTGATGAGGTAACAGCATTGTAACATGGCTTAAAACTCACAAGAGTCAACTTTGTGTAATATATCCTATATTACACAAGCAGAAAATGTGACAGGACATAAAACAGCCAAATTAGTACAGAGTCATTCAAATTATGGTATTTAAAAGACATATTGCACAGTTCAGTACCAAATTAGCCAGATTATGAAATAAACAGAGGAAATGGTTGAGACAGTAAGGTTCTGAGATGAATACAACAGTGGCAGTGACATTGAGTTGGTACAGTCACCAATCAGACAGAACATTATGACCACTCACTGAAAGGAACTATTTAACTATGTGATAAAGTTAGATTGCAAGACAATGTAATCTCAATCCCGCTTTAGTCCCAGTTTAGTCCCGCTTTAGTCCCACTTTAGTCCCAAACTTGAAGGCTTTTTCCATACTGAAGAAATTACAATCTTCCAAAGGGGCTTTAGTCCTGCTCTAGTCCTGCTCTAGTTGCTCTCTAATCGCACTCTAGTGGCGCTCTAGTCCTGCTCAAGTCCTGCTCTAATCCTGCTCTAGTCCCTGTCTAGCCCCGGTGTCTAGCCCCGGTGTCTAGGTGTCTAGTCCCGGTGTCTAGTCCCGGTGTCTAGTCCCGGTGTCTAGTCCCGGTGTCTAGCCCCACTCTAGCCCCGCTCTAGCCCCGCTCCAGCCCCGCTCTAGCCCCGCTCCAGCCCCGCTCTAGCCCCGCTCTAGCCCCGCTCTAGCCCCGCTCTAGCCCCGCTCTAGCCCTGCTGTAGCCCCGCTGTCTAGTCCTGCTCTAGTCCCAGTCCAGTTCAAGTCTAGCCCCGGTGTCTAGCCCCGGTGTCTAGCCCCGGTGTCTAGCCCCGGTGTCTAGCCCCGGTGTCTAGTCCCGGTGTCTAGCCCCACTCTAGCCCCACTCTAGCCCCACTCTAGCCCCACTCTAGCCCCACTCTAGCCCCACTCTAGCCCCACTCTAGCATTCTAGCCCCGCTCTAGCCCTGCTGTAGCCCCGCTGTCTAGTCCTGCTCTAGTCCCAGTCCAGTTCAAGTCTAACCCTGGTGTCTAGCCCCGGTGGCTAGCCCTGGTGTCTAGCCCCGCTCTTGCCCGGGGTGTCGAGTTCTGCTGTAGTCCCTGCTGTAGTCCTTGCCTTAGTCCCGGTGTCTAGTCCCGGTCTAGCCCCAGTGTCTAGTCTCAATCTAGTCCCACCCTAGTCACGCCCTAGTCCTGCTCTAGCCCTGCTCTAGCCCCTGCCTTAGTCCTGGTTCTGCCCTGGTCTAGTCCCCTGGTTCAGTCAGAAGTGGTCAATATGGTACCACTACCAACTGAAGAGTCATTACTGGTTGTGATAGAAAAGTGATGTGTAGTTGTCTTAGGGCAGTGGTCGTAATATTATGTCTGATTGTTGTATGTGGTTAGTCTTAATGAAAATAAAAAGGAAACTCATTCAGTTATTAACATTATGTGATTCTATGCAAAGTTACACAGTGAACAGAGACAGTGAGTAAATGCAAATAATACAGGAAGGTGCAACCATCTAAACAGTGACATGTGATAATTATAAAACAAAAATCAAACATGATCGAGGGATTAGTAATACATTAAATACTGGTTGATTAGTGCAGGTTAAATACTCAGGCAACATAATGCTAAAAAAAGAAGACGGTATTGTAGGAGATGTAACTGAAATGTGAAATTAGGATATGAAATTATGACAATTTTTTTCATAAATTATTTAAGTATTTGTTTGTTTTGACAAAACAAGAATAAAGAAAAACTGAAATACATTTCTTTGACAATAATGTATATTTTATATATATATGTATGTATTATATTTTTAAACTCTGAATCTTCTATTAAAAAGGAACTGGATGCATGATTTTTTTTTAAATTCTATATACAAGACCTTTGTGTGTGTGAGGTAAATGTGTTCATATCAAATATAGCTTTTGCTGATAAGAATTCTAATGCTATTTTATTCTTAACTACAAAAACACTGCACATGATGGCCAAGTTGTTAAAGTTATAATGTTATAATCTGGTGGTTCTCAAGACGATCATCCAATCAGAAAGCAGAATGAGCCTAATGCGAGTCTGTCATTTGGGTTGCCAGTTTCAAAGCTGAAATCTAGTTGGTTTAAACCTAAAAGAACTCTTTCTGATCTGAATCCTCACTGCATAAACCCCAGCACCTGCAGCCAGACATCACTGCTAATAACACCTGTGGTCTATCTGCAGGTTCTGTTGTGATTGAAGAATCTTTTTTAAAACTTTTTGGCTTTTTGATTTGGGATTTAAGGTTAAAAACATTATCTTAATAAAATCAGACTGTATTTGTAGGAAATAACAGTTTGTAAAGTCTTTGATTGTAAGATAGTAAACCTAGAAATAAACTACACTGATTGATTGGTTGAAGCTGACTGATTAAAGTTATTTAGTCATTTTTCATTGATACAGGCCTTTTTAGTTGCAGTGTTTTAGGTGAATCTCTCCTCCACAGAGGTCGTAACAATAATAACAGGTCTTCTCCGTTTTTCATTTGCCTCAGTGCTTTGGGTCACTACGTTAAGATCTTTCACAGGCACTTCTGATTGGACAATATTTGTCTTTTTAATCTGAACCAAGCTTTCTGATTGGATAACAGTGGTCTTTTGAATCTCCACTGAGTTTTCTGATTGGCCGTTGGTTTTGTTCTTTTGTATCTCCATCAACTTTTCGGTAATTTGTTTCTCCGGTTCGGGTTTGGATTTGAAAACCGTGATATTTTTGGTGTTAAAGAGGAGCTTGGTGGAGGTATATTTGGGTGGTCCCGGCGGGCTTACCCTAAATGGGCTGTTGGGGGCGCTCACTCCCGCCCAGGACACACAGACTGTATGTTTTAGAGCTGCAGAGGGAGTGTAGGAGCAGGAGTAGAGGCTGTCTCCTTTAGATACAACCTTCACGTCCACAGGTTCCCCCTCGGCATCCTGGGAAAAAACATTTAAATATAACAACATATTGATCCATTTGTAACTTGTAGTAGTTGGGACTATGAATAAAAACAATACACAGATCACTATACTAAAATTTTAAACTAATCTGACACTAAAAAATACTAAAAAAAAAAAAAGATTCTGCACACAAAAAAGCCCACCTACAATTAAAAGAAAATGAGCCCCAAATCGACCCTTGAGGGACTCCTTGGTAACTGTCAGGACAGTAATGATATTTGATCCCTGTAAGCATTGTTCATGACCATTTAGAGAATTTTAAAACACAGAATAAAGACAAAAGAAGAGAGGGAGGAGAGAGAAGGTTGGAAAAGAAAGGAGGGAGAGAGTGAGTAAGAGTGGGGGACAATATTACAGTCCATGGCATAATTATGTAGTTATGCATGAAGAATACAACAGAATTTGTTTTAAATCTAAACACTGCGCCTCCCTTAATAGTGGAATCCCTGGTTACATTTCAGATAACTTTGCATTGTAGTTTTGGAGACTCCGTAAACTACAAGAAACGAATAAAATGAAACGCGCTTTTAAATTGTCCGTATCAGTATAGATGTTCATGCTTTGACATATACCTGCACACCACATCAAAAGTGGGACTAAACCGGGACTCAACCCAGAACTAAACCTGGACTAGACCATGACTAACCTGCAACTAAAGTCTACAAAGGACCAACCAGGGGTCAAGCCAGTAAGCGAAGCCTTAAAAGTTCTTGTTTGTATTTTACGGAGCCCTTGGAGATTTGAATCCATTATATAACATTATAGAATTCCGTGTATCTCACCTGAGCAGTGATTTTGAGTGGTCCTTTTCCAGCGTCTTTAGCGTTTACAGTGAACTCTGCCAGTTTGTTTATCACACATCCAGACTTCTCCAAACCAGGACCATACGCCTGGACCTGTGGACAAGGAACATGTTAAAATCATTGTGTTTTGCCTATTTTTTTTTTGTTTTTACTTTATTACGATACACTAGTATATTCAATCAAAACTACATAGACCATGATCCTTTGAGTCAGTTCAGCAAACATGTGGTTGTCTTTTGTGACATAGGCCATGGGTGAACTGAGCTAATGGCAGTAGTATAATTTAACCAGGACAAAACCTGGTCTAAACTAGGTCTTTTACAAGACTAAACCAGTCCTAAACCAGGTCTAAGCAGGAACAAAAACATGTCAAAAACCAGGACTAAACCAGAAATAAATCAGAACTAAACGGGGCCTAAGCAAGTACAAAAATCAGTTCTAAATCAGGTCTATTTCATTTACCTTCTCTGGGAAGCTGTTGTGGTTGTCTGGGGTGATGTAGGCCATGAATGGACTGAGTTCGATGTCCTCCTCATCACAGGTCACATGGACGGCGTACTCCCCGGGTTCCATGGGCCAGTACCGCACGTCACATGACCCATCGTTCTGGTCCTCACACTCGATCTTGGCCTGGGACGGGCCCTCGATCGCAAAACCTGTGCAGCAACAGTTAAAACAAAAGGTCTTACATATTTTTAAATGTTTATGTCAGTTATTTAGATCAGCAGATTATTGAATCATTTCTAAAGGTGAGAAGGATGGACTGAATATGTTTGGTTAGGGGTCAGTGGCTTCACAATCAGTGAAGTTTTTTTACACAGTATTTATCAATTTTGATTTATTTTGCTGTACGTTATCTTTGCTGTATCTTTTATTTTCTACAGATAAATAAAAAGGTATATAAAATAAAGATAAATATATACAGTATATTTACATTTCTAAGCTCTATGCAGCAATGGTAAGCAAGTGGGAATGTCCTCCCACCAGCCTACATGGGTGACGTAGGCTGGTGGGAGGAGCATTGGACAGAATCTTACAGCTAAACGTAAAGAGGGTTTGAAAAGGGCCTGGGAGAGATCAGAAGATGGCTCAAATATGCATGGATGACTAAAAGCTCTAAAAGCAATTTGGGCATGTTTTTGACATTATAATTCTAAATATACAAATACAAAAAAACAAACAAACAATTGATAAGTGACTTTTTTCCTAGTTAGAACAATGTCAGTAACTGATAAATCATGTTTCTTCTCACAGTTAACACTAATATCCATATGCACAGGAGCGTTTAGTCTCATGCCTGATCAGGATGTATTTAGTGACACTGACCCAGGACTCCCACATCAGCGCCAATGGACTCCACAATGAAAGCAGCTGGTTTCCCCACGGTCCCTCCCTCCAGACCAGGACCATAGGCTCGGATCTGCTGAGGACCTGCCTGGGACCCCACGGAGACCTCAAATGGACTGAACAGGCAGAAAGTCAGACAAGCACCCATCTATTGCCCAGATTATTTATGATAAGGATCAGCAATATTAATTCATTACATAAGGCAGACTTTGTAAGCATTATTGTCCATGAGAAATCTATCCAGGCCTTTAACTTCACGTACTTAAGTATTTTTGTTTTTGGTAATTGGTCACATTTTTACACAGCGCTTTTCCAAATTCAAGGCATACACACACTCATACACCAGTGCACAGACACTAGGGGCGAGATGGGTTAAGTGTCTTGCCCAAGGACACAATGACTGCATTCATCTGTGGGAGATGGAATCGCACAATTATCCTGTGAGTCAGTGGATCTGACCACTAAAACCAACAATGTTTACGTTGAGAGAGGAGTCACAAATAGGTGATTACAAGGCTATGTAATTGGACATTTGCTGTTTATGAACATTTTTTTAACACTGGTCAGTAGAGTAGAGCATATTTAGTGTTTTCTCTGACCTCTTGGGGATGTGCTGTCCTCCCCATGTGATACTGATGCTGTGTTTTCCTGTAGTTTTTGGGTGATATTCGTAAAAGTAGACTCCGTCCTGAGAGGAGATCAGCTTCACCGGCTCCTCCACACCCTCTGAAAGGATAATCAAAGAAAACATAACTACAAATAGCCATACAGTCACACAACTAGCAGCTTACGACAGTGAGACGAAGGTCATTTTCACACTAGCATGAGTTCGTCGATGAGTTAGTGGTGTGTTTGGGTCTGTGTGAACCCCACAGTCACATTCTGATTCGCATTGAACGGCCAAAACCTCCTCCACTCACACTGAGGAGCAACTGAGTGAGGAGTGAGTGTGGCACTCGGCAATGTAAGTAAAAGAGATTGTAATTTGATTTTAAAAAATGCTCAGGTCATGTATATTTGTATGAGTGGGCGCTGCAGAGACATCTGACAAGGAAATTTGTATCAACTTAATATCAGGAAGGTGAGCCTGGGTCTGTCCGTGTATGTGTCATTCAAGCCTTTTCTCTGCTGTCCTCACAGTGTGCTGAAAAGAACAGTGCATATAGCGCTGGGGAAGTGAGTGCGTGCGTATTCCCAGGGTTTTGTCTGCTTGAAACTGCCATGGAAATAAGTTTGGCGAATAGCTGATGTCAGGGGAAGCAGACCCATCTACTGCTTTTGAGCTAGTCTTGATCAGGACTACGTTAGCTCGAGGCTTTTACCTCTTGTGCATGTTTTGGGTTCATGGAGTCAAATCTGGAATAGTTGCAGTATTAGTAGTAGTAGTAGAATTCTCTGATTAATAATAGAATTAATAACAGCAGCAGTAGAATTAGTAGTAGTACTCGCAGTAACAGTTGCAGTAGCAGCACTAGTTGCAGATGCAGCTGTAGTAGTAGTAATAGTAGTAGTAGTAGTAATTATAGCAGCATTAGTAGTAGTAGTAGCAGCATTAGTAGTAGTAGTAGTAGCAGTAGTAGTAATAGTAGCAGCAGCAGCAGTAGTAATGGTAGTAGCAGCAGTAATAGTAGTAGCAGCAGCAGTAATAGTAGTAGCAGCAGCAGTAATAGTAGTAGCAGCAGCAGTAATAGTAGTAGCAGCAGCAGCAGTAGCAGTAGTAGTAGTAGTAGTAGCAGTAGCAGTAGCAGCAGCAGCAATAGTAGTAGCAGCAGCAGTAGTAGTAATAGTAGTAGCAGCAGCAGCAGTAATAGTAGTAGCAGCAGCAGCAGTAATAGTAATAGTAGTAGTAGTAGTAGCAGCAGCAGCAGCAGCAGCAGCAGCAGCAGCAGCAGCAGCAGCAGCAGTAGCAGTAGTAGTAGTAGTAGTAGTAGTAGTAGCAGTAGTATTAGTAGCAGTAGTAGTAGTAGTAGTAGAGGCAGTTGACATTACTGAATAATGAGTACAATTCATTTCTGTCTGATACCAATTAACCAAATCTAACTTCCTAAAAGACCATATATGGCCATAATTATTCTGGTCTGACATTTCCTATAATTCTCTGAGTGTCGTGAGTTCATTTGTTCCACTAAATACTTCACACTCCAGGGACTGCTCTCTTTCACAAACGGCCCATTCACCTAAACAGAAGCCCGGCCACAGACATGGTTTAATTGGGTTGGTGACCTTTTCAGTGATGTTTAAAAGGCCAATAAAACGCTTCCTAAAACTAACTATGCACAGATGTAATTGTGTGAATGTAGCAACTGTAGTGTTTAGTTGTCTGAGGAAGTGGTTCTCAACATGTGGTGTGGGACCCACATGGTGCACAGATTTCTTGTATTGTTTTTAGGAGATCAAATGAAGGTTTAGGTTCATTTTGTATGTCCTTAGTCTGCAGTACATAGAGAGGTTGATTTTAGTTTGGTCCTAATTTGTCCATACATTACAATTAAAGTCCATTATGGAATTTTTCAGGTGGGGAGATTTAACCAGTCTCCAGTTATTTCTTTGCTTGGAATGCTCCACACTCCACAGTATGGCATTTAACTTTTATTTTCCATGTTTTCAGTTACAATTCTTTTTCCATGCAAAATAATAGCTTGAAAAACATGCATCCTCTCCACAGATTTGACCTGGATTTTGGTCTGATGGGGTAACCTTCTGTCTGTATAAACTACTGCAGCCTGATCTTATTTAAAGGTCCTGTGTTACACAAAACTCTTGTGAGCTTTATGCCATGCAAGAATGTTGTTACCACCTCAAAAACAGACCTGGAGTTGTGTTTTGTTTCATCCACACATGTTTGAGTAATCCTTTATTATTAGTCTACATCTCTAATGCTCAAAACGCACTGCTCCACCTTGTGATGTCATGAAGCGGTAGTTCTCAAGTTAATAGCTACCCTTTATCTTTAGTTTAGAAGATATGGGCAATTTCAGAGCAGAAATCACCCAAATGATTCTAGTGAAGGTGTATGGAGTTTAAAAACACAGTGGAGTATTTCCTGTATTATCACATGACATCACAAGGTGGAACAGGGTGTTTTTTTTTTTTTAGTACTTTAGAGAACTCAGTCTTAATAATGCAGGCTGTGTGTGTTAAATGTGTGTGAATGAAACAAAACAACTCCAGGGATGTTCAACTTTATATCAGGAAATAGCATAATATGAATCCTTTAAATTGGTTAAAAAAAATTGTCAAAAGTGTGGTGATCAAGACTGCAGGTTTTATAATGTGATATTTTATGATTTGACTGTTTAGTATTGATTGTGTTGGCTTCTTTTTAGAAAGTCTTTTTAGAAAGAGAGATTCTGAATCTCAACTGCACCTCCTGGTTAAAGGTGCCAGCCACCTGCTTGTCTCCATGGAGATGTTATTGCTTTGCCTGGAATGTTTTATGATTACATTAACACTTCTATCGAGCATTTAGTCATTATGAGTGTTTCTACTGCTCAAAAATAAAGTAATTCTCTCTGAATAGGATTGCCTCTCCACAGATCTGACCCGTAATGTAACCTATAGTAGTCTCCATTGAGATAGACAGATTTCATCTCTACCATGGAACATTCTAGACAAAGCAATAACATTGCCATAAAGACAAGCAGGTGGTGGACCCTCCACTAGAAAAGTTACATAATGCACCTTTAAATGAAAGGTAAAATAAAAAGTAAATAGTTTTAAACATAAATAGTAGTAGTAAATGAGTCTCACTTGGTCCTTTGATGATTATCTTGAGCTCCCCGCTGCCGGCGTTCTTCGTGTCAACTTTAATGTCTCCGATTTGATTCACTCTGAGTCCTGAAGGCTGCAGCCCCCGACCGCTCGCTCTGCACGCTCCTGGCACACAGGCTACAGGGAGCACACATGCAGGTACAGTGTAAGGGCATCTGACTCAAAGAAAAGTTAGCAAACTCTTAAATTGGCTTGGCGCTCATTGTCCCACGCCATCGTCCCACACCAATATCCCCACGCACTCATCCCACCCCATCGTCTCCACGCACTCGTCCCATGCCATTTATAATAAACACGTTGGATTTGTGTGTGGGACGTGCATGACTTGACTGTGCATTAGTGAGTGTTTGAGGGGGATGAGCGCTGTAGGACTCCAGTCAAATGAAGCTCACTGAGGCCGGCACTTATAGGGGTGAATTTGAAGCCGAGTTCCATATTTGGAATGCTGGCCACGAGTAGAGGCAGGTGTGTCGGACTGGGGGAGTAAAGGGTACTGTTTACCAAGGGCCCAGTGCAGGGAGCGGCCCCTCATAAAGTCTGTAATATGCATTCTTCACTAGACAATGACATGTAGGGAGGTTCCACCAAAATTATTTATATCCAGGGCCCAAAATCTGGTGCTACACTCCTGAGTAGAGCCAAACTGGAGAGAGACTGTTGAAGGTAACCCCCCCTTCCCACCAGAGAGAGCACACATCATGTAGAGCAGGTTAATATGCACATTTTATGACCAAAATGACAAATGTGACAGCAGCAGTTAGAGGGAGTTGGGTGACGTTTTCTCAAAAGAAAGTGAATTGGAGCTCACTTCCTATTTGGAACGCAGCGGCTAGCAGGTTAGCTATGTCCATTTATAATAATACATACCCATACAGTCTATGGGTCTGACCTAATGTCTATGTGTAAAATGACTGGTTTAGTCAGTTTCACAAAAAAGATTTACAATAACAGCTGATAATAATCCCCTAGTCCTGAAGCAATAACTTGCTGTGCACACTAAATCTTTTATTATTGATTTGAAGGACATTATGCAAATTCCTCAAAAAATGTAACAAGGAGAATGTTGTGATAAAATTTTGTCCAGCATCTTTAAAGTGCAGTTCAGACCTGGAGCGATGTCGACATTGAAGGGGCTCTTGGGCACAGCAGCACCCCCAAAGGTCACAGTGATGGAGTGCGGTCCGGGCTGCATGGGTTTGTAGGTGCAGCGGTACACACAGTCTCCTCTGTCCTCCATCATAAGCTCCACACTGTTCTGTCTGCCCAGAGGATCACGCACCATCACCGTCACATCTCCTGTGCCTGCACCTGAAGGACACACCAGAGGGGAGGGTTTATTCATATATACACGAAGATAAACAATACGTCTATTTGATTTAAGTGCTGGGGTACCCAGCACTTGCGGTGTTGTGTCGGCAGGGTGGCTGAGTGGCAACACTCAGGCCTCACAGCATGAAGGTTGCGGGTCGCCCGGGCCTTTCTGTGTGGAGTTTGCATGTTCCTCCCCGTGTCTGGATGGGTTTCCTCCGGGTACTCCGGTTTCCCCCATCAACCCAAAACATGCCCGCACCCCTATGAACTAACATCAAGGACCATAATGTCCACCCTCCTGTGGGCTCACCACCTGCAGAGGGGTTCATAGGGGGGGTCAGGTGCTATGAGTATTGGGCAGCAAGCTGCCCCCGCGACCCGGCCGGATTAAGCGAGAGAAGATGGATGGATGGATGGATGCTGGGGTACCTCATTTTGTATCTGACTAACAAATAAAAATTGTTAGTATTGGTTGCAAACAGCATGCAACAAATTGTGTCACAAAATCCTGCTATTTTACTTTTTGAGGGAAAACAAAATTTACTTCAGCTTTAACACTTTTGATCAACCTGTTTAGCATGTTGACTTTGCACAATAATACAGTTAATCAACAGTGAGATGTAAAGAAGAGAAAAGTAGATAATTATATTAGTGAGTAGTGTATCTTCAACTGATTTTTACGTTATACATCTGAACTCCATTAGTATGCCACCAGACTGTTCCAGGTCAACCCTACAAACAAAATACATCTGCTCCTGTGTTTTTTCCCCCGCAGTGTCTGTTCTTCTGAAGCTGACTACGTGACAATCTATTGTGTTCACTGGCCTGTCATATAGCCGAGTTTCAGATGACATCACAACATTCTATAGACCAATAATATTTAATACAGATGAGGGCCAGCTAAATTCAGTACAGATAGAATGCAACAAGGCAAATAGAAAAGATTACATTGAACATTTGTGAATAAACTAATATTTTATGTGATATATGACAAAATACAATACACTGACCTGCTGTATATGTATAGATGTTTGTCATGGTGCGTTCACTGACCTGCTGTATATGTATAGACATCTATCATGGTGCGTTCATCGACCTGCTGTACATGTATAGATGTCTGTCATGGTGCGTTTACTGACCTGCTGTATATGTATAGATGTCTGTCATGGTGCGTTCACTGACCTGCTGTATAGATGTCGAAGTGCGTGGGTCTGTTGGCGATGTTTCCCACAGGCTCGATTCCCGGGCCCTTCACTGTCACTTTGGAGGCGTCACCCAGAGCCTTGTCCACGCTCACCTCAAAGGGACTCTTTGGGATCTCCTGCCCAGCGAAGAGCACCGTCACCTGGGCACAGCACACAGCACAGGCCCCTGAGCTGGAGGTACACACTCAAGTTCTGGCTTAACATTTACTACTTTATACTTCAGTTTAAAATCTATTTGAGAACTAAACATTAAAGGGGCACTATGTAATTTTTTGGCTGGAAGTCCTGTTTGTTTCTATGGAGATGTCATTGCTCTGCCTGGAATGTTCCACAGTATGACATTAAACCTTACATTTATTCAATTACAGGTGGTTTTATAGCTCAAAATACTTAAAAAAAAACAGGTATATTGACAGTGAGTGAGGTCGCATCTCCACAGATCTGATCTGTAGCTTGGTCTGATTTCATCTCCATAAAGACAGAAAGGTTTAACACCATACTGTGAAACATTCCAGGCAAAGCAGTAACATCTTCACGGAGAATAAAATCTGACCGATGTGCCACAAGAAAAGTTACACAATGCACCTTTAAATCCACTTTTGCTACTAAACTGTGTATTATCATAATATGTTGTTTTAACCCCATTGCTACTGTTCCTATAGTCACTTTTTAGCAATTTTAGTACAAACTAGATAAATTAGCTTTCTGGTCAACAACGTCTGAATGTCTGAATCTAAGTGTGTGCTGCACTCGGCGGCGTCTGTGATTTCAAGTAGTTGGTGACGTCACAAAAGACTGCCTTGAATACAGCCCGGTGTTTCTGATACAAACACGTGGCTGCAGGGGCGGAGTTTACCTGTGCGGTTACCTGTTCGACCTATCACAATGTTTCCATTATGTTTTGATTTGTTTGTTCTGTGATTTTAATGTCTTTCTTATTCTGTAAAGTGCTAAACAAATAAACATGCCTTTCATATACCTTTAGTCCCACTTTAACTTACGATCTTGATCTTGTGTGATTCTCTGAAGCTAAGCAGGCCTGAGGCTGGTTAGTACTTGAATGGGAGACCGCTGGGAATACCAGGTACTGCATGGGGCAGTGGTGGCCCATTATTTTTCCACATGAGGAACAGAAAATATTGTGTGCAAAAATGCTTAACTCAAGTCTGCATAAAATCATTTAATTTCTAAAAAAAAAAAAGCAGTAAATAGAATTGTTTTGACGCCCTGGTCAGACTGGTAAGAGTTTACGTTATGACTAAGGAATAAAAAAAGAGAGGTTGCCACACACAATACCAAAATCTGAAATAGAAGCAAAGCATCTTTAGTCCATGCATGGTAAAGTTATCCAATCTGTTTATTTTGTAATTCCAAATGATCTTAAAGGGGCCGGTCAGAGTTGACCAAAGGGCCGTATGTGGCCTGGGACAATGCCCACACTGCAAATTTCTCTCATCTGGCCACGATTTTAAAACCTACTGTACATCAGCTCATCTTGTTTTCAGATTTATTATCTGCTTACTAGTTCTGAGTCTGCTTCATTCTAGTCTAGAGGTCGTTTATTTTAAAAGAATTTGTCAAGTAAAATTTTCTGTCCATTCAGCAAGATCATTTCACTGCTTTTAAGTCATTTTCTGATAGATTTAATTTTGTCACATGATGGGAATCTGTTGTTAACTCCTTGTTACTGTAGCACTTTGAGATTTCCTTGAAATGTAAAGTGCAATACAAATAAAATGTATTATTATTATTATTATTATTATTATTATTATTATTATTATTATTATTATTATTATTATTATTATTATTATTATTATTATTAGGCCCGAGCGCCAGAGGCTGGTGAAGGGCCTATTAGTATCGCATAGCGATGCTCATAGGGGGCGGGAACTAAAATGACGCGACATGACTCGCCCAGGGGACCAGGGACCCTCACCATGACGTAGCAATGCACCAGAGGTTTCCGAAAATGTATAGTTTGTCAGCCAAAAAAAGCGGAACATTGTTCTCGTATCAGAATATTCTTCTTTTTTTTTTTCTCCTAACGCACTCACCCATTTTTCACCCAGTGAACAATGACGAAAACTCACGAAATTTGGCCACGTGTTAAAGACTCCGCTTCTCTAACTATTAGCTATTTTCATTTTCAATAAATAAATAAAATGGTTCATCAGTGCCCCCTAATGAGGCAAAAATACATTAGGGAATACGAATGACACCAAAAAAAAATTGCACGTAGAATTATTAAATTTAACACAGAAGTCGATCATGACAAGACGAGGAAAAAATATTATTATGGCCACGCCCCCTGACAAACCAGAAGGCGCCCATCTTGGATTAAAATTTGCAAAGCTGAAACGCACTCCTCCGCGGTCGCTCACCCGAACGGCCTCAAATTTGGTCCACATTATCTCCAGGGGCGGAACATCAAAAAATATCCACATATCCCAAATCCATCTGACATTTCTGAGCAGTGAAGCCACAAATAATGAACACAAGTTTTGGATATTTACAAATTGCTCCTATTTGCTCAAACAAACTCTGATTTCAATGAAATTTGACACAATTCTTAAACTCTCTGCCCTAAAGCTACTGAATGTGAAAATATTTTATGTGGTGCATTAGCGGCCCCTACAGATTGAAATAAAATGTGACCCTGCAAACACGTTGAAAAACGTTCAAAAGCTCACCAAACTTTGGCAAAAGTTCAGAAATGATGAGACATTCAAGAAAATATAGGTTTCATGTGTGGGGATCAAAAATGGAGATAATACGCCACCTTGAATATTAGGCTCCGCCCACTCCTATGGGAGCCGACCCAGCTCAACTTTGTCGTAGAGCCACGAAATTCGGTACACACATTCGTCACGTGAAGACAAACAAAAAATATTATTATGGCCACACCCCTGACAAAACAGAAGGCAGCCATCTTGGATTGAAATCTTCAAAATGCAGAGTCTGCATTTTGGCTCATGTTGCGTTTGAACGCACTCCTCTGAAGGCGCTTCACCCACAGGGCTGAAAATCACCGTACATCATCTAGAGAAGTGCGGTTTCAAACGTTTGCTCCATTTTTTTGAAAACTGTCATTGTTTACGTGTGTCAAAGCCGCAAAGTTCAAAATTTAGACAATATTCAATGTCAAGATTGGCACAGACTTAGTCCGATCGTGCTGAAATTTGAATCACTGATGCTGATCTCGAATGAATATAATACACTATAAAACATATGGAAAATTACACTATAGCGCCCCCTAGTATAATGAAATGCCAAAATTATCGGATTTGTACCAAATTTGGGAATTAAATTCTATGGATGACTATGAGCAAAATAATACATTACGGACATGGTGAATTTTTCACTGTTGGCCACCAGGGGCGCAAAGACTCAAAGGTGACTTAAAGGAGACTTAAAGGTGCACCATGTAATTTTTTTGATGGAGGATGTGTTGGCCTGGAAAATTTGAATCACTAATAAGTGATCTCAGCCTGAATATAATATACTGTAAAGCATATGAAAAGTGTGGTTATGGTTATTAGGGTTAGTGTGGGGCGCAGCGTTTGCTGGGCACAGCGTCTGCACGGCACAATGTGCTGCGCATGTCGTTTTGTAGGGCACGCCATTTGCGGGGTACAATGTTGAGGGGGGCGGGGTAGGCGCCCGTGAGGGCCGATCATCGCCGCTTGCGGCTATATTTATTATTATTATTATTATTATTATTATTATTATTATTGTTTATATCTTAAAATTTGCTTTTTTGCAGTGCAGCTCTGCCCTAGTGCATACTTCTGATGTGTCCTTAGGCAAGACAATTCACCCACATTGCTTTGTATGAATGTGGTGTGTATTGCTTCAGTTAGTCTGTCCCAGGGCAGCTGTGCTGAGACTGACTCTTCTGTTGAAGACATGTCATAATGTTGTTCTCTCATGAAAAACATACCAGGAGTTGCAGTTTGTTTCCTTCACACGTTTGAGTAGCCCTTTATTATTAGACTCTCTACATCTGCAAACCTCAAAACACTCTGTTCCACCTTGTGATGTCATGAAGCAGTAGTTTTAAAGTTATGTTCATTTTAAACACTTCTTTTTAAACGGAGCATTGACAAAAAGACTGAAATAGGCTTATGAATGTGCGATGTATTTCAGAACATGTTTGTACAGGGTTAGCAGAATGTATGCAGAAAACGAGTAGTAAGAGTAAATTATGGTACTTCTAAAAACAATTGTGGTTTGCTAATTGCGTCCGTCCATCCAAATTGTATTTTTTATTCCGTTACAATTCATCTTACAGGCCTAGTTTACAATGTACACACATGACATTTTTACTCTTACTCTTCATTCTCTTCTTTTATCCTTAATATTATTTGCAGTTGCCATTCTTGAATACAGATTTAGCTCATTTGACAGTACCTTGTGTGTGCCCGTGACCTGAGGGATGTACGTGACAGTGTAGGTTTTCTTCCCTTCGTTCAGCTCTGGCTTCAGCTAAAAACAAAACATTTCTCAGTTAATCCTTTAACTGAATCGAGGATATTTGACCCCAGTGTAAAGTCCTTTTGTCCCCCTCACCTCCTCCCTGGTGCCGTCCGGTTGATCGAGGTACACAGTCACGTGACCCTGCCCGGCGCTGAACGTATCCACGGTGAAGATGGCAGGACGCAGCACTCGGTTTCCAGTCGGCTCGATGCCTAAAAGAGGTTAGATTCAGAATGAAAAGGGCCCATGTTACGCTATTCTCTGATCTGTGTTATAATGTAGCCTCCTCATCACAAGTTATTATACTTGGAGTTATGTTTTGTTTCATTCACACATGATTAACACACAAACTCTGCAGATTTAGGCTGAGTTCTGAAACTGAAAACACTCTGTTCCACCTTGTGATGTCATGTGGTAATACAGAAAGTGCTTCATTGTGCTTTTAAACTCCAGAAATGATTCTAGAGAATATGTATTCTCTAGAATCATTTCTGTCCTGGAATTGCCAATCTCTACTGAACTAAAGGTAAAAGGAGCTGTTAACCAAATGACATCACAAGGTGGAACAGAGCATTTGGAGCTTTGAAGATGAAGACAAATGAATAATTATAAAGGCATACTCAAACATATTGTATATTGTATACCCATGGATGTATTTTTTGTTTTGTTTTCTTATTTAGGCTTTGAAAGGAATTATTTAAGGTGCTCCATGTAACTTTTCTGGTGAACAGTCCACCTTCTCATCTCTATGGAGATTTTTTTTTACTTTGCCAAGAATGTCTCAGAGCTTGGCTTCAAACTCAATTACAGGTGTTGCAATAAAAGCCGGAGCTGGCCTTGAACCAAACAGTTTTCCCATGTGTTTGAGAAAAATGTGTCTCGCCTCAGTACAGATATATCATATAAGCAGCTCTTGAGGTTAAAATAAATCTGCTGAATGCTGTCTGTATCTAATCGTATAGCATGCTAGTTGTTTTTGGCATTACAGGGACGGCAAAACTCTGATCGGGCCTTTGAAAGTTGTAAAAAAGCGCAAATAAACTCATCACAGTGAATAATTAGGATGTTCTGATTGCATAAGGTAAATGAGGAATAAATATTACTGCTTTGTCTATAATGTTCCACAGTATAGATTAAACATATCAATCTCAAGGGAGACGAGCATGTTACAGCACTGCGCTACATTACAGTTCAGATCTGTGGAGAGGCACTCCATTCACAAAAGGAATTATTGTATTTTTGAGCAACAGAAACACCGTAATGAATAAATGCTAGATGGATGTGTTTAACGTCATATCATGGAACATTCCAGACAAAGCAATAACATCTCCATGGAGACAAGCAGGTAGCAGACCCTCCACCAGAAAAGTTGCACAGTGCACCTTTAACGCAAGTTCTTTGTAAAGCCCTGCTCAATAGTGACTCTGTGTGAGACTGGGACAGGAGCTGACCTCTGCACACGGCCCTCTGCTCACTATGTTCTCACTTCCTGCTTTTGTCACTAATGAAGTTTCCAACAGGAAGCAAAAAACATCACACACCAGTATTTCCTGAAGACATGGTAATTATTACACCTGTGGAAGTGCAGACAGAGCCATAATAAACCCTGACACTGAATCAGGAGTGGGTGATTTAGTATCAGGGATGCACTAATCCAGCTTTATCAGTTCTGATACGATATCAGTCCTGTGGCTCTCAATACATGGATTTATGTTGACTTTTATTTATTTACCATTTTATATTATTTATATATTAGTCTTAATTTGTCTCAACTCATTTATTTATTTCCATTTTTATGTACGTTTCCACATGTACGTTTATTTCCACATTTATACTTCCTTGTGTCCTGCTTCCCTTTGGGACTCCACGTGGTCCTTCAGACTCATCAGAGCATCTTAGATTCTTAGATACTGATAAAAAAGCTGGTGATGCGTTTCACCGTTACCTGGCCCGTAAGCACGAGCCTTCTTGGGGTTGAGTTTGGGCTTGAGAGGAGCTCCAGGTTTGAGTTTGGCTTTTGGAAACTGGGACAGGTAGGTCATCACAGACTGTTCGTCTGCACTGGGGTCGATGATCTCCTCTGGAGCGATCACCTGAAAAACACAAAATTATATCATCATCAACATGAACATCCTGTACAATGTTGTTGTAATTAAGAATAATTCATTGCAATGCTTAAAAAGCGGTTTTATATTTGAACATGTTTATATTGTGTCTGGGGATACAGGTCACTTTACTAAAGCAAACCTGTTTTACAAAATCAACTACAACTTTTAACCATGTTTTAGTTGTTTCCCCCTCACTATTTACCCTCTTGAAGAAATGAGAAATCTTTAAATCACGTATTTTCAAGACTGTAATGTCAGCTTTCATTGGGCAATGCCGTTATCTAACACAGAAGTCAGCGGACTCATTTCAAAATTGCTTTATATCAATATTGTGGTTTAAAATGTCCAAATAATATAGATCTACGAGTGTCCTAATTATAACTAGCACACACAAGCACAACATAAGTACAGCATATGAAATAAAAACTCCATATGAGACATGCAGATCTGAAGCACATCTGCATGTGTTTCATTACAGTCTTTGTAACACAAAGTAATGTTGTAAGGAACAAACATTAAATGCTCAGGTTTACGGTGCGGTCACGTACACAGGTCACGTTAATATTATTGGCACATCAGATTTTGGCTTAGCTCTTCTAAATGACATACAGTTTAACCGAGTTTTAAACATAAGGAAATAAACTGCAATTCCAACTTCCTGTGCAGCAAAAACAGGAAACTCTGAACTATGACCTTTGACCTTTAGGTAAATTCTACAAATTACTGAGGGGAGCGTTTCCTTTTTCCTGGTTGTACCTGTGCATTCTTAACGCACTCATTGTCACATATTTGGTTTTGCATTAGAACAGGTCCTAGTCACTTATTGACTAGAAGTGCCTCTGACTTTCCCTCTCAGGGAAAGGCCAGCTCTTAAGAAGAAGTAAGAAGTTTGCTCTTACTTCTACAGCTGCCTCACAGCTCCAGTTCTGCACATTGGCCGAGGTGTGATTGGCTGGATTTTTCAAAGTGGGCACAGCTACTTGTAAATTTATTTCTCTTTTATGAAATTAAGATACAAAAATTCATCCCTTGTGATGAACTTTTAATACTATGTCAATCTCCATCATGGCAACAGTTGTGGGGGAACTGCTGCAGAACTTGTGACGAAATATGAAATGTCTGAGCCCGTCAGAAGTTTGTTCTGGTTCTTCCAGCTCTAGGTGTACTTCTTAACTATGACCTGGTGTTTAGAAGCACAGACCTGGGGGATGCCGAGCCAGTCGTCTGCCAGCTGCATGGCCTCTGTGGCGTTCTCCACGGGTTTCACCGAGTCCCAGGTCTCCCAGTCCGGACACAGGCCTGAAACAGGACACAGGTCAAATGGAGAGACACACACACACAAAATATCATATCATTATCACATACTATATCATTAGTTCAGGTCAGGTCATTTCTGTAACTGTACAATTACAGCTACTTCATTGCACAATTTCTACCATTTTAAATGTTAATAAAAGTACAGGTCTATAAATTTTATACAAATTACAAAGTAAAAATGTGTTACTAAAAATCCTGATTAAGTCACTTTAATGTTCTGGGGACTAACAGATCAAAATATAAACTTCTAAACACAAACGTGCACTCATTTCAGAACCTGTTTGTGAAGCTTTAATAATAAAGGTTTGTACAGTAGACCCCTGACCCATAATGCATTTCTCAGTATATTTTGTGGAGGTTACCTGGAGCACAGCTGTCCACCAGAGCTCCCAGGGCCCTTCCATCTCTCCAGTCCTGACTGAAGTTGGTGATGGGGAGGTCAGGCACTTTGTTCTGGATCCAGCCCAAAAGACGCTGCTTCGGGGTCTTGGACTCAGACTGTGAATAAAAGCCACAGTTTATAATGAAGTACTTTATAATGACGATGATGCAGGGGAAATAAAGCTGCACTCAAATGAGGGAATAGAATCACAACTGCTGTTTTGGGGATTTAGAAAATTAGACCTATCGAGACTATAATTAAAACTATTTGAGAGTTTAAGAAAAAGAGTCAAAGTCTAGTGTAATCTAATCTGTAAAAAAGGTGTGGCTCATTTTATGGTCCACTTGTTTTTTACTTTAGACTTAAACCTCAACCAAGACAAGTATGGGCACATTTCGGAGATCCTCATTGTCTGAAGCCTGGCTGCTCCAAATCACTTTTGGTGGAAGGAACTACATCTTAGTACAAAGTCACTGCACGGTCTTGGATCTCCCAGAGTATGACAATAAAGTCGCATTGTGCAACTTTTCAGGTTTAAAGTCTGCCACCATGGAGATGCTACTGATTTGCCTGTAATGTTCTACAATATGGTATTAAGTTATATAAGACACATTTATCCAATTATGCTTTTTTTATTGCTCAAAAACACCTTTACAAAGATGCATTCTGACTGTGGGTGGGGTTGTCACTTCACAGATCTCACCTGGTGGCTCGTCTGCTATGTTGTCTATGTTGGAGATTGATGAAATTTAATCCCATACTTTGGAGGATTGCACACAACGCAATAATGTATCCATGGAAACTAGCAAATGGCAGACCTTTTAGTAGAAAAGTTACATAATGCACCTTTAACATTTAGGAGTGTTTATTGTTAAAAAATACTACTGAAAAGGCTTGCATGTCCACAGATCTGACCTGTAACCAGACCTGCTTTTCTCAGAGGAAATTTACAACATTAATGCTATACCGGGGAACATTCTAAGGCTAAGGCAAAGCAATAACATCTCCATGGGGACTAGGGGTGGGTATTGCCAACAACCTTGCGATACGATTCGATTCGCGATACAGGGGTCTCGATACGATACGATTCGCGATACAGGGGTTTCCCGATACATGGTCTTCAAGGCGATACGTATCCCGATATTTTACATTACGTAACCTATAATTTTAAAAAAAGACAGATGTTTACTCAAATGTTATTTTTATTTTGGTGTAGCGCATCAGTTACAATGTAACAGAAGAAGGCTGTAAGGCAGAAACTGCCCTTGATTAACCTGTTAACACTCGGCACAAGTGTTCAAATATGTACCAGATGTTCCAAACTGTAATAAGATGTAATGTATAATAAATAAACCATCTTCTGAAATTTAGGCATGTTTTCTTAAGATAAATAACTAAAACAAGCCAAAAAATTTCGCTCCATATGTCTCGTGTGCCTCCAACAGTGAGTGTGCCTAAAAGGAGGAGAGAGAGAGTCCCCATACACAGAGCGCATGGAGCCTATCACTACAGCACCTCTGCCCCACATGGGGCCCACCGCTGAAATCATCTTTTCATAGGCTACTCAGATCTGTCAATCATTTCCTGAAAGAACCAATGACTGAAGAGGTTTTGCCGTGGAACTGTCCCTCGGTCATGCGTATCGCCGCTAACTGGACGCCTTTTCGTTTGTTCCCCAAGCTGTAGCGCGGCGCCCCGAAGCCGGACTGAAGCCTGGATACGCTTGTTTTGTAGCTGAGTGTGGAGAAAACAAACATACCCCACACCGCTAACAGGAGCTAAGCGTTTAGCTATGCTAAGGACCAAGAGCGAGAGTAGTAGAGAGATGCGTCGCTCATCCATTCAGACAAACTCGGACTTTCTGGATTATTTCTCCACATGGAATTATTTTATGAAAAAAGCAACTGGATATTCTTTTTCTGTGGACTGTTACGGACTAATTGAGCACAGCTATTCCTGGATTGGACCCGTTTCGGACCGACAAAACCGGCTCAAAGGTAAGAAATGCGATGAATATTTTCGGGAATTATAAGTTATGGCTCTTTGGGCTGTGTGGCATAAAATGAATGATATGGTTGTTTTACTGAGGAATTAAGCTTTCAAACAATGTATAGCATGTCAATATTGGAAAAATAAGTATGGTGAATATCTGGATTGACTTTTTAATGTTGTGTAATCGCCCGCTGGCGGGCGGGTGGGTGTAAACATGGGTTAACAAGGCTGTATGCTGACATGCAGCTACCTTTGATGAAAGTAAACTTAAGATATGGCCTTAACAAGGCTGTAGTGCAGAAGGAATGCTGCCTCTGACAATACGAAATGCGCATTGCAAGCAAGGATCACTTATCAGACGCAGTTTGCTGAAGCTTGATAAATAATGTTTGTTGCATGTAAAATATCAATACTGACGCCTCCGTATCGATACGTGTATCGCCAAGAGGCCCACGACGATGTATCCCCGTATTGATTTTTTGAACACACCCCTAATGGGGACCAGCAAAGTTACAGTGCAAATTTAGTAAAAAGTAATAATGTGAGAGCACAGACCTCCTCCTCCCCCTCCCACACGGGCATAGAGATGGAGTAGTGCAGGATCAGGGTCCAGACCAGACCCAGGATCAGCTTCAGGTTCCCGTCCACAATCGCCTTAGAGTCTGAAACACAAAACACAAAAAATAAGGAAAAAAGAAACAATCCAACTGAATTAGAACTTAATTTCACCTTTTTGTCCACAGAACATTTCTTACAGCGATCAATTACACTATTTTTTTATCTGTTATGTTTTTTCTTCATTACAAACATAGCTGGAGTTGTGTTTTGTTTCATTCACACATGTTTAACACATTTCTCTCAGTTCTTCTCTAAAAAATGGAAAGCACTTTGTTCCACCCTGTGATGTCATGTGGTAATGCAGTATGTGCTGTGTTTTATACTCCACACACCTTCACTTGAATCATTTGGATCATTTCAGCGCTGGAATTCCCAATCTGTACTTAACTAAAGTAGCTGTTAATTTGAAAACTACCACTTCATGACATTACAAGGTGGAAGAGCAATTGGATTACTCAAACATGTGTGAATGAAACAAAACACGACTCCAGGAATGTTTATGAGGAGGCAGCAACATTCTAAACATGGCTTAAAGCTCAGAAGAGTTAATTTTGTGCAATATAGGACATTGGAAGTTTGGCAAAATGTTTTCAAATTGCAGGTCTTATGGTCATTGCTGTGTAGAAAGAGTTTACTGGTGGACTCTTTGTCACCTGCTTGTCTCCATGGAGATAGATTTCATACTACTATGGCAAAGCAATAACATCTCCCTGGAAACGAGCAAGTGGTAAACCTAAAAAGTGACATGTTGTATCTTTAAGCCTACCAGGAGACAGGATTGTGAGTAATTTAACAGTACTTCACAAGCGTGTAACTGTGTGTGAAGTTTAAAGCTCTTTTGCATGTTTAAAGGTACACTGTGCAACCTTTTTGGGGGAGGGTCTGCCACCTGCTGGTCTCCATGGAGATGTTATTGCTCTGTCTGCGATGTTCCATGGTATGACTTTAAACATTTCCATCTAGCATTTATTCATTACAGGTGTTTCTATTGCTCAAATATATAATAATTTCTGTGAATAGAGGTGACTCTCCACAGATCTGACCTGTAATGTGCTTTCACATGCTCCTCATGTGAAAGATTTAAAGTTTAATTTATATTGTGGAACAGTCTAGACAAAGCAATAACATTTCCATGGAGACGAGGAGGTGGCAGAATCTCTATGAGAAATGCTACACAGTGCACCTTTAACAAAAGATCTTAACAGATTTTAACTAAATACCCCACATTTTTGCAAACTCCCAAACAGTGAGTAAAGAGACCAGTCCAGTACATTTTAATCCATCTCCAGATAAGAGTCATTTGAAGAAAGAACACACCATTTAACCAAAATAATAATAATAATTTAAAAATTCACAAAATAACTAGTCTGAACACACAAGACTACACCTGCCCAGGAGTTCATGCACTATTTATAAGAGAAAAAGTACATGGTAACAATGTATGTATATAAAGACTTGTGAATTATGGGTTTAATCTGACTTTTCAGACATACATAATAAAAAAAAAACACCAAATCTTCAGCCATATAAATCTGTATAATCTAAAATACAAATAAAGGACTACAGCACTGAGAATAAAACAGTAGGGTTGTCAAAAATATTGAAAGTCAGGTCAGATCTACACTAAAACTAGTATCGAAACGACATCCTCATTTGAGCAATACTAAAAAAAAGACTTAGGAATGTACCTGGACCACTGGGGGATTACACAAATATAAAACCACATGGGAATAGAAATGAAAGTACTACGATTTAATGTTGACAATCACATTCAATTGTCTAAATAAAGAGTCTTTTATTATCATTGTGGTATCAGAATCAGTAGTGAGTATCAGGTCTAATCCTTATTATCAAAATAGAGTTATTATTAAATTATTAAGACTGCAAAAACAGGATTTTTTTAAAGGCATACTATGTAACTTTTTGGTTGGGGGTCAATCACGTGCTTGTTTATATGGAGATGTCAATACTCTGCCTGAATGTTCCACAGTATGACATTAAACAGCTCTACCTTACATTTATTCAGTTACATGTGGTTTTATAGCATAGCTCAAAAATACCTATAAAAACAGACATTCTGACTGTGAGCGCGGTCGCCTCTCCACAGATCTGACCTGTAACTTGGTCTGGTTTGGTCTCCATGAAGATAGAAAGGTTTAATGCCATACTGTGGAACATTCCAGACAAAGCAATAACAGCTCCATGGATAGAAGCATCTGACTGATCCCTCCACCAGAAAAGTTACACAATGCACCTTTACCATTATTTCTTGGGCTCTGTAGCTTTATTGTGGAACTTTTCCTCTTTTTTGTAGAGTTATTTGAGTTGTGTAGGAAATGTTTCTTTCTACATGATCTGACATGAAATCTGATTAGAGATACAGTATGGAACTTTCTCAAGGCGCCACATCACCTGCATGATTCATCGGAAAAATAAAACCAGAAACCAGATTTTGGAACATTCTCCATGGAGATTTTTTTTTTTTAATGTGGAAGGTTTGGTTTCCATGAGGATAGAAAGGTATAATGCCATACTGTGAAACATTCCAGACAAAGCAATAACATGGCCATGGAGACAAGCCTTTGACGGACCCTCCACCAGAAAAGTTCCACAGCGCACCATTATCTTCACCTAGCAGTCATATTCTAACGTCCCAGAGCACCACTCCAGTCTGCATGAATGGGCCTAGAGCTTATGTAACGCACTCGGAGATGAGGGAGTGGTTGAAGTGTATTGTTGAGTGTAGATTTCCTCAAGTGTTTTTGTAAATCCCGTCTCCGTGGAAACCATTGTACCCTGAAGATCAAAGGGCATACACTAACATTTAACGATAAGAAAACTAAGTGCTGCTAATAAGACCTGCAAGATCAATCTCAAATCAAACAACGGCACAACGGTTCTTTATGAAAGGATCAAATCATTTAAAGGCGCACTGGGTAACTTTTTATAGGAGCCCACCATCTACTTGTTACCATGGAGAAATGCTTTGTTGGGCCTGTAAGTGGCATTGCATGCTCGTTTCCATGGAAGTAGAAAAGCCATACTGTGGAATATTCCAGACACGAAGACAAGTAGATGGCAAATGGCAGTGATTGCAGGTATGTTTTTGACAAGGAAACAACATTATTATAGATCAGAAAATAGTAGACTGTGGGCCCTTTAATCAATATTGTACATTTAGAATAGTTTTTAGGGACAATTCTGCTTTAAGGTTTGGTTTCAATGTTATTTTTATCATCTATATTTACTTCATAATGTGTTATCATGACAGACCTAAGAGACAGAGTGAAGGAGAGGAAAAAAGGGGACAAAGAAAGGAGCTAGGAAAAAGACAGTGAGGAAAGAGAGAGGGGGTAGATAAAGACTAATGACCAAATAAATGCGAGTACTACAGTGCTAAATATATCATATTTCATATCCATCCATCCATCCATCTTCTCCCGCTTAATCCGGCTGGGTCGCGGGGGCAGCGTGCTGCCCAATACTCATAGCACCTGACCCCCCCTATGAACCCCTCTGCAGGTGGTGAGCCCATAGGAGGGGTATATATATATTCATATATATATTCATATCATGAAAGATAAAATAGAACTTTTAGTATCTTTACAAAAGGCCTGACAATAATGCATCAGATTTTTTTGTATTGATCAATCTTCAGTTAGGGGTGTGCATTGCCTTAAGTCTGATGATACGATACATATCATGATACGCATGTCACGATTCACAATCACAATACTAAAACAATGGATGATATATTGCAGTTTATCAATAATTACTTCTAATATTGTCAACTTCACCTTCACGAGAGCCAAACTGTATGAAATATAATTTATTACCTTTTTAAATCATGAGAACAGTGAATGCAACAAATGAATTTTAGTGAAAAATATTTTAAAAAATCAATTCAGATGCATTTTACATTTCGATACGAGAATTGTCATGATATATATCTGAAATTATTTTTTCTTACAGCTCTATCTTCAATACAGTGCTTTCATGTTAAAAAATAAACTAAATATGGCTTATAGAGACTTTATTTAAGGGTCTATATTACACTGTTACATGGGCCCTGTTATAATGCTGTTTGCTCATCACAGAGTTGTGTTTTGTTTAGTTCACAAACACACTGCATATTTAGGCTGAGTTTGTCTCTCAAACTGAAAACACTCTGTTCCACCTTGTGATGTCATGTTGTAATACAGGAAGTGCTCCACTGTGTTTTTAAACTCCACACACCTTCACTAGAGTCATTTTGACAATTTCAGACCTGCAAATGCCAATCTCTACTGAACTAATGGTAAAAAGCTAACTTGAAAACAACAACTTCATGACATCACCAGGTGGAACAGAGCATTTTGAGCTATGTAGACAGACTAAAAATAAAGGATTACTCAAACATGTGTGAATGAAACAAAACACTCCAAGTGTGTTTTTGAGGAGGTAACATTTAGGGTAATATAGGACCTGTTATTTCCATTTAACACAAAACTAGACAAATTTCTTCTTTCAGTCTAAACTATGCTTCAAACCACATGTATGCTTCAAACCACATTGACTGTAGATCTCTTCATTAAATCCATCTTACACTGATCATTGAAAACATGATGACCACACATGGGCTCTAATCACAAAATAGTATCGGCTCACTGTGGCAATTCTTATAGAAAAAGGGCACAACCAAAACATGAATAACGGGTCATATATTTAAAGGTGCACTGCGTAACATTTCTAGTGGAGGGTCCGCACCTTCTTGTCTCCATGGAAACGTGATATCTTCGTCTAGAATGGTCCACACCATAGATTAAAACTCTCAATCACAAGAGAGAAGAGAAGGCTACAGCACTACACTTCATTACAGTTCAGATCTGTGGAGAGGCGCCCCTATTCACAGAAGGAATGATTGTATTTTTGAGCAACAGAAACACCCGTAATGAATAAATGCTAGTTCCGCAGTGCACCTATAACCTGCACGTCACTATTAGATTTGTGACTCATGTCTATCAAATGTAGACCTCAAAGCGTTGCGTAATGGAGTTTAGACAGCTATTCTCCAGGTGCACTGTGGGAGGGGTAGTCTTTCCGGGGGCGGGGCAGTTATTCAGTGGCAGGATGTTTGAGGAGCGGAGCAGATGAAAGAGAAGAGTGAAATATGTTTAAACAACGACAGAAAGACCGAGAGCTAAAAAGGTAAATGAGCCGTGACAACGTAGTGAAGAAAGATACAGGTGGAGAGGGAGAGGGGGGGGGCAGATAGGAAAATTGAGAAAGAGAGGGAAAAAAAGAGAGAAAAGGAGGGAGAGTGTGCAAAAGAAAGAGAGGGAAAGGAGGAAGGAGAGGGAAAGAGAAGGGGTTAAGAGGGAGGGAAGTGAAAGACACAGAGGGGGAAGGAGAGAGGAGAGAGAGAGAAAGAGAGACAGGCTTCCCAATCTTTTTTGCTGACAAAATTTCAAAGCTTTTCCATGACTTTTTGAAGACCTAAAGTGAATTTTTCATGACATTACATGTGTAGATTTGAGCAGACTTTTAGGGCTAAATATGAAATGTGAACCGTTTCCATTCACCTTATAGTTTGGTTTATAGGTTTTTAACATTCTAAATCCTGCCAGTGCATTTCTTGTCGTCTCTCTTAAACAAAAGACCCTACTGTATATTGTCCTGCTGGAGTGGTGTCAGGGTTAGGCATACGTTTGGAAATAATCATAATACCCTAATGAGAACTTAACAGAACGTTGTAGTTGTGTGAAAGAGATACTAAAATTCCATGACTTTTCAGGATTTCCATCATCGTAGGAACCCTGAAGAGAGAAAGAGGGGAAGGACTGAAGGGGTCGGGGGCACAGAGGACTGGGCAGCAAACTACTGCCTCCACAAGTCAGCCGGATAAAGCGGAACAAGATGGATGGATGGTTTAAAAATTGTTTAAGATCAGAAAAACGTGTAGTGTGTAGCGGCCCTAAGAGAAATGGGTTAAAAGAGGGAGCTAGAGAAGGGGACAGAGGGGAGGGTGGCAGATAAAGAATAATAAAGTAAAAGAAAGTAGTATGACATGTTTTCAAGGTATTTTGATAGAAGATTTAAGGAATTACCCATCTCAACTGAAGGGAGGTAAAGGTAGCTCTTAAAAACAATCCTTTCAAAATGGAGCAGGCATGTTTTTGAGGAGGCAGCAAGATTATAACATGACTTCAAGTTCAATTTTGTGTAATATAGGACCTTTAAGCAGCCTTAGCTTCAATTATATGATTAACACTAATTTTCTCTTTTATATTGTGTTGAAAGTTTCATTATACTGCCCAGCCCTTATAACGCCCTTTTTCCAACATGGAGGCCTAAATTACTGAAATGTGGAGGTAAATTATCAAACAAATGTGTTTGCCTGTGTGTGTGTGTGTGTTTGTAAATTACACTGTTGAATGTTCAACTGAACATGAAGTCACTTTGGGCGAGGCCCGCTCCACCTACAGCCAGGCCCAGGCAAGTCTAGTAGCAGGACTGAACCAGGACTGAACCAGGACTGAACCAGGACTGAACCAGGACTGAACCAGGACTGAACCAGGACTAAAACAACACTAAACCAGGACTGAACCAGCACTAAACCAGGACTGATCCAGGACAATATGGGACAACAGGAGAAGTGAATGAGTTTAAAGGTGCTATATTACACAAAATTAACTTATTCCCAATCTTAGCAGCAGTGAGAGGTTTAAGGAGGGGGCGTGTCCAGGTCGGGCTGTGTTTCTCTGCTGGAAGCTGAAGTGGGATGGTACAAGTGCGTATATGGTGATGGAGTCTGAACCAATCTGTGCCCGTGTGGCATTTAAAAGCACTGCCCATGTGGATAATGTCTGTAATGTATTTGCCTCATTACAGCAGCACAGAGGGATGTGGGGAAAAAATATATATGAGTATAAATAAAGCTCCGGAGCCCCACGATGGATACAGAATGGATACAGAATTTTAGATGGACTGTCACAGAACTGGCACTCCGCCCAGATGTGCGCTCCTCTCACTCACGTCAACCTTTATAGTTGTCTCTGCGTTCCTCATTTTGTTTCCCTTTCATTACACAGCAGAGCAGTGTCTACCTCACACACTCTCCATTCCACAGCAGACCCACTGAGCACTGCTCTCTTCCTGACTGCACCCACTCCCACCTGTCCTGCTCCCGACTGTCCCGGTTTCGCTCCCGCGTCTCCCACCTGAGGTACACGTGTCCACCACTGCTCACAGTCTCGTCTCACGGATGTTCACTGCCTTTGGTCCCACACAGGTGGATGTTTCTCAGATTATGGAATTCTTTATTGTTAATGTTAAATGTTTCTGCTGTTACCGCTTTGTGCACAGACTTGGATTAAACCATTAACACAAGGGGAGGGTGACTGCACGACCTGCATTTGCCCCAAGTGACTCATATGCACCATGAGAGCATGGTCATGTGCACTATAGCCTACATCTACTATGAACAAAGCTCTACTGATCACTGCTGTCAAGAAAGCAGCACATACGAGACATGCGTCTGCTCAACTGTCACAGCCCTGAGCTGTCAGTGATGATCTCTGAGTCCGGTGTCGGGTCTGTGCAGGATTATCTACGGTTCTGATGGTCACCTACCTACTAACTAACCTACTAACTACCGACTAACGTTATAAAATAACCAACGCAACACAATGGGAATACTTTGGTCGCAAAATGAAATGGAGCTGATGACAAAAAGGATAGCCTACGAGGATGTGAGGAAATCTGACATCGCAGCATTAGGACCGCAGACAGAGTAAGAAAACACAATTTAGGACAGCGCTGTAAGCGGCCTCATGTGAATGAGCAGCTTTTGTACAGCTCCAGATCAAACCAAACAAAAGAGCAGTGCTGAGCCATTACAGGAAGCGGGCGAGGGGCTGTGCTCTGCTGCGGGACTAAAATGCACTGTTCCACCATGTGATGTCATGTAGTGGTAGTTTTCAAGTCAACAGCTCATTTTACCTTTTGTTCAGGAGAGATGGCCAATTCCAGGTCTAAAATAATCCAAATGATTAGTGAAGGTGTAAAATACAGTGGAGCACTTCCTGTATTACCACATGACATCACAATGTGGAATGGAGTGTTTTGAGTCTGAGAGAAGAACTAAATGTGCAGGGTCTGTGTGTTAAACATGTGAATGAAACAAAGCACAAGTCCAGGTCTGTGATGAGGAAACAACATTAGAACATTAAATCATGGAAACAAGCAACGAGCAAGCACTCCAGGAACCAGGAAAGTTACACAGTGCACCTTCAAATTTGATCAGCTGAATTAATTGGACTAAAAACTGGAGAGGGAAACAGGCAAAATACGGTTAAAACAAGCAGAACTTAAACTTAATCCAGATCAGAGCTGAGGTGTGGTCAAATTAAAAGTGAAACAAAAACAGAAGATGTTTGAAAACTGTTCTGTGTGAAGAGTTTTCACAAGAACAGTCACAGTATCCACAACAGTCCACAGACCTGTACGAGTGGATAATGGTTTCAGTGTTCATTAAAGGGCTCATGTTACGCTATTTTCTGATCCAAGTTAGAATGTTGTTTCCTCATCACAAATATACCTGGAGTTGGGTTTTGTTTCATTCACACATTTAACATACAAACCCTGCAGATTGAGGATGAGTCCTTCTCGCAAACAGAAAACCCTCTGTGATGTCATATGGTAATACAGGAAGTGCTCCACTGTGTTTCGAAACTCCATACATCTTCACTAGAATCGTTTGGATGATTTCAGCCCTGGAATTGCCAAACTCTACTGAACTAAAGGTAAAACACTAACTGTTAACTTGAAACTACCACTACATGACATCACAAAGTGGGACTATAAAGGATTACTCAAACATGTGTAAATGAAACAGAACACAACTCCAGGTATGTCTGGAATGAGGTACCAGCATCATAACATGACTTAAAGCTCACAAGAGTCAATTTTGTGTGCTGTAGGACTTTGGAATTTGTTATCTTATTGCAATTTCACTGACAAGCATTGTGATCGTGATTAAACTTGCGATAAGGGATGTGCAAAAATATACAGTACGATATCGGGGACTGCTGTATCGATATATCATAGTATTTTTTACTCAATTATTTCATTACAGCTACAGTTTTGTTGCTTGTCTGGAGGAAGGAAACTCCTTTATGCAACACATTTGACATTTTCACTGTTTTGATGATTAAAATGGGTGTTTCATATGAACTTTGCACAAGAAGTGGTTTAACAAACACTTTTACAGTCATTGATATTTTTGAACCATAACTAATAGATGTGAACTATATCATATCGTATCCAAAGCTCACTGTATCGAGATGCGTTTCGTGGCCTGTGTATAGACGTATGTATCGTATGTGCAACTTGTTATTGATACCCAGCTCTATTTGCGATGTATGTTTTGATAAAAGGATTTTCAGAAGAATTGACAGAAATACTGAGACACATAACTACCGTAAATTCCGGATCACAAGCCGCTACTTTTTTTCTACACTTTCAACACTGCGGCGTGTAATATGAAGCGGCTTTTTTATTTTTTTTTTCATCGCGGGAAAAACATGGACCAATAAAATGAATAAGTAGTTCACTGAGGTCCAATGAAATTGTATGATTAATCACAACTTCCTTATTTCAGTCTTTCTGCTAACCCTCATCAACATGGAGAATACCAGACAAAAAGCATATGATGCAGCTTTTAAACTAAAAGCGATCACTCAGTTAAAGAAGGAAATCGAGCTGCTGCCCGTAAAATTGGCATAAACGAGTAGATAGTGCGAAGGTGGAGGCTCCAGCAAGAAGAACTGAGCCAGTGTAAAAGACAACCATAGCTTTCTGAGGTTTCCTTAGCAGATGGCCTGAGCTTGAAAACTTTCTGGAGGACTGGGTTAACACGCAAAGAGCACGCGGCCGCACTGTACAAATCAGACTGAAGGCTAAAGCGATCGCTACCGTGGTTTATTCCCAGAGCGCCAAGGTGTGTAAGTGCATGTCGCGTGTGTGTGTCCCAAGTGTGTGAAGGTGTGTAAGTGCCTGTGGCGCGTGTGTGTCCCAAGTGTCACCAGTGAGCGAGTCCGTCCCCAGAGTTCTGCGGGGACCGCGTCCATGACCCCGTCGAGGCGCTCCAGGCGGCGGGGACGCAGAAGCGAACCCCCCGCCTAGTCTTTGGCCAGCGGTTTATAATATGGTGCGGCTCATATAATTACAAAATTGATTTTTCTTCATAAATCTGAGCATGCGGCTCTTAATAGGGTGCGCTCTGTCGTCCGGAATTTACGGTAATACACAAATGGCACATGTTTGTACAGATCTACAAACTACAGGGTTAGTATGTTTTATGCAGAATAACATCATAAGATTTTGTTGTTGGTGGAGGAAATTACTTAAAAATGTAAGTTTTTACAATTTCTTAGTTTTATGTTTTTGGTAAGCTTCTGTCTTCTCTCTTGTCTCTTACCAAAGCAAGGAGACTGAACACAGTAGAATAGGGTTGTGTAGAAGTTTGAAAATCAGATACTCATCAATACTAAAACTAGATCCTCATTTGAGCAGGTATCAATACTAGAAAAAAAGGCATATTCACAGGACAGAAATTAACTTTTCCTGACTGTCTTTAGAATGATCTTGAGCTGTATCAGAACAAGTGTAAGAGCACATAGACTAGTAAAGGCCCATGGACCCATGGAACCTACCTGGACCACTGAGGGATTACACAGATATAAGGACACAGAAAATACTAGGATTTAATGTTAAAACTCACATTCTACTGTCTAAAGAAATAGTGTTCTTTATTATCATCATGGTATCGGAATCAATATTGAGTATTGAGTCTATTTCTTAGTATCGAAATAGAGTTTGAAATTTTTGTATCATGACAAAACTACAATCCATCAGGAGCAGACAGGAGCAGACAGGAGCCCCTTTATTACGATGGAAAGTCTATCAATCACATTCCTGAACAAACAATGCACATAATTCTGAGTTTGGCTTGAGTATAAACACTGGCTACAGCTGACTGCCACAGCACAAACACTCCAGATGAGCCCTTAAGTACCTTTAGAGCTCTAGACACAACAACTCTGCCTGGTTTTAGATGTACCTCTAAAGAAGCCGTACCTGATTTACAAACGTGAAAAACAAAACTAGTTCATTTGTCTGTTTCTTTATGCATTCTGAGCATCCTAATTCATGCATGCTTATTCACCGTGATGAGTTTAGAAGTGATTTTCACAATTTTCAGAGCAGAGCTTTGCTGTCACAGTAAAGCAAACAACAACAAGCATGCTAACACACACCTTCTGATAATAGGATAATATATTGCTTAATGTATTATATATATTGTTACTGCATGAAAAATGAATTTCCTTTGGGATAATAAAGTATTATAGCTCTGTGTATCTAGACATTACACAGTAGACTTGTTTTGACCTCAGGAGCTGCTTATATAATATATCTGTACTAGGGCAAGATTAGAGCACATTTTGCTCAAATACTAGAGATTTGGACTTAATGTATTGGCACAAAAATCTCCAGCACAGACCGATATTTTGTATTGACCGAGCTGCTGCCTAAAAATTCACACAAATCTTTATTTTAACACTTTAACATGAAAAGATAACTGCACAAAATGTGGCTACTCAGCTCTGTTACCATGAGGGTTAGTTTGCAGTCAATTTAAATTATATAATTTGGGGGAAATAATCAAAACCAGCTCAAAAATATCAGCAGAGCTCTGGATTCTGGATTCGTTGATGAAAAAAGCAACGGAATTTGTTTAAAGTAGCATATCAGAAAAACGTGTTTCTTGTGTAAATTGTGTCGAACTTTTAGACAAAATCCTCCCCACTGTGATGTCAGTGTTATTGAACTATAATTTATGTTTACAACAGGCATTATCCCACCAAATTAAGTCCAAACTAAAGAATCATCAAAACAATCATACGCACTTTAAAGGTGCATTGTGTAACTTTTTTAGTGGAGGGTAAGTCAAATGCTTTTCTCCACAGAGATATTACTGCTTGTCTGGAATATTTCTGGTGTGGTGAATGTGTCTGGTATTAAACCTTTCTATTTTCATGAAGGCCAGACCAAGTTACAGGTCAGATCTGCAGAGAGGCAACCCTACTCACAGTCAAAATGCCCATTTTCCTATTATTTTTAACACACTTTTTGGCACAGGAAACCAGGCTGATCAAAAAGTCCAAAGCAAATAATAATAAAACTAAGTGACAGGATCACGATTCAACCACAGCCATAATAAATCATGACATGGAGCGGGTTGGGCTGGTGAGATTTGGCATTATCTGCTCCTCTTCAGTTACTCCAGTTACACATCTGCTGTTGACTGAGTGGATTCTTCTGTTATCATAAACACACCCGAATATTACACAACTCCACCTGCGCCCGCTGCAACATTACTCAATACATCAGCTCAGGCAGTTTGAGACATAAGAGGAGGAGCTGGGTCCCCACTGCTCCCGACAGAACGGGTCAAATGCAGACGGACAAGTGTGAACAATTTTGATTATAAAAGGGCCTATTTTACACTATTATAACGCTATGTTATAATTTCGTTTCCTCGACACAAACATTCCCCGAGTTGTGTTTTGTTTCATTCACACATGTTTAACAAACAAATCCTGTTCCTCTTTCAAACTGAAAATACTCCGTTACACCTTGTGATGTCATGTCGTAATGCAGTGTTTTTAAACTCCATACACTTTCACTAGAATCATTTGGATATTTTCAGCCCTGGAATCTCTACTGAACAAAAACTAAGCTGTTAACTTGAAAACTATATTTTTATGGAACAGAGCATTTTCAATAAGAATAATAAAACGTTACTCAATCATGTGTGAATGAAGCAAAACACAACTCCAGGTGTGTTGTAGATGAGTAAACCACATTATAACGTAGATCAGAAAACAGTGTAATATGGACCATTTAAATTCCAATCAAATCACAACATTACACATGACGGCCAAATTGTTTGTTATAATTTGGTTGATGCTGAAATGCAGTTGGCTTAAACCTAAAAGAATTCTCTCTGATCTGAATCCTCACTAAACCCCAGCACCTGCAACAGTCATGAGTCAGTGCTAGTGCAGCCTAGGGCTGGGCGATATGGACCAAAAAATATATCTCGATATATTTTGGTATATCTCGATATACGATATATATCTCGATATCTTTACAGGAAAAATATAGCCCCCCCAAACTACTGCAAAAATAAATAAAAAAATGTATCTGATTAATATTAATTTAGTACAGCACTTAAACACTCTGCACCCCTTTTTGGACCCTCACCCACAGTTTAAGAACCTCTTTTTTAAGAGAACTTCCACTGGCACTTTACACAGAACTGCTTCAAAGTGAATAAAGTGTGTAGGATTTTTAAACCTGTATTTTCAAATTCCAAACTGGAGTTACATTCTCTTGTTTTAAAGTGGTATTTAGTCTCTGCACATTTACCATATCAAACACACAATGTGACAAACAGATTTATTTGGCATTTGGCACAGGCTGCAGAGAGAAGCCCCGCACGCTCCCGCACACCAGAATGAGTTTATTGGCGACAGCAGCGGCCTTAATGAAAAATGACTGCACTCAGTATTCAGACCTTGAGTCCATGACAAGACCGAGTACAAATGCGCTCGAGTCTGAGACAAGACCAAGATAAAGCTCTCGCTTTAGCGGAGGAGGAAGTCCAGGCGTGGGGGTGTAATAAGCGGTGGGACAGGTGTGGGTCCTGCTGCGGGGCGCGGGGTTTTGAAGCGGAGTTTGTTCGTATAAGTGATATCAGCTACACGCGGAGCTCGTATGCTGGGCTCGTGCGCGGTCGGAGGTGTCATGTGGTTGCGCTCGCGCTGGGCAGGTGCATTTAGAAAGTTTAACTCGTCTTGTTACGTCTGTGCAGCTCCTTATTGTATCTGCAGAAGCACTCGCACAGATGCGCCTGTTTTGTTTTCCACGTTCGCACGACGAAATATTTGCTCGCAAATGCAAGTGAAATGGGCGCACAGTAGAGCCCTGGTCCTAGTCTTGGTTTAGTCCGCGACCGAGCCCCGGGCTCCGCGGCCGCGTTTAGTCCTGGTTTAGTCCGCGGCCAGCTCCGGGCTCCGCGGAGGAGCTTAGGGGGATATAAGCAGGAGGTGGAGGCGAGCGCAGCACAGAGAAGGCGAAACAAGCGAAGCGGCGAAACCAGAAGTAAACGTAAGCATTATAGCGATATATCGATATGTCAGAATTCATATCGAGTTTCAAAAATATCTCGATATATTTTAAATATCGAGATATCGCCCACCCCTAGTGCAGCCTCTACGACTCAGTGAGGGAATTCTGGAGGTGCAGCCACATATGGTTATGTATTTTTAAGTGATTAGAGAAATAATTGTAATCTTTTAGAAGTTCAGTTCAGATACTGATTCTGATACTACGGTTTTAAGTATTTGCCGATATAGGTCAACAGATACCAGTGCAGAGAGTGAAAACAACATTAATTTCATTTAAACAAAAATAAAATAAGACAGAAGTGATGTGTTATGTACCTGTTATTTGATATGAAATATGAAAAATAAACAAATGTGTTTGGACGATGGTGTTTGACCGGGCCGTGGGAACCAGACTATTATCAGACTGGATAAAACACACACAGATCATTCTGGATTTAGCAAACAGATTGAGTCACCAACCTCAGAGATGACCACTCAGACTGAGACTGGGTCTGTGTGTGTGTTTGTGAATGTGTGAATGTGCGCCTGTCTGTCTGTGTCTGTGTGTGTGTGTTTGTGTGTGCGTGTGTGTGTGTGCGTGCGTGTGTGTGTGTGTGCGTGTGGTGTGTGTGTGCGTGCGTGCGTGTGTGTGTGCTTGTCTGTGTGTGTGTGTGTGTGTGTGTGTAAACAGGTGTGTGGTGCCGCAGGTGAAGGCAGAGACAGAACAGTAGAGGCCTGAGGCAGACTCCGGTCACACAGATCTGACTCACCTCTGAGCAACTTCACCTACAGGTGTCAAAAAGAAACCAAAAGCTGAAGTCCTGACACAAAAAGGAGGGGTTCAGGACTGAAGCAGGACTTAAACTGGGACTAAAACCAGGACTTAAACCAGGACGAAAACCAGGACTAAAGCTGGGTATCATTAAGAAGTTGCTGATACAATGCATACGTCGATACATGGCCGACAATACAACACATATCTTGATACAGTGAGCCTGCAATACGATGAGATTCTATACGATATTTCAAATCGATTTGATGTGATTTAATAAAATATAAAGGCTCAATCATGGCTGTGATACTAAAAATATTTGTTAAACCACGTCTTGTGCAAAGTTCATATGAAACACACCCATTTTAATCATCACAACAGTGAAAATGTCAAATATGTTGCATAAAGGAGTTTCCTTCCTCTGAAAAAACAACTAAACTGTAGAACTCTAACAAAATGTTGTAAAATATAGTAAAAAATACTCTTGGTGATATATCGATACAGCAGCTCACAATATCGATACTGTATCAGTACATAAAGTGACACGATACATCCTCCATCCATCCATCCATCCATCCATCTTCTCCCGCCTAATCCGGCTGGGTCGCGGGGGCAGCTTGCTGCCCAATACTCATAGCACCTGACCCCCCCTATGAACCCCTCTGCAGGTGGTGAGCCCACAGGAGGGTGGACGTCATGGTCCTTGACGTTAGTTCATAGGGGTGCGGGCATGTTTTGAGTTACGATGCATCTATATTTCGATATTTTTGCACACCCCTAACCAGGACTGAACCAGGATTGAACAGGATCCATACCAGGACCTAAACCAGGACTTAAAGCTGCTATAAATGCATAATTTAAGACCCGTTATAATGTTGTTACCTTATCAAAAACACACTTGGAGTTGTATTTTGTTTCATTCACATACGTTTGAATAATCCTGCATTATTAGCCTGTCGACATCTCCAGTGCTCAAAGTGGTCTGTTCCACCTTGTGATGTCATGAAGTGGTAGTTTTCCAGTTTAACAGCTCCTTTTACATTTGGTTCAGTAGACATGGGCAATTCCAGGTCTGAAATCATCCAAACGATTCTAGCAAATGCATATGGAGTTTAAAAACACAGTGGAGCACTTCCTTAATTACCATTAAATATGCAGGATTTGTGTGTTACCCATGTGTAAAATTAAACAAAACACAACTCCAGGTATGTTTGAATGAGGAAACGTTATAACAATCAGAGAATAACGTAACATGAGCCCTTTAATCTCTCATCATTCACACACTGTAGATCACTTATGCCGCTATAGTCATCGTATTAACCCGTGGGAAACTCTGGAAGATGATTTTCCACATGTGCTCAAATCCTGTGGCAATGTTATCTTGCGAGATCTTGTGGCAGTTATCTTGTCCCGTCCCACGTAACTGCCGCCCTGCACGTCTGAGTCAACAGCTCAAAATGTTAATTGGTATAATCCCTACAAATACACAGGTGATGCTGTCTCTGAAATCTTCAAACTGAAGAGATTCCAGTGTTTAGGACGGTGAGGTCACACTGTGTAATTGTAAACTTTAGCCAAGGATTAAAGTGCTGGTTTGTAAATGATGTCACAACATTATGAGCTCCTGTTTGGCCTCATGGAGATGGGTTTTTTAAAACTGTTGGGGAAAAATAGGAGCAAAAAGAGTCACTTTGATTAAAAGGCCCAATCTGTGTTCTAATGTTTCCTTATCACAAACGTACCTGGAGTTGAGTTTTGTTTAACTTGTTTAACACACAAGTTAAACAGTTTGGTTTAACTTGTGTTAAACCAAGTTAAACCAAACTGGTTTAACACACGTTAAACCAGTTTGGTTTAACTTGTGTTAACACACAAACCCTGGGTATTTAGGCTGAGTTCTTCTCTCAAATGGAAAACTGTTCCACCTTGTGATGGGCCCAACCGATATGGATTTTTTATTTTTTTTTTGCAGCCAATATAATACCGATAAAATGGGAGTTGGAGCTGCAGATAGCCAACATAAAAACCGATATATTTAGTGATGTAAAAATTCACTGTAAATCTTCAGTTGATTATAAAACTAAGGTCTGGCTCTGTTGGATTTTAAATTGGGTTTGTTTAGGTGACATTTATTGTTATTCCGCCTCTTAAGAGTCTATATTTAAAGACAGTAGGTTGGCCTCATAACATTTTTGCATGACACTCTAGCCAGTAAACAAAAAACAAACTACCACCATTAGCGGTAAATGCGTGCACACAGCAGTAATTAATTATATGCATAAATGCCGATCATTCACACCTCTATTCACAGCTCATCTACATATCAATGCGTGTCCAATAACATGTATACAGCCATTATAGTCACTTTACAGTCGGCCAATGTAATGTCTGTGAATTGGATTCAATGGACATACTAGAGTCTAACCTTTATAACGAGGTATAACATGACCATGTTGACAATCGGCCCATATCGGCAAGATTTAGGCCGATAGCTGTTATGTGCCCATATCAGCAATAATATCAGCCAACCAATACATCAGTCAGGCCCTACTGCACACACCTTCACTAGAATCATTTGGATATGTTCAGCCCTGGAATTGCAAATCACTACTGAACTAAAGGTAAAAGGAGCCGTTCACTTGAAAACTATCGCTTCATGACATCACAAAGTGGAACAGAGCAGTTTGACCTTTGGAGATGTAGACAGACTGATAATAAAGGGTTACTCAAAGCATGTGAATGAAACAAAAACTCCAGGTATGTTTCTGAGGAGGTAACAGCATTATAACATGACTTAAAGCTCACAAGAATCAACTGTGTGCATAATCTAGGTCCTTTAATCCATACTTTGGTAATACCCTAGAGAGGAATGCTGATCTAATAGACAATGAATGATGGTACAAAACTGTAAAAGTGTGACCAAAACAGAACAGAAAACATGAGCTGATCCACACAGGTGTATATAGCAAAATTAGAATATAAAGTAAATCACAAAAGGCTGTAAAGTATGTGATATGTAAAAAAAGGTCAGATCTGTGGAGAGGCAACCCCACTCACTGTCAGAATGTCTGTTTTTTTTAGCTGTAAAACCACCTGTAGTTGAATAAATCTAAGATAGAGCTGTTTAATGTCACACTGTGGAACATTCCAGGCAGAGCAATGACAACTCCATAGAAACTAGCAGGTGATGGACCCTCCACCAGAAAAGTTACGCATTGCACCTTTAATCATCTTTAAAAAAAAATATTCAAATTGGAATCTTCTTTTCAAAAACTAGATCTGTGACATTTTGAGCCACATCCTTCTGGACAAGACCATGCACATTAGATGGATGTTCCTGCTGATCCTTCCTCCGCTCCATTTAACCCAGTGTCTGTTAGCTGTTAGCGGTTAGCGGTCGGGTGCGCGGCGGTGATGTCAAGGTAAACTGAGACGCATGTAAACAGGAAGTGATTGGGCGAAAGGGGGCGGGGCCTGAGCTCAGAGCGAGAGAATGGGCCTCAGGTGAATGACATCATCAGACACCGACAGCATTACATCATCGAGAATGAATCGAGCCTGAGGAGAGAGAGAGAGAGAGAGAGAGAGAGAGAGAGAGAGAGAGAGAGAGAGAGAGAGAGAGAGAGAGAGAGAGAGAGAGAGAGAGAGAGAGAGGCCAAGGGAGTGTGGATCAGGACCAAGGCCTAGACCAGGACTAGACCAGGACCAAGTCAGGACTAAACCAGGGCTAAACCAGGGCTAAACTAGGACTAAATCAGGACTAAGCCAGGACTAAGCCAGGACTAAATCAGGACTAAATCAGGACTAAATCAGGACTAAGCCAGGACTAAACCAGGGCTAAACCAGGGCTAAACCAGGGCTAAACCAGGGCTAAACCAGGACTAAGACAGGACTAAGACAGGAATAAGACAGGAATAAGACAGGACTAAGACAGGACTAAGACAGGAGTAAAACAGGACTAAGACAGGACTAAACCAGTGCTAAATCAGGACTAAGCCAGGACAAAGCCAGGACTAAAACAGGACTAAAACAGGACTAAAACAGGAGTAAGACAGGACTAAATTAGGACTAAACTAGCACTCAACCAGGACTAAGCCAGGACTAAGCCAGGACTAAGCCAGGACTAAACCAGGACTAAGCCAGGACTAAACCAGGACTAAGCCAGGACTAAGCCAGGACTAAGCCAGGACTAAATCAGGACTAAACTAGCGCTAAACCAGGACTGAACCAGAACTAAGCCAGGACTAAGCCAGGACTAAACCAGGACTAAACCAGGCCTAGACCAGGACTAAACTAGGACTAAGATAGGACTAAACCAGGGCTAAACCAGGGCTAAGCTAGGACTAAATCAGGACTAAGCCAGGACTAATCCAGGACTAAATCAGGACTAAGCCAGGACTAAGCCAGGACTAAGCCAGGACTAAGCCAGGACTAAACCAGGACTAAACCAGGACTAAACCAGGGCTAAACCAGGGCTAAACCAGGGCTAAACCAGGGCTAAACCAGGACTAAGACAGGACTAAGACAGGAATAAGACAGGACTAAGACAGGAGTAAAACAGGACTAAGACAGGACTAAACCAGTGCTAAATCAGGACTAAGCCAGGACAAAGCCAGGACAAAGCCAGGACTAAAACAGGACTAAAACAGGACTAAAACAGGAGTAAGACAGGACTAAATTAGGACTAAACTAGCACTGAACCAGGACTAAACCAGGACTAAGCCAGGACTAAGCCAGGACTAAGCCAGGACTAAATCAGGACTAAACTAGCGCTAAACCAGGACTGAACCAGAACTAAGCCAGGACTAAGCCAGGACTAAACCAGGACTAAGCCAGGACTAAGCCAGGACTAAGCTAGGACTAAGCTAGGACTAAGCCAGGACTAAGCCAGGACTAAGCCAGGACTAAGCCAGGACTAAATCAGGACTAAACTAGTGCTAAACCAGGACTGAACCAGAACTAAGCCAGGACTAAGCCAGGACTAAACCAGGACTAAACCAGGACTAAACCAGGACTAAACCAGGACTAAACTAGGACTAAGCCAGGACTAAACCAGGACTAAACCAGGACTCAACCAAGACGAAACCAGGACTAAAACAAGGACTAAGCCAAGATTAGACCAGGACTAACCCAACTAGACTAGACCTACTACACCCAGACTAGACCAGGATGCACCCAGACTTAACCAGGACTAATATACCCAGACTAAACCAGGACTTTAATCAGAACAAAAACAGAACCTCTGCATGATGAGAAATTAGGACTGTTGCCATAGCAATTACAACTTTACAACTAAATATTATCTGTTTGGAATGTGAAAAAGCTCTCCGAATGTTGCATATAACAGAAAGCCAAACCCACACACAGTAAATATTTGGCAGTGGAAAATCTCATACCAAGTCCCTGATCCCTTTGTCCTGAATGGAGCAGGAGCGGGGCCAGCCTAGGTTCTGTTTCAGGGAACAGTGCAAGTGTGACAGTAGCTCAAAGGTGGTTAAGACTCGGAACACATAAGTACAGGACCATAAAATATAATGGGGCTAATTTAAAGGTTCGAGTAAATAACAGAGAAGAGGGACACGTCACGCTCGGGTTCACTCCACTTTAACTCTCAAACTCCCAACAAACGGAACAGAAACGCAACCAACAAGAAAATCTCTAACACTTTTATATAAACGTAATATAATTAACTTGAACTAAGTATCTCTACTAACTTTTCTATCTCCATGGTGACCAAACCAGACCAAGTATAGCGTTAAACAGATCTATTCCTGCATGAATTCAAGTTTAAAGCTCCTATATTACACATTTGGGACCTTTTATCAATGCCGCGGCGGCACGGTGGCTGAGTGGCAACACTCGGACGACCCGGGTCGTCCGAGCCTTTCTGTGTGGAGTTTGCATGTTCTCCCCGTGTCTGGATGGGTTTCCTCCGGGTACTCCGGTTTCCCCCATCAACCCAAAACATGCCCGCACCCCTATGAACTAACATCAAGGACCATGATGTCCACCCTCCTGTGGGCTCACCACCTGCAGAGGGGTTCATAGGGGGGGTCAGGTGCTATGAGTATTGGGCAGCAAACTGCCCCCGCGACCCAGCTGGATTAAGCGGGAGATGATGGATGGATGGATGGATATCAATGGTCTAATGTTGTTACCTCCTGGAGTTGGGTTTTGTTTGCTTCATTATTAGTCTGTCTGCATCTCCAAAGCTCAAAATGCATGTTCCACTTTGTGATGTCATGTAGTGGTAGTTTTTAAGTTAACAGCTCCTTTTACTGCTATTGTGTCAGTGGCATAAAGCAGTTCTAAATGTACACATATAGCACATGCCAACAGGCCTGTCACCATACAGGCGGTATCTGCTAAACTTCCAAAATATGAGAACTGTTTTTCGTTTTTTTTTTTATAGTTACGTGTGTACAATTTCTACAACTGAACCAGGACCGAACCAGGTCTGAACTAGGACTGAGCTGGGACTGAGCTGGGACTGAGCTGGGACTGAGCTGGGACTGAAACGGGACTGAAACGGGACTGAAACGGGACTGAACCGGGACTGAACCGGGACTGAACCGGGACTGAATCAGGTCTTAACCTGGACTGAATCAGGACTGAATCAGGACTGAATCAGTCCAGGTTAAGACCTGATTCAGTACCGGGACTGAACCGGGACTGAACCGGGACTGAATCAGGTCTTAACCTGGACTGAATCAGGACTGAATCAGGACTGAATCAGGACTGAATCAGGACTGAATCAGGACTGAATCAGGACTGAATCAGGACTGAACCATGACTGAATCAGGACTGAACCATGACTGAACCATGACTGAATCAGGACTGAATCAGGACTGAACCATGACTGAATCAGGACTGAACCATGACTGAATCAGGACTGAACCATGACTGAAACAGGACTGAACCAGGTCTAAATGAGGAGTGAACTACAGTAGGTCTAAACCAGGACTGAACCAGGACTGAACCATGTCTAAACCAGGACTGAACCAGGTCTAAACCAGGACAAAAGTTGTCCTACATTGACACTTGTGTGGTGAAAGTTTAAATAAGTGTTATTGGTAATAACAGACCAATAGCAGGATTTGTTGCAGCTTAGGCCTTTTATTGCTACTGTCTGTTGAAATGGTTTACTGGGATTATGCTGTCTTCCTTTGTTATTGTGTCAGTGGCATAAAGTAGTTTCAGTATGATCGTTAATTGCAGTACATCTCTGTAGCAATATACCCAGATTAAACAGTAAAGAGACATGTCTTCAAAAATGTCTTCACACACAGTGCACCTTTCAACTGTGATTTTTTTTGTTCATTCTTCACTGATGTTTGCAAATACTGGATGATAAATGGATCTTAAGAAAATGCCTGATATGACGCCATAAAAGCGAGAAACCCTGGGCTGCGAGCTTGTGCTAGGTCTGCTCCAAACATTTTAAGAAAAACATAAAACAAAAGTCTGCTAAATTTACCCATCGATTTGTCTCCACCAAAAACCACTGAAGCCAAAGGAACAGAGGCAGATCACACAACTGTCAAGCAACATCTGCCGAGCATGAGACTCATGACATCACTCACCAGCACACATCTGGACACAGGGAGGGGCTAAGGAAGGAGGGAAGGAGAGGGAGGCAGGGAGAGGAGAGAGGGAGACGGGGGCAGTGAAATAGAGGGAGTCAGAGGGAGGAGAGAGACAGTTTGACGGGGAGAGAAAGAGGGGAGAGGGAGAGGAGGATAGAGAGAGGGAATCAGAGGGAGGGAGTGAGAGAGAAAGCAAGAGAGACAGAGCGAGAGAGAGGGAGAGTGAAAGGGGGAGAGAGAGAGAAAGAGAGGGCTTGGGGAATAGAGGGAGAGGGAGATAGTGAGAGGGAAAGGAGAGTGAAGGAGGAGAGAGGGGAAGTGAAGAGGGGGATCATTTGGGTGGGTAGAGGGAAAGAGGGATAGTGAGAGAGAGTTCAAGGAGGAGAGAGAAGAGAGAAAGGCATTGGGGTAGAGGGAGAGGGGGATAGTTAGCGAGAGAGAGGGAGAGTAAAAGGGGGAAGAGAGAGAGAAAGAGAGGCTTTAGGGAATAGAGGGAGGGGATAGTTATAGAGAGCAGGAGAGTGAAAGGGGGAGAGAGAGAAAGAGAGAGACTTTGGGGGTAGAGGGAGAGGGGGATAGTGAGAGAGAGAGACAGGGAGATCGAAAGGGAGAGAGGGAGAGGAGAGAGAAAGAAAGAGATGGTGTGGGGAGAGAAAGAGAGTTGGGGCAGAGAGAAAAGGGGGAGAGAGACCAAAACAGAAAGGGAGGAGAAGAAGGGTCAAGAGAAAGAGAGATGGAGTGAGGGAGCGAGAGAGAGAGTGTGAGAGAGGATTGGGAGACAGACAGAGAGAAAGGGACAGAGAGTGAGAAAGACAGAGTAGGAGAGCTGGAGAGGCTGAGAAAGAGAAAAGGAGGAGAGAGAAAGAGAGTGATAGGAGGTGGAGGACAGGAGGAGGTGTGTACAGATGTGGCTCTCTTTCCGGCGCTGAGTCTCATCCATCTCTGTCCGCTGTCTCTCACTTTGAAGTGGGCTCGAGCTCATCGCGCTCAAATCCTCTCCACTACAAACAAGGCAAGACCACAGGCTCTAAACCAGCATCAGGAAGATGTAAAGATACTGTGGAACTTCTCTGGTGGTGCATGGATTCAAGGACAAACACAATGTTGCCACACATGCATTCAGAAGGGTTACCTCGCCGCAGATCTGACTTGTAACTTGGGTGTCTCCATAGAGAAAGACAACCTAGTTTAATGCCATACAGCGGAACATTTCAGGCAAAGCAATAGCATCTCCATGGTAACAGAGAAACTTTTCCTTACTTGATAAAAATTGAATTATTGGACTATTAGCTACACCTCAAACTTCTTTGAACAGTTGAATACACTAATGCAAACCATGTGCTTGGGATTCTATTTTTGCCCATTTCCAAAACTACCACTTTTCTTTTCTCCCACTTTCAATTCAGAGGTAGTTTGATCTGTGCACTTTCACACAGAGATTTCAAATTGCCTAATGTTTGAACTACCTGTAAAAGCTTCTGTGTGTCTGTAAGTGGTGTAAAAGTCTGGAACAGTGAACAAGTGGTTGTATGAACATAGTCTTATTATTGTAGTGCAGGTTTATGCTTGTTGTTTCCTTACCCTTACTTTTATCTGCTGTCTGTTACCATTAGGGCTGGGGATCAGGAAGAAGTTGCTGATACGGTACATAGGCCGCAATACAATACATATCTCGATACAGTGTAGTTTCGATTTGGTGCAATATATTTCAAATCGATTCAATACGGTTTATTAAATAATAAAGGCTAAATCATGGCTGTGATACTAAAAGTGTTTGTTAAACCACTTCTTGTGCAAAGTGAATATGAAACACACCCATTTTAATCATCCCAACAATGAAAATGTCAAATGTTTTGCATAAATGAGTTTCCTTCCTCTGAACAAGCAACAAAACTACAGTGCCATAACTAAATAATTCAAGTAAGTAAGTCAACAAAACACTCTTGGCAATATATCGATACAGCAGCCCATTAAACAATATAATATATGGATGTTTTGATGTTTTTGCACACCCCTAGTTGACACTGTTCCTATCCTTTTGTATTTTTCAATGTGATGATAGTTATGTTACAAGCTATAATAGTGACTCAGTGGCCTCAAAAGCAAATCTGAAGAATGCTGTTATGGAAACCTTTAAAAAAAATCATCTTTAATCTTTACGTAGGCACTTGTATGTAGGTAGTGTATAGGTAGTTCCATGATTGGGGCATATAACCTCATGATTTATAATTATAACTGCTCAAGGACCTTTTAAGTACAACAGATCACTTAGTCATAATATTGCTCCTTTAATTATGTCTTTCCACCTCTGTTGAATTCAACTTGTTTCCATATGTTAATTTATTTTGACTTCTAATGACCCAGCGTCATGTCTGACTTGTACTTGATGCTATTTGGGAACTAAGTCTGTGAATGTTTTGGGTGGTATATATACTTTTTATGATCTACAAGAGAAGGAGGGAGAGACGCTCTGTTAGGGACAGTCAGGCTGTGATTGTGGCTCAATTACTGGAATAAATCAGACTCTTTGATTTAAGACAACTTGTCAGTTTTGTTCTTTATACTTTAGAAATTCTGCAATGCAAAATAAAGCTCATTATGTTAAATTAGAGGAGGGGGATGGGATTAAAAAAGTTTTGTTCTTCCCACTCCTTTTTGTTATTTTGCTTCTGTTATTACTGCACTAATGTCAATATGGATAATACTGTTCCATTGGAAAAAAACGTAAAATGCTTACTCGCCCAAATAAATACATGAATGAAATTTTCACTGTATGATACTAAATTTCCATCTTCCATCTTCCATATAGTGTATCACCGTGGAGACAAGCACCGTGCCAATTTACAGGTCCTGGACTTGTATTAGAAAAGTTACACTATGCACCTTGAAAAAAAAAAGTTAACTGGGTTTATGCTGTTTTATTGTTACTGTGTCAGAGACTTAAATATTTCTATGTAGTAAAATACTGTGCTTCACAGTGTTGTATCATGACAGACCTATTTTCATACACTGCTGGAGATATAAGGTTTTTTTTTGACTCACTGGAGGTTTCTTCTGGTGGTTTTGGCCCTGGTTTTGGTTCAGTCCTGTTTCAGTCCCTGTGTGTCCACTGGGACTTATTCTGAACAGGATCTACAAACATGTTCTGAACAGCAGGGGACTCTTGGATTTGATTAGCAGTTCATATTTCAGTTTTCTCTCAAATGTTAATGCTCCTGGAGGTATTTAAAGGTGCATTATGGAGATGTCATTGCTTTGTCTGGGAAGTTTCACGATGACATGTTAAACCTATCTCCATGGTAACAAGGCAAAGTTACACCCGAGCTCTATGGAGAGGCGGCCCTGCTTACAGAAGAAAAAAAAATGTTTTTGCAAATTATTTGAAGGGAGTTAAAAAAAAAAAACAATTATTGAGTACATGTTTTATTCTGCAGCTGATGTCATCAACATTCTGGTGCTGACTGTGGGTTTTGGTTCGGTCCTGGTTCAGTCCTGGTTCAGTTCTGGTTCAAGGCCTGGTTCAGACTTGATTTATCCCTGGTTTATCCCTGTTTAGCCCTGATTTAGCCCTGGTTTTGGCCCTGGTTTTGGCCCTGGTTTTGGCACTGGTTTTGGCACTGGTTTTGGCCCTGGTTTAGGCCTGGTTTAGGCCTGGTTTAGCCCTGGTTTTGGCCCTGGTTTGGCCATTGGTTTTGGCCCTAGTTTGGCCCTGGTTTTGGCCCTGGTTTGGCCCCTGGCCCAAGTTTAGCCATTGATTTTGGCCCTAGTTTAGCCATTGGTTTTGGCCCTGGTATAGGCCCTGAATTAGGCCCTAGTTTGGCCCTGGTTTTGATCCTGGTTTTGATCCTGGTTTTGGCCCTGGTTTGACCCTGGTTTTGATCCTGGTTTTGGCCCTGGTTTGGCTCCTGGCCCTAGTTTAGCCATTGGTTTTGGCCCTGGTTTTGGCCCTAGTTCAGTCTGGATTTGACACTGGTTTGAGGACTCCAGGAGAGAGACCAGAGTCATCATCACAGACTTTTATATGAGCTGCACAGAGCAAAATCTTACTGCAATATTTGAAAAGTGTTTAACCGTGTTTCTCCTTCTCACTGACCCTCTCCAAGTTGTGTTTGGAGTGATTCATGCATGTTTGAGTGAATCTTTAATCACTTATTTTCAAGAAGCCGTTTTGCCAATTGACTCCTGTTTTTACCACCACCAGTACACGCCCACGGCTCTGTCATTCATTAGTTCTCCCATTTTCTTTTCTTTTTTTACATGTGGGATTCAGCAGCTTTGTGTAGTCATTTTGGTACAAACGAAAAAAGATCTGCTGCTCATTAGCGGGACGTGCAGTTATCCATCAAGGGTGCTGAGTCTTTGTTGTGATGATGTTTATGGAGATGTCAGCCTCCTCTAAACCAGGCCTAAACCAGGCCTAAACCAGGCCTAAACCAGGCCTAAACCAGGCCTAAACCAGGCCTAAACCAGGCCTAAACCAGGCCTAAACCAGGCCTAAACCAGGGCTATACCAGGGCTAAACCAGGACTAAACCAGGACTAAACCAGGGCTAAACCAGGTCTTAAAACTATGATTTAAAGTTGCACTCACACTTTTGTGTTTTTTGGTGGAGGATCAGTCACCAGCTCCTCTCCATGGAGATATTCTAGCACTGCCTGGAATGTTCCACAGTATGACACTAAAGTGCTGCAGACAACTGTATGATGAAGTTACAGGACAGGTCTGTGGTGAGGCGATCCAGCTCAACGCAAGAATGTATCTTTACACCAACCAACATTAAACAAGGACTAAAACAAATAGGGATGTGCAATAATATTGAATATTGATATATCATATCGGTTGATGTGATGATACAGTATCTATATCGCCAAGAGTACTTTTTGGTATATTTTACTCAATTATTTTGTTACAGTGCTACAGTTTTGTTGCTTGTTTGGCGGAAGGAAACTCATTTATGCAACACATTTGACATTTTCACTGTTGTGATGATTGAAATGGGTGTTTCATATGAACTTTGCACAAGAAGTGGTTTAACAAACACTTATAGTATCACAACCATGATTTAGCCTTTATTTTTTACTGAACCGTATGGAAGAGATTTGAAATATATTGTATCGAATCCAAAGCTCACTGTATCGTATCATGGCCTACATATCGAGTTATGTATCATATCGGCAACTTCTTAATGATACCCAGCCCTAAAAACCAAGGCTGAAATCTTAAAGAGGGGGTATGTTTTCTGTGGGGTATTAACAGCTAACACATAAGATACTTAGATCACCATGTTACCATGTTTGAAAATGCTTTATTTGTCTAAAAAATGTATTAACATGTTTTAGTTTCACTTTGGTTTTGACAATCTGAGTTTCTCCCTTTGCTCCCTGCGCTGTCTGTGGTTCTATAAGGGCTTTGGCAATGATATTATTGAATAATAATAGCTTGCAGCAACGTATTGAGCAAAAAGAACGATGAACTAGTTCATTTTGAAATTTGTGAACTGGACTTTGAACTAGTTCATTTAGAAAATGAACTTTCCCAACACAGATTTTTTACACCCCCCTACTCTTTGCTAAAACTACACTGAGACTAAACCAGAACTTTACCAGGTTTTAACCAGTTCTAAACCAGGTCTAAAGCAGATCTAAACCAGGTCTGTGTGAAAGAGTGGCCGGTGCTGCAGAGAGTGGAGGAGGAACCTGATACAGATTCATTACATTTGAGTCAAAGCTTCTTTTGTTAACGCCAAGTTTCACTCAGACTCTGCATCCCTCAGCTCTGTACAAACCGCTCACAATGTACACTTTAAATACACAAATGTTGGACAAAACTGGAGTTCATTAGCTAATAGAATGTCTTTATCTTGAACTTAATATCCCTGTGTGTCCACTGGGTCTTATTCTGTGCCAGATCTACAAACAGGTTCTGAACAGCAGGGGACTCTTGGATTTGTTTAGCAGTTCATATTTCAGTCTTATCTCAAATGTTTATGCTCCTGGAGGCGTTTAAAAGTGCATTATGTAACTTTTCTCCATGGAGACGTCATTGCTTTGTCTGGGAAGTTTCACAATGTCACATTAAATCTATCTCCATGGCAACCAGGCAAAATTACACCACAGATCTATGGAGAGGCGGCCCTGCTTACAGTAAGAAAGAAAGTTTTTGCTAATTATTTGAGAGCAATAAAAAAACAACTACTAAGCACAGGTTATACTCTGCAGCTGATGTCATCAACATTCTCTGGGGTGTGGTGGTAACTGTAGGCACTGCTCTGTCAGAAGCTATATTAGCTTTTAATCTGAGCTTTAATGTTACACAGTCAGACCAGAAAGAGCTGACATGGCTGGAACTACAGGCGAGCGGATTTGTGCTGTTAAACAAGTCCTTCGCACATATTTCTTCTTGAGTTTTCAGACTATCTTAAAACTGCAAAGTATCAATACAGACATGTTTTATGCCACACTGGAGATTCCAGGAATAGCAAGAACATCTCCATGGAAATAAGCAGCTGACAGACCCTCCACCAGAAAAGTTACTAATGCACTTTAAACTGTGAACTAGTGTAAATTAGGGCTGAGTATCTCTAAGAAGTTGCGGATATAATACATACCTCGAAACACAGGCCCAATATGATACATCTGGATACAGTGCACTTTCGGTTTGATATATTTCAAATCGATTTGATACGGTTCAGTGAAAATAAAGGCTAAATCATGGCTGTGATACTAAAAGTGTTTGTTAAACCACTTCTTGTGCAAAGTTCATATGAAACACCCATTTTAATCATCAAAACAGTGAAAATGTCAAATGTGTTGCATAAAGGAACAAGCGACAAAACTGTAGCGCTGGGACATAATAATTTAGTCAAATGTACCAAAAAATACTCTTTCCGATATATCGATATAGCAGCCCTCGATATTAATACTGTAATACTGTCATCACATTAAACAATACAATGCACATCCCTCATGTAAATCTTGGGTGGCTGAAGAGGTGCAATGCCCAAAGACACAACATCAGGAAGCACAGGAGAAAAGTGGGGATTGAACCACCAGTGCTCTGGTTACTTTACCCCTTGTGACACTGTAGTTATAGTATTGAGCTAGTCTCATAAAAAGGCCATTTAAATGCATATCATACATCGACTATTCTTCCTTTTCCTGTCTTGGGGTTTTGGTCAAAATAGATAAAAACATTCTGGTCATTTGGTGTACATGTATTTAAGCACATTTGCCACATTTTGGAAACTTAAACCAGGACTAAAAAATAAAAAAATATATATAACTAAAACTAAACTAACCAATAAACATGTAGTTCATTAACAAGTCATAATTTTAATGATAGTAAAAGTGTTCATAGTTTTTTACATAATAAAGTATTTAAAGCCACAGTATGAAACTCTTTAGTCAGAAATATAAAATAATAAAAAAATAGACAAAAAGCTTTTCTCGCTCTAAAATACTTACATCCTCACTCTGAGTGGGCTTGCATCTCCACAAACTTGAATCTTATTTGGGCTGGAGGTTGGTCCCCTCTTGCTCGTTTCCATGGAAATATTCCTTTAACTATAATATTCCACAGTGTGGCATAAAACTTATCCCCATGGAGAATGTTCAGAAATATGGTTCTTAACTTTCTATTTCTGTGGAATCGTCCAGGTGACATGTCAAGTTACATACTGTACCTTTAAATGACAGTGCCTAAACTACCAGACTTAAGACTAAATGCAATATACATGTCATATTATACATTGCACAGATTTCTGAACTGCATATGGACAATCTTAGAATGAAGATTCCACATATTACAGATTAAATGTATGTATTTTTTACAGAAAACAAATATTTAAATTGTATTCAATGCAAAGACTTGAGCAGTGATGATAAACTGAATATTGCATTTTCATATTAGCAATTAAAAATGCATTGTGTAACTTTGGAGTGTCCTCCATGACAGGGTCAGATCTGTGGAGAGGCGACCCTGCAATAACGCATGTTATTCAAGGTTCTACCAATAAAAACACCACAGCTGAATAATGCAAGACAATTCACGATTAATTCCATACTGTGGAGCAATGATTAATGCCATAGTGTGGAGCACTATATCTGCAAGGCAATAATATCTCCATGGAGACAAACAAATGGCCTACACACCATCAGAAAAGTTACACCGCAAATCTTTAACCTGGGATGGAGCAAACATCACTGGGACAGTGGCCAAACCTGTATAAATGAGCTGAGCGGACACGTCCCAGCAACATCATGTGTCCACTCTGAGGAAGAGCACAGGGAGCCAAACTGTCAGGTATGAAAACAAACTTAGTCTGAAAAAAATATCCTAATAACATAACATAACCAAATGAACCTCAATCGACTACCATCTCTTATCTTTATCCAATTTTTCATTTTCCCATAGTCAGAGACAAACAGGAAGGTGCTGTCAGGTCTGTGTCAATAGAGATCAGTGCTTTCTTTACAGTGACGAGCTTATGTGACGCAGCTCCTCTTGTTTTGTTAATGGACAATTTATCCACAAGGCAGGTACAGGTGAGGTCAAACTGGGGTCAAGTTAAGAGATATTTCTTTAACAAATACACCAGATAAAGCTACAATATAATGCTTTAATTTGATTATTTTATCCTTCAGAAGAAACAGTTTAAAGGTCCTAGATTATGCTATTTTCTGTTCTCTGTTATAATGTTGTTTCCTCATCACAAACATGCCTGGAGCTGTTTTGTTTCATTCACACATGACTACAGCAGGACTACAGCAGGACTACAGCAGGACTACAGCAGGACTACAGCAGGACTACAGCAGGAGCGAACCAGGACTGAACCAGGACTGAACCAGGACTGAACCAGGACTGAACCAGGACTGAACCAGGACTGAACCAGGACTGAAGCAGGACTAAAGCAGGACTAAAGCAGGACTAAAGCAGGACTACAGCAGGACTGAACCAGGACTACAGCAGGACTACAGCAGGACTACAGCAGGACTACAGCAGGACTACAGCAGGACTACAGCAGGAGCGAACCAGGACTGAACCAGGACTGAACCAGGACTGAACCAGGACTGAACCAGGACTGAACCAGGACTAAAGCAGGACTAAAGCAGGACTAAAGCAGGACTACAGCAGGACTACAGCAGGACTACAGCAGGACTGAACCAGGACTACAACAGGACTACAGCAGGACTACAGCAGGACTACAGCAGGACTACAGCAGGACTACAGCAGGACTAAAGCAGGACTAAAGCAGGACTAAAACAGGACTAAAACAGGACTAAAACAGGACTAAAACAGGACTAAAACAGGACTGAACCAGAACTAAAGCAGGAGTGAAAAATAAATGGTTTCCAATGAGAATAATGAGAATTTTTGATAATTCTCATTAAAGGAGCCATTAAAAGGAGCCATTAACTTGTGAAAACTCAATTTTTATACAATACAGGACCTTTAAAGACAGTAAAAAAATCAGGTGCAGCGTCTTTAATGCCAACAGATTGATATGTTGCCAAATCTGTGTCATAAAATCGTTTACTAAATCAATACATTTCCACACAGTGACCCTCCCTTTGCCATTTCCTCTGCGTCTTGTGCGATCCTGTTGATAACACAAGGTTCAGGCCCAGCCCAAGTCTCTGGCTCTGCTCCAAACAGGTACGCACTCACTCACCTACGCACTCGCTCACCACTCAAACACCAACCCTGACTCAAACACATCACGAGGCATTCAGGGAACAAAATAATGATGGGCTAAGGGAGCGACATGTCTGCGGCCATGCGTTCGTTTGAATAGGGCTTTTATAGACATTAGTCACTTCACAACACATAGGATTTTACAGGTGGTGATTTAGAGAAAAAAGTTAGTATTGATCATGCCGAGGGTGCTCTACATGTATGCTCGTTGGCGGAATGTTCAGCAATTACCATGGCGACACAGTGCACACAATAGCAAACAACCAAGTAAATTTTAAGATCGTCTGAAAAAAAACTCTGAAAACACTGAAAAAATACAAAATGGATTTAAACAACACATTTTCAGGAGCCTGGGAGTTTGATTTTCAACAAAAAGGTGAGAGTGACTAACTGAAGAACTGTTGGCTAATGCTACCTTGTGACTGTAATTTTATTTGTTTAAGAGTGCAAATCATCCCAACTGTGTAATTCCAACTAAATCAGTTCTTAGTGGTCAGATTGCGTAAAAACAGAGAACAGATTTTAATCTACTCTTAAGAAGAACCTCAGACAGAGCAGTGTCTACAGTTGGCATCACACTCCCAGGGATTATTGATGACATCAGCTGCAAAGTATCAACACAAGTCACAGTACGACTTAAGAATTTACCCTAGAAACAATATGGACATAAAAAACTACATAGTAAACCACAAACCAGCCACAAAAATTGAATTGAAGGATTGATTTAGTTTTTTGCTTTTTGCGTTTTTGTTTCATATTAAAATGTGTTTAGTGTACCCAGAACTAGAGGTGTACTGGAGTGTGCGCCACCCGCTCGCCTCAAAAGAGAAGTTATACAAGAAAACGACATGAAGTCACGTCCGGGATATATTGGTGGGCAGTCAACACGAAAACTAGCTGCTGTGCCTCTTCCAGAGAAAACTGGTCAGAGAGATCGATGCCTTTATTGGCGAGTTTTAACTTTTCAAAGTAACATTTTTGATTCTCAACATTCACAGACTTAGAGTAAGATAATAAAGTCAAGTAAAAATATTTAAATGCAAAACCTACTTCAAAATAAGACGAGTTATCTCATGACAGACATACGCAACTGTCAACACAAATGAGGGGCCCCACTGACCTAAGGCCTCCCAGCCACTGCACACATGCAGAAAAGCCAGATGTAAATAAAAATAACGTTTTTTCTCGTATTGCTTTGCCTGGAATGTTCCTCAGTATGGCATTAAACCCATCCATCTCCATGACGACTGGAACATGACCACCAGAGATACAGGTCACATGTGAGAAGTTTTGACTTGTAATTGGATAAATGCATGATAGATATGTTTAATGCACTTAATGTATTTATTGTTTCTAAAGCGTCTAAGTGTGCAAAAAAGCCTATAAAAGTTTTATGTATTCATTATTATGATTATGATTATGATTATGATTATGATTATGATTATTATTATTATTATTATTAATGTCCTGCTGCGTAACATCTCTTTATCTGCAACAATTATCTGCATGATGAAAATGAAATGAGCACCTTAAAATGACCTGTCTGTGAACCAAGTTACACTTCCCTGTGTGGTCTGTAACTTTGCCACTTCAGACTGTACGAAACAAATGGACTCCAAAAAATGAGGATCATTCCGTTCTGTATCTATCTCCCTTTTCATCTCATATCTTATCTTGAGAGTTACGACTCCCACATCCGATTCCTACCTGAGAAGCTACTGGCTAAAAAGGAAAATAATGCAAAAGAAAAGTCATTTTTTAACAAAACTCTCAAAAACAATTATCTCAGTCTTCATTAAAATTCACGCAATCTATTTTGGACCTCTGGGGACCCCTAAGAATTCAAACTTGGGAGTGTTTTAATTCAGGAATTCACACTGATTAAATCAGGACTAAACCAGGATTGGACCAGGACTAAACACTGCGTTAGTCCCTCAGCAGCAGCAGCATCAAATCTGGGCGTTACTTCCACCTGACCCTAGTCCAGGACCAACGAAGCGGTCTCTGGGTTGTCTTCACTTTTTGCTCGTGTTTTGGTCCTTGTAGATTCGGTTGGGCCCTGTTCTAAGTCCTAGTTTAGCCCTGTTTCAGTCCTGGTTTAGTTCAGGATTTAATTCCAGTTTAGAACCACTTTGGATGTAGTGATTTTGCAAATGTAAATGCACAGTCACTGATGAAGCCAGGAAATTTTCATACCATTTCCAGTTTTCATGTAATCTGTTGGCTATGGCACATTTAACAGCGCGTTTACGGACACATTTACCCCTGTTATGCCCCCGTACTTCTTAAAATATGAATGAACTGGACTGACCTATGGATACCAGCTTGATATTTTCTCGCTCCAGAAACTCCAGCGCCACGGACACGTTCTCCAGCTTCATCTGCCTGAACGTGGGACGCGCGTGGTATTTGCGGTACATTTTCTTTTGGCTCAGGACCTCGAGCAGAGCCACGAGCCGCAGTCCGTCCCCGAGGTCCAGCTGCAGGTCGGCCACGCGTTTGTTCACGCATTTCAGGTGCTCGTTGATCCAGCGCGTGAACGTGTTCTGCTGGATCTTCTTCCACGGCGCGTCCTCGGCCAGGTCCTTCTCTGTGGCGGGCATGGTTCGGGTTCAGTTACGGGCGCTGTCGGTTCCTGTTCGGGGATTTTCGGTTCCAAAGGTTCCTCCCTGGGCTGGGTCCCTTCTCGCGGCTCTTTGTGTTGCGTGTGTGTCGTGTTGGTTGCTTTGAAAGGACTCGGTCAAACTCCACAAACTCTGCCCTCCTGCTGCCTTCACGGAACCTGGGAAAGTTTTGGCTTCAGGTAAAGTAGAACGGCACCTGAATGCAGTCGCGGTGGACTGGACGCCACCTGTTGGTCACACAGCCAACGTGCAATACAAAGGCCGGATTTGGCTTTGCAAATCTCCATCACGTTATTATTATCAGTTTGTTCGACCATAATACACTATAATACAAACAACAATAAAAAAAATGGGTTAAAATTATGTTTAGAATGCATAGTATGTCATTTATTTTGCTATATATAAGTATTTGATAAGTTTCAGCATCAATGTATATTTTATTTTTTGAATCTATGTCAAGAACAGGGCTGAGTTAATAAAAGTTTTTTCTTCTTCCCGCTCTTTTTCGAGAAATGTGCTCTTCTGTTTACAGTGTAAATGTAGTCGTATTTATATGATTATTGTTTCTCTTTTGGCACACTCGAAATAAAATAAATCAAATCAAATTTTCAATTTCAGCGATAGAAATTTGCATACACATTTACGCTATCCAAGTGTGTTCCAAGTTTTGCTAGCTTGCGATGCACATTATGGTCTACTTTTGTACACAATCAAAATATTAAACATATATTAAACTACCCACATAAGAGTCTTATTTATATTTATGAGTACTTCTTTGTGATTAAGCAGTTTTTGCCTCTAATTAATCTATGGAAAAACAAAACTAACACTATAGATAGCTTAGCATACTTGACGTTTGAATTTTGTATATTTTACACTATTGATATGAGTCCCAACTCTTGCCACGTTATCTATTTAACTTTTGTACAGAATAAATATAAAAATAAACAATTGATACAACTATTAAATTACCCACATAAGAGTCTATATTGGTGCCAAGGCAATCATTTGTAAAAATATATATATATATATATATATATATATATATATATATATATATATATATATATATATATATATATATATATATATATATATATATATATATATATCGATCCAAATAGCGCTGATGACTTATAGCGAATTTATAGCGAACTGTAAATATAACTGATCACATTAGTCGTAAAAAAAAAAAAAAACATACTACTTGCACTACTTGAGGACATGTTTGATTAATGTTCAATTATAGGATTGTTCAACATTTAACGTTTTCATTTTTACTTTAGTTTCTAAGACAATTTCAGTTTCCCAGGTTCATGAACGCACCTCGGCCTTGGCCCCGTCTCTTCCGGTGCCAGGGCCGTTTCCATGGAGACGGCGCAAACTTGAACAGATCCAGGTTTGTTTTAGATCTGTGGGCAGCCCGGGACTTACAGAGACCGAGCACAAAATATGAAAGCCTTGGAAAAGTAATGACTTTTATTAAATTTAAGATGGAAAAAAATGGAACAATATTGTGACTAATGCTAATGCTAATTTTGCCCATTTATTTGTCTGACAGGAAATGATCCCTGAGTAAAATGTGTATCTAGGTCAGAGGGAAGGGCAGTTTTCTAGTTAAACAGACACACACGAATAGGTTGATAGTTTACTTGAGTACTAAAATTACTTGGGTAATTCTTAATAAAGTAGTACTTCTGGGAGTAGTTTTCAGACACATAACTTTTACTAGACCTAAAACATTTCACAATATAACAATAGCCGATTCTTTATTATTGAGTATACAGTACAGTAAGTTTACAAAAGACAAAAGCTGCTAACAATATTCATATCAAATTAAATTATTTATTTATTTATTTATTTATTTATTTTCCCCCAGATTTTTACAGTTTATTTTAATTTTTTATTTCATGTCTTTAAGGGGACAGTTTGTAACTTTCTGGAGGTGGTGCTGTACGTGCATTATTCTATTATGGAAAGAGAAAGTTAAAATCACACTTTGGAACATTTTCCACAAGTTTTATACCATACTGTGGAAGATAATATTGTCAAAGGATCATATCTATGGAAACAAGCAGGAGGAGGCCAACTAAGAGTCAGGTTTATGGAGATGCAAGTCGCTCACTGTAAGCATGCATGTTTTTCAGTGCAATAAACATTACCAAAATAAATAGCAAAACAAAAATCATGCTTTTGAATTAGTTTGAAAGTTACATAGGGTGGCTTTAAATTACATTAACTTACTGACACTAAGATGCTTTGTACTTTACTTTTATTTGAGTGATATTATTTCTGAAGTTACAGTGAGCCTGCTCTTTCTTAAAGGTGCACTGTGTAACTTTTTTGGAGGAGGGTACATTGCCAACTGGTTGCCATGGAGATGTTATGCTTTGTTTACAATGTTCCATAGTATTGCATTAAATTGTTTATCTTGCATTTATTTCACTACATTGAAAAAAATCCCTTGAAAAACTGAACTAATTCGAACTGTGAGCAGGGTCGTCTCTACACAGATCTGACCTGTAATTTGGCCTTATTGTGGTGTCACCCACTTGTTTCCATGGAAATTGAAATTTCTGTGGAATATTCCAAGCAAAGCAATAACATCTCTATGCAAACAAGCACCTTTTAGCTGTGCTGGAAGGTGAGAACGTATAGAAGTATAAGTCTGTACTTTGTACTTTACTGTCAAATTTATAGTGGATACTTTTTACTTTCTACTCCACTACATTTGAGATCTGGACTGCAAAGTAAAAAGTACTTTTCATTATGGTTTGAGATCTGCTGAAACTTTATTTTTTTAGGACATTTAATTGGAGTTTCCATCCCAAGTTATATATACATACAAAATACACACAAACTACTAGAAATATTAAGAAATCAAAACAATCACTAAAAATTCAGCTAAACTGAGAAGTGATGCTCAAAATGGTCTATTTACAAAGCTCCAATAAATAATGTATTTTCTTTTCTTTCTTTTTTTTTTCTTTTTTTGTAGAACCCCACAGATTTGTTAAAACCTTGAAAAAGCACAAATAAAAAGTAAAGAAAAAAAATCGGCTAAATTCTTTATCAAAATCACTACATTTCATTTAATTATTTTATTGTTCCAAAAATCTCTGCAAAATACTTTTACTTTTTACTCTTAAAGTACATTTGTAAAACGGTACATTTGTAATACTAATTGATTTGAACTTGATTTTTTTTTTATGTGATACTTTTACTTGAGTAACTTTTTGCCCCTGTATCTGTACTTTTACTTGAGTACTTCACATTGTGTTTCTTGCCCCTGTGACCCTGGCCTGTCCCTGTCATCAGCAGGTTGAGCTCTGGACTTAACTGGGTTCATTTGGATGAGTTCATTCATGTGCTCATATCTCACTTTATGACTCAGCCCTGTCTTCTTCACCCTCTCATTTACACATTTCAACCACAGACTGTGCCATCTAAACACACTCATTACCGGGAGCTGTGATTCCTGAGGGCTACTGTCACGTCTCTGGAGCTGAAGAGGAGTGGACGCCATGTTGGGCAGGTCTGTGCATGAGCCTGAATCATCTCACACAATGGAAAAAAGGCCACGACAAAAGCAGCACTTAGCAACATGGCTCCAGTGCACTTTCAACTGGTTCTAGTTAGATTAAAACACTTGATGTGATGATGTCGAGGCATGTTGCCGTTCACTAGGGAGCGTACCCATGTTCCCTCATCCCTATGTTCCCTCAGCCCTATGTTGCCTCAGCCCTATGTTCCCTCAACTCCATGTTCCCTCAGTCCTATGTTCCCTCGGCCCTATGTTCCCTCAGCCCTATGTTCCCTCAGCTCTATGTTTCCTCAGCTCTATGTTCCCTCAGCCCTATGTTCCCTCGACCCCATGCTCCCTCATCATCAATTTGCATTGATTTTCTCCCCATTTCTCTCAATTTAGTAGTCAATTACACCCAGCCTATTATCCAGTAGCAGTTGACTACAGATGTAATGTAGCTTTTAACCAAATCTGGGAACACAGGGCTGACCCTTTCTAACACTGCTACTCCAGCATAGGGTTGAGTGACGAATTATTTTACCAAAATAAAACACACCCCATGAGTTAGTGCAATTTAGACACAGCACAATGACCTTTGTATAATTCTTTAGTGAACAGTACACATTCAATAATCTAAATAAGCAAAATGGTTCACTATTTATTCAGTTCACTTAAAACTGGAAAGGCCTCATGTACTTTTCAATATTTTATGTGCTACGAACAGGCAGTCAGTAACATAGGACTGTGGGAACACAGGGTTGACCCTGTTCATTAAATTACAGCTATTTCAGACATAAATCATAAGTAACTTTATTGTGGAACATTTTCATGGTGCACTATGTGTAGGGTGACCAGATTTTCCATTCTAAACAGGGACACACCCAGACTGGGATGGTTGGGATAAATAAAATAGTGAAAAGTGCATGTAACATTGTGCATTCTCCAGTCATAATCTGAGGGACTTCTGTCGCTGCATTTTTATTTATTTTTTTGCTTTTGGTCATTTGCAAACACTGTTTTCTGTATTTTGGCAAAACAAATGACAATTTATACTCTTCTCCTGTTGGCAGGGATCAGATTAGTCAAAAAATGTGGTAGTCCTGATGTAGTCCTGGTTTAGTCCTGGTTTAGACTTAGTTTAGACCTGGTTTAGATCAAATTGGTCAAAAATAGGGACACTGGGACATTTCTTGTTTAAAACTGGGAAAAATCACTGGTTTTGGATAAATCTTCTGGGACAGGGGACACAGAACTCAAAACTGGGACTCCTGGGTAAATATGGACGTCTAGTCACTATATAACTTTTTGGTGGGGGGTCTGTCACCTGTTTGTTTCTATGGAGATGTCATTGCTCTGCCTGGAATGTTCCACAGTATGACATTAAACAGCTCTACCTTACATTTATTCAATTACAGGTGGTTTTATAGCTCGAAAAACAGGCATTCTGACTGTGAGCGGGGTCGCCTCTCCATAGATCTGACCTGTAACTTGGTCTGGTTTGGTCTCCATGAAGAAAGAAAGGTTTAATGCCATACTGTGGAACATTTCAGACAAAGCAATAATATCTCCATGGATATAAGCATCTGACGGACCCTCCACCAGAAAAGTCACACAATGCACCTTTACCAATATTTCTTGGGTTCTGGAGCTTTATTGTGGAACTTTTTCTCTTTTTTGAGTTGTGTAGGAAATGTTCCCTTGTGTATTTCTTTCTACATGATCTGACATGAAATCTGATTAGAGATACAGTATGGAACTTTCTCAAGGTGCCACATCACCTGCATGATTCAACGGAAAAATAAAGTTATCAAAACCAGATTTTGGAACATTCTCCATGGAGATAGATGTTTTATGTGGAAGAAAGGAGCAACATTTCCATGGAGACAAACAGAAGGAACTCACAGTAAGTTATACGTTTTTCAGTGCAATAACCATACGGCTTGTCAAAGGCTGATCCCGTCAGATCACACAAGCTCAGCAGGGCCTGGTTAGTACTTGGATGGTAGACCAGTGGGAATTCCAGGTGCCACAGTGGAGCGCCAGTGGCAAAAAAAACTGTCATTGTGTCCTTAGGCAAGACACTTCACTCACATTGCCTAGTATGAAAGTGATGTGTGCATGAGTGAAGAAACTGGGGCAGATTGGAGCCTCACTTCTGTCAGTCTGCCCCAGGGCAGCTGTGGCTACAATAGTAGTTTACCATCAGAGTGTGGAGTGAAGGAATAATGAACTGTAAAGTGCTTTGGGTGTCATGAAAGGCGCTATATAAATGCAATGATTAATTCATTAATTAAAAATAAACACAAGCAAAATGAAATGTCAAAACAGATTTTATTTTAATCTATTGTTTCACTAAAAAGATACATGCTGTAGCTTTAAAGGGTTCATATTAAGCTATTTTCTGATCTATAATGTTTCATCACAAACTTACCTGGAGTTGTGTTGTGTTTCATTCCCACGTTTAACACACAAACCCTGCATAGGCCGAGTCTTAAACACTTCTCTTCTCTTAAACAAAAAACACTGTTCCACTTTGTGATGTCATCTGGTCATGTGTGTTTTCAAACTCCACACACCTTCACTACAATTACCATCTCTATTCATTAAAAGATAAAAGGAGCTGTTAACTTGAACCACTTCATGACATCATAAGGTGGAACAGATCATTTTGAGCACTGGACTAATAATAAAGAGCTACTCAAACATGTGAAACAAATTAATCTCCGGGAACATTTTTGATGAGGCAAGAGTATTATAACAGGGCTAAAAGCTCACAAGAGTCAATTTTACACAATACCAGTATAATCCTTCTTTATGATATTATAATTTGTTATTATATCTCCTGTAGCAATCGCTCTACAAAATGTGTTATGTTGTCCCCTTTTCACTTGGGAGTATTTTTATTACAACATGTAAAAAATAAAATAAAATAAAAATGAATCAAGTGTTTACAGTAAAAAACACACCTATACCGGGCCTTGATTCACTCTTACCACAACTTTTACATATATTAGTACAACAATATAACATTGGATTTGATCGAGGAGAGATGGAATAAGAGAATTTAAATGTATTGATTAAAATTTGGCTTTTGAGTACATTTCAGATATTTTTAAAATGCAATTTTGTTTTATTTGTAAGCATTAAACAAGTTGGAGCTGTGCATTTTGCAGTTTTAACGCATGCTGCGGAGTCGTAAAAAATCCCCTAAGTGTGTGAAAATTGCAAAACGCACGGCTCCTTGTTTAATGCGCTTATACCACGACTACAAACTGAAATCTCTCACATTTGAATCTGAAAAGCCTGTTCACCCTCTGTAAACGTCTCAAACATCAGTTATTTCAGTGTTTTAAATTAACCTAGTCCCTATATTCTACTCACAGCATTTGAGGATGTGGTAACCCATTGCTATGGTGATGTTTAATGGCGGACAATGAAAACTCGTGAGACATGGTGGTGGGTCAGCTTGCTACAACTTTTATTCCAAACACCTGCATATTTTCAGTACATCCTCCTCCTCTTTATAATACTCTGCTCTACAGCTCTCTAAACAAAATAATCTACACACGTTTCCGCTCATTACACTTATTTTACAATTCTCTGTAGTGTTTCTCTTATATTTGTTCGTAGTTTAAATTCTTCAGAACACGAAGACGACAAGACAGAGATTTTACACGGACAAAGTGTGGATAATGGACACGAAATTCTCACGCACTGAAAAAAATGTGACGTTTAGTGACAAAAATAACATAAAAACGACTCGGGAGACGCCGCGCAATCGGACGCCGTGTTCAACAATACCTGGAGGAGGATCCGCTGCGAGCTCGTCACCGTGGTGATGTGGTTGCTCTGCCTGGAATGCTCCTTCCTTTTTTAGTGTGACTTTAAACATATCCCTCTAGCATTTCTTCATTACGGGTGTTTCATTCCTTCTGTGAACAGGAGCGCCTCTGAGGTTTAGTCTATACTGTGGAACATTCTAGAGCAATAACATTCCCACGGAGACGAGCAGATGACGGGCCCTCCACCAAAAATGTTCCGCAGTGCACCTTTAAGATTTAACCCAGTGTAATAATGGAGTTTCGGGTTAGATTTGAACAAATTTGTGTAAAAGCATTTCAAATATTTTAAACTACACAACAGTTTTGAACAACTGACTAAAATAAACTCTTAAAAGTATTACAAAACAGGTATCCAAATGGCCATTTCCAAATATTTACTCACTAGCTTTAAATATACGCTATAATCTGTTAAATAGGCTAGTTTTAAAACAGTATGCCAGATGCCCTCCCTGTAATAACCATCCCCACATACAGTGACTGACTAGAGAGGCATACTGGAGCTGGGAGAAGTGTCTTGCCAAAAGACACAATAGAAATGTGCACCAGTCAGGTTTGAACCAGTGATTCTCTGGTAGATGGAAAACGGTTCATCCAATATGCTACCATCACTAGGGGGAGGACTTTAACTGTTAACGTGAAAAAAATAAAACAAATATTAGATGAAAACCCCATTAACTCTAAGCAATGACAATATTTGGGAGCATTTGTAGATTTCTTTAACCAAATTATAATTGAAAAGTACTTGTAGTGATGGTAGTAAAAACTATTACTAAAATAGTTTGCATATGAAATGGGTCAAAAGAAATTCCAGTAATTCTTGTCAAAATTGTATTATAGCTTATTTTAAAAGGTGCATTGTGTAACTTTCCTGGCAGAGCGTCTGTCCAATGCTTTTCTCCATGGCGACGTTATTGCTTCATGGAGACCAAACTAGGCCATGTTACAGATCAGATCTGTGGAGAGGCGACCCTGCTCAGTCAGAATGCCTGTTTTTTTTAAGTGTTTTTGCGCAATAAAACCACCTGTGATTGAATAAATGTAAAGTAGAGCTGTTTAATGTCACACTGTGGAACATTCCAGGCAGAGCCATGACATCTCCATAGAAACAAGCAGATGACGAACCCCCAACCAAAAAGTTACACAGTGCACCTTTAAGTTGTCAAAAACGTGGCGTCTGATTTCGTTGCGACTCCGGCTGAAACAAATTTTTGGTGAAATAATCTCATTCAGAAAAAAGTGATTTTTTTATGGTGTTAGTTACATGAGAGGCACTTCCACCCCTTTCTCTGTGCACGCTGCAAAATTAATAATAAAAAAAAGCAGAAAAAAAAAATCAAACTTTATTATTTATTCAATCATTAATTTGGCTTCAAGTCTTAGCCCCGCCCCCCAAAACAAAACTATCACTTAAAAACAGGAACGCGTTGAGTAGAAACAAGAACTGAGCGTCCACAAACTCTGCCTGGAAAATCAATGCTTTCCAAATGTTCCATTTTTAAAAGTGCAAATGACAGGCGTTTAGGATTCTCTCATTTTGATCTCATTTGCTGGGATAATACTTGTTGTAAATATAAATGATAGTTTTACACAAATTAAAAGGCAGCTTGTGAAGAAAAGTTGAAAAAATATGTTGAAAATTATACAGGAAGTAGAGAGTTTTATTTTGGAGGGTTCCACGTCACACTCAAACACATTATTCTGATACTTTAAACATGATATCAGCAAAATAAAGGTGCTTTCTTACATTTTATTCATCAGATATTAATTTCTGTTTTGGCCGTTATGGAATTCCCCAGTGTGATGTCATGATTTATAACCTGTAAGTAAAATTTGAAACCTAAAAAAATTGCCAAATTGGGAACAGATTTATTTTTTAACTTAAATTTTTAGTAAAAGTTTAAATATAACAATCTTAACTGCATTTGAGTGAGTAGTTCAATCCGTCATAGGCACTTTAAGGTTTTATGTATTTACAACTTTGTGCCAATTAGCTTAAATAAGAATTTTTTGTCGATAAAAATATTTTTTTAAAATGACGCATTTTCATAGTTTTACAAAACATTTATTTGAGAACATTTTTCTGTTGTTGTGAAAATGTTTTGGTCAAATTTTTTAATTTTTTGAAGAAACTGACTCACTACCAACAGTTGAATTTTGTTATTTTAAATGTTTTTTGTTCATTTTGTATTTTTTTTTTTTTTACAAAGCTTCAGATTTCTGCTGGGACTATTTTGGACAATAATTGAGAGTAGATATGTCTTTTCCGGCAGTTAAGTTACAGAACAAAAATATCTAAACTAAAAGAGGAATTGAAATGAAAAGTTAAATTCTGTATTGTGATTTCAGCAGTTGGAAAGCATCGATTTTTAAAACTTTTACGGTGTAATTTTAGGCAGTTTAAGAACATTTGTGACGCTGGTTGAATCAGCAGTGAGACAAACCCAGGAAGCCCCCAACAGAACGAGAGAGCCCAGAATAAAAACAAAAGTAAAATAACGCAAAAATCTGCTTCTCCGTACAAACCACAACCTTATATCCCTCTACAATTATGTACAATTTGACTTTTTACAAGTAAAGCTCTCCACAGCGCCCCCGACGTTACACCATATTTAGACTTGTTTCGTGTGTCCGCTCTCGATGTGGAGTTTTCATTACGTTTTTTGTGTTTATTTTGACGTGGTCTTGTAGTTCTGCCTCCCGTCCCTAGGTGGCGCTGCTCTTGGAGAGGTTGGGGTAAAGAATGGCAGCTGTCACGGCAACCATCACTGCGACGACCGGCATCCAGGGGCTCCAGCCGCTCTGCGAAAAGTACGACGACACAAAAGTTGACACGGGTTAGAGCGAAAGGGTTTGACGACGGTTTTGGCAAGAAGAGAGTCAAGCAAAACCAAAACCAAAACAGACCACGTCCACAATATCTGACATTTCATCTGGAAATTTGAAATCAAAACTAAAAGAAACTACATCTTTGAAAATAATTTGAAGTGAGAATAAGGCTGCAGGGATTCATCTGAAAAACTGTGATAGTCATGTCTTTATATAAATATTGATATAAATTGATATTATATGAATGTGACGGTGTAAAACAATGGCCACAATACGTTTTATAACAAACACAGCGGCTCTGAGTGGGATTTGGAATAAGTATCAACATTATAACACGACTTGGGACCTTCAATAATAAAAAATATATCTCTGATCTTAATTTTATTGCCATATCACCCAGGCCAGTTGTACCAGAAACATACATTTGTCTGAAATCTTTGTTTTCTCCATATATATATTTTTTGTGGACGGGGTGGGTCTTTACAGTCACACATGAAGCCCTTTTGTTCCCAAAGAGTTTGCAGCGATTCACTTTGAAAACAACAGATTAAATTCTACATATTCCTAAAAAAAAAAAAAAAAAAAGTGTATAAAGTCAGGATTTGTTCAATAATATTTTTTATTATATCTTGTAATTTGAAGAAAAGCCAAGACAACTTAGCCATGGTGTCAAAACTGCTATGAATAAGAAGCCAGCATTTAACTTAAAAAAGCAAAAATATTATTTAAAAAAAAATAAACAATGCAAACTTGAGGCAACTGAGAGGCTTCACGTGAAAATACAAAATGAACAGCAAAAAAATCAAGCTTAAAACAAAAACAAAACTTTCCCCAAACCAGTGAAAAGCTCAGAAACAAGCGACAAAATGCACAAAAATGGACAGAACTTAAAGCTGAAAACAAAGAAGTAATGTTTAAAGACGATGAAAACAAATCTGAATTTTAAAATAACATGAAATGAGTAGCAATGGTCATGCAAAGAAATACAAAAACTGAGAAACAAAAGAAAGATGCAAAAGATGAGAATGAGTCTGGCTTTTTAAAGGAAGATCTGACTGGACTAGTTACAAAAGCTAACAAGCCTGTATAGATTTTTCTTATTTTATTCTTTGATTAAAGGACCTCTATTTCGCAAAATTCCCTCTTGTGAGCTGTAAGCCATGTTCTAATGCTGTTACGTCCTCAAAAACAGACCTGCAGTTGTGTTTTGTTTCACACATGTTTGAGTAACCCTTTATTATTGTCTATCTACAGTTCTAATGCTCAAAATGCTCTGTTCCACCTTGTGATGTCATGAAGCAGCATAACTTTTCCAGTTAACAGCTCCTTTTAACCTTTAGTTTAGTAGAGATATTTCAAAATCATCCAAATGTTTCTAGTGAAGGTGTATGGAAGGTGTAAGTTTGAAAACACAGTGGAGCACTTCCTGTATTACCACATGACATCACAACACAGTGTTTCTGAGTGTTTCAGTTTGAGAGAAGAACTCAGGCAGGGTTTGTGTGTCAAACAAGTGAATGAAACAAAACACAACTCTGAGCATGTTTGTGATGAGGAAACATTATAACACAGATCAGAAAATGGCGTAATATGGGCCCTTTAAACAGGAAGTCCCCTAAGATTTAAATAGGAGCCTGTAGATGTTTTTAGCCGTAGCCCAACACAACCCATGGCCGACTTGCTGTAACACTGAAACACTAACTGATCCACAAGCAGACTGCCCAGAGCTTTTGATGTCACTTTTGCTGCATTGTCGTCCCATCTCAACATGAGAAGAACTACCACTATCATAATGGGTTAAAAAAGGACATGGACGTTTGGAACAATTGCAGAGTAGACCTTAAACTTTAAAACTAAAAGAAGTTTAAATGTTTAACTCTGGGCAGATACTTGAATTATATTACTTAGTTTGTGCTATACCTTGCTGTACTGTTGGCGTCTTATTTCCTTTCGTTACATTAATGAGCTTCAGTCTACACCTTTTCTGAAAATACATTTGTGGAATCATATCAGCATAAACCTGTGATGGAAATCTGGGTTGTATGGATAAACAGCTCACAATTAAAGGGGAAAAACTCAACTTCAAAAAACAGAACAGCAGCATCCTTTAAAAAGCAGCAGACGGAGCAGAAGCGTTGAGAACGGAGACCCACCACCAGTGAGTCACACATGAGAAAAAAACATGTTTAAAAGACGAGACGTGGATGAGATGGAGAGAGACAGACAGAGGGACAGACAGGGACAGAGACAGAGTGAGACAGAGAGAGGGAGAGAGAAAGAGAGAGAAAGGGAGAGAGAGACAGAAAGACAGAGAGGGAGAGAGACAGAGAGAGAGAAAGACAAGAGGGAGAGCGACAGAGGGAGAGACAGAGAGAGACAGCGAGAGGAAGAGCCAGAGAGAGACAGGGAGAGACAGAGAAAGACAGAGAGAGGGTGAGAGACAGAGAGACAGACAGAGAGGGAGAGAGACAGAGAGAGGGAGAGACAGCGAGAGGGAGAGATAGCAAGAGAAAGAGAGAGGGAGAGACAGAGAGAAAGACAGAGAAAGGGAGAGATAGACAGAGCGAGAAAGACTGAGTGGGAGAGAGACAGAGAGAGGGAAAGAGAAAGACAGAGGGAGAGAGACAGAGAGAGACAGAGAGAGGGACAGACAGGGACAGACAGAGAGAGGGAGAGAGAGAGAGACAGAGAGAGGGAGAGAGTCAGAGAAAGGGAGAGATAGAGGGAGAGAGAGACAGAGAGAAACAGAAAAAGGGAGAGATAGACAGAGCGAGAAAGACAGAGAGGGAGAGACAGAGAGAGAGAGAGAGAGAGAAAGACAGAGAGGGAGAGACAGAGAGAGAAAGACAGAGAGAGAGAGAGAGGAGGAGACGGGTGCGAGGAGGATCAACTCTGGGTCACAATTTATGTCAAAGTAAGTAATACATAAGCTTTTATCTAACCAGTGTTTAAACTAGTAAGATCCTATTTACACATCTGTTTGTTCTTAAACTAAAATAAATACTGACAAAGAACATGTCAAAAGGCTCTATATTATGCAAAAGTGACTACTGTGAGCTTTAAGCCAAGAGTTATAATGTTATCTCATCAAAAACACACCTGGATTTGTGTTGTTTCACTTACATCACAAGGTGGAACAGAGAACTCAGCCTAAATATTCAGGATTTGTGTATTTAAACATGTGTGAATGAAACAAAACTCAACTCCAGGTCTGTTTGTGATGAGGAAACAACATTAGAACAGAGATCAGAAACTAGCAAAATATAAGCCCTATAAACACATTTCTGTTTTTATTGATGTTAGCACCAAACATAAAACTCTCACTATTTTTGACCCAGAATCTGCCTCCAGGACGTCGCCTCCTTCTCTCTTGGTTTTACACAGATTCTTTCACAGCTGATACCTTCTACCACAACTGTCCGAAACACCAGTACAGCACAGCCAGCACCAGGCCCATGAGAACAGCTGGGACGGGCTGTAGGAGGGAGGGCTAAGAGAGGGACAAATCAGGGGGCAAAATCAGGTGCAAAATCAGGTGCAAAATCAGGTGCAAAATCAGGTGCAAAATAAAGTGAAATCAGCAAAAAACGATGGGAGCAACAGCGCAGGACACAGCTGAGTGGAGCCTGGAACACCATTATTACAACTGGAGACAGGAGAGTTAAGTTAAATTGGGTTTATAATGAGTCTGATCTTGCCTTGGTTCATCTCTCTGTTTTAAATGTTAGAGATGCAACATGTCCATCATTTACTAGCTTAAAAACTAGGTATACAGACCATTCACACTTGTATTTAAAGACATGTTTTAGTACATTTCTGTTGGACTGATATTGTCTGACTGCCGCCGGGACACTCTGAAAAAAGCTATTGAAAGAGCTATTGATTTTAGTCAATATTGCCCACCTCTGGATCCAATGAGCTGGTTTACTTCTCTGTGCAAGTCCTGATTTGCTCGTTTTTTTTTGCATTGGTTGGGAACTTTTCTTGAGGAGAGCCTGTCACCCGCTTGTTTCTATAGATATGTCATTGCTCTGCCTGGAATGTTCCACAGTAATAATACTTTTTATTTATTAGGCGCCTTTCTGGACACCTGACAACAACATAAACAAATTAAGTACAATTAAAACATACAGTTAAAGTAGGACAGTCTTTAATTGATTGATTGTATTTAGTATTGTATTTAGCCTTGTATTTTAATAGTATTTAGTCATGTATTAGACTTACAATTAGTATCAGTATGACATTATACAGCTCTATTTTACATTTATTCAATTGCAGGTGGTTTTAGAGCCTGTAATACCTTTAAAACAAGTAGTCTAAGAGAGCGGGGTGACTCTCCACAGATCTGACCTGTAACTTAGTCTGGTTTGGTCTCCATTAAGATAGAATGTTTAATGCCATACTGTGAAACATTCCAGATAAAGCAATAAACATTATCATGGGCAAAATACATTTGATGACCCTCCACCGGAAAAGTTACACAATTCTCCTTTAAGTAAGTTTAGTCCCTGGTTTAGTCCCCAGTTTAGTCCCCAGTTTAGTCCCTGGTTTAGTCCCCAGTTTAGTCCCCAGTTTAGTCCCCAGTTTAGTCCCCAGTTTAGTCCCCGGTTTAGTCCCCGGTTTAGTCCCCGGTTTAATCCCTGGTGTTAGCTCCATGTCCGGTTATAATAATGTAAATACAACAGCCACATTCACAATGACACCGGTTTACACAGACAATTACATCAACAATAACATTACAGAGTTGATTTCAACATTTAAGTTTCAAATCTGATTATGAATTTAAAATGTGACATTATGTAGAAAAGTGTTTCTACTTGTATGTTGGTCAGTTTAAAGGCAAACTGAACAACTGAATAACTGATACTAAAGCAACAAACATTTAGGGTTCAATTGTCGTCATCTGATTTGAACCTTTATTACTGATACGTTGCAGTGACATCGCACGGGGGGTGTTTTACATGTATGACCATGGTGGAATGTTCAGTAGTTACCATGGTGACACAATGCATACATTAGCAAACTGTTACAAAAAGTTTTAAGATCTCTCTTTAAAGAAAAAATACAAACGTGTTTTAAACAACACATTTTCAGGAGCCTGTGATCAATACGAGTGTTCACAGTTCTGTTTAGGAGTCTTATTTTCAACAAAACAATGAGAGTGGCTAACTGAAAAACTATTGGCTAATGCTAGCTAGCTTGTAACTGTAATTTTATCTGAGATTTTATCTGAGACTTGTTTAACAGCACAAATCAGCTCATATGTTGCAGTCTCAACTAAACCAGCTCTTTCTGGTCAGATTGTGTTCAAATAAAGCTCAGATTAAAGGCAAAGACAGAGCAGCAGCTACAGTTAACATCACACTCACAGGCAGTGTGGATGACGACAGCTGCAAAGTATCAACAGTACTCACAGTTGCCCTAGTCACGTGTATGACACTTGCGGTTGCCATAGTTCCATGTATGTTACTCACAGTTGCCATAGTTACATGTATGTTACTTGTGGCTGCCATAGTTCCATGTATGTTACTCACAGTTGCCATAGTTCCATGTATGTTATTCACAGTTGCCATAGTTCCATGTATGTTATTCACAGTTGCCATAGTTCCATGTATGTTACTCACGGTTGCCATAGTTACGTGTATGTTATGTGTATGTTACTCACGGTTGCCATAGTTATGTGTATGTTACTCACGGTTGCCATAGTTACGTGTATGTTACTCACGGTTGCCATAGTTATGTGTATGTTACTCACAGAGGTGGTCTTGTCCTGCAGGAGCTTGAGGCTGCTCTTGCACTGCTCCAGCTCCTGGTGTATGTTCAGTTTCTCTCTCTCCGTCCGCTCGTATCTGTGACGTAAGTCTGACAGCTGTGACTGCGTGTCCTCGTACTGACAACAAACACACAAACACACAAATGAGGAGGGGGAACGGAAAGCTGTGCTAAAGATACAGCTCTATATTCCACATGAAATGACAAAAACAAATAGGACTGGAGAGTTTTACCACACCAAATCCACATTTCGGTGGGGTTATCTTGTATGTGAAATACCTCAGTTGTATAGGTAGCAGAACTTCTGCCCAGTTGACAGAACTGAATTTCTCCTTTGCCATGTCTAAAATTATGTTTGTAAGGGTCAAAAATAACAAACTACCCATTTATAACTGCATGAGATTTTAATTAGTGTCTACTTCCCAGTCTCCGCAATTTTTTCTTTATTTTTTCTAACAATGTCAAGACCAATCAAATCAAAGTAACATAACCAGCTCCATCCCAGTTACCCTACACCTACCCTACATCGACAGTATGTCACTTCATTGGTAGAGGTGCAGGTGTATATATAGTGTATATATAGTGTATAATGTGCTGCCTTTTTAGAGTTACCGGTAAATGTCTTCTATTGCTATGTCAAGAACTTTGGAAAGTGGAGCGGTCCAGTTGACAGAATTGAATTTCTCCTTTGCTATAGCACATTTTACAAACAAGACACATACACAAACAAAACATGCTATACAAATAAAGTTGGACTGGATATATATGTTGTGTATCTGTGTGCACCTCTCTCTGTAGCGTGCTGGTGCGCTCCTGGGCCTGGTGCAGTTGGGTCTTCAGGCTGGTGGCGTCCTGGAGGTGCTGGTTTTCTAAGGAGCCCAGTTTGTCCTGAAGAACCTCCTCACGTTTCTCCAAAGACTCCAGACTGCTGCTCAGAACCTGGCTCTGCTGCCGAGAGCTGGGGCGCACCAAACAGAGAGGAGCAATATTAGCATTAAAGGTCCAACAATATTACACAAAATGTACTCTGGTGAGCTTTAAGTCATGTTATTAGTCTGTCTACATTTCCAAAATTTAAAATGCTCTGTTCCACCTTATGATGTTGTGAAGTGGTAGGTTTCAAGTTATAATAGTTATAATAGGTAGCCAGTAATGGCCATACCGGCTTGTCAAAGCTTGTCAAAATTCCAGGGCTGAATTTATCCAAATTATTCTAGAGACGGTGTATGGAGTTAAAAATCACAAGGTGGTACAGAGTGTTTTCACTTTGAGAAAAAAAACTAACATATATATTCATGAATGATCATGAGCCAGGACACTATGTTAAAAAGAAACAGATGCCAAATGTACTCCTGATGTAAAAATGAAAGCGGGTGCTACAACAGCCTCCAGAGTTTGGAGGAGGTTTGTTTTCTGCTGAAAAGGACCAACTGTTTAGTGATGTTCTGTCTCTGTCTGAAGAGGCCTGTTCCATTTTCAGCTGAGGTCTCTGAATGGCTCAGACAGCTGTCAATCATCTGTCAGTCTCCTCTTCCTCTGATTTAGCTTCTGCTCAAATAAGCAACACTACTACTACTTGTGGCCACATCGGCTTGTCAAAGCCTGATCTCATCAGATCTCAGAACCTCAGCAAGGCCGGGTCTGGTTAGTACTTGGATGGGAGACCTCTGGGAATTCCAGGCGCCAGTGCTAGTTTTAAATTGGTGAGTGCGTGAGTGATGGTGGTGGTCGGAGGTGTTGATGGCGCAGACTGGCAGCCTCCCTTCTGTCAGTCTGCTCCAGGGCAGCTGTGGCAAGTGAGTCGAGACAATGGTGGTGGGTGGTGGTGTGGTGGTGTACCTGCTGAGGTCATCCTCTAGGTGGCGCAGTCTGTCAGTCAGAGTGGTGCGTTCAGCTCTGAGCGCGTCACAGTCCTGCTGCAAACTCACACACTTCTGCTGCAACGCCACACACTCGGCTGGGAACAGAAAGGAGAGACTGTTACTACTACAGACACAGGGAATACAGACTTCTGTCAATATTATTTAATGGATTAATACATTTGTGCAAACATAAAAGTAATGTATACAAAATAGATAGAGTGTCTATCTTGCACTCCTGAGGACCTCTGCTGTTTAGGGCAAGGAATGGCATATACCCCAATAAAATAAATAAATAAAATACCACAAACTTATTGTTTAACCAACCTCCTTCTGAAAAGATTTAATTATGCATAAATATAGTTATTATTATAGTAGTTGCATCAATCAAATCTAGAAAAATACCTGTGTTGTTTCATGTTCAGGATATCTGTTAAAGGCTTAGATCTAAACGGCAGAATTTATTCTAAACCACCGTCTGCTGCTCTGTGTGAGTGCTGGTCTGTGGGTGCTGCCTGTACCTTGTATTTGGCTGTGGGTGCTGGTCTGTGGGTGCTGCCTGTACCTTGTATTTGGCTGTGGGTGCTGGTCTGTGGGTGCTGCCTGTACCTTGTATTTGGCTGTGGGTGCTGGTCTAAGGGTGCTGCCTGTACCTTGTATTTGGCTGTGGGTGCTGCCTGTACCTTGTATTTGGCTGTGGGTGCTGGTCTGTGGGTGTTGACTATACCTTGTATTTGGCTGTGGGTGCTGGTCTGTGGGTGCTGCCTGTACCTTGTATTTGGCTGTGGGTGCTGCCTGTACCTTGTATTTGGCTGTGGGTGCTGGTCTGCTGCTGGCTGAAGACCTCTTGCAGATGGCTGATTTCTTTCTCGTATTTTGTAGCCGTGCTTTTCCAATGCTCCAGCTCCGAGCGCACAGACACCAGGTCACACTGAAGAGCACAGATCTCCCTCTCTCTCTCTGAGGAGGCAGAGTCCAGCGTGTGACGAAGGACCAAGATCTGAAGCAAAAGAAAAAGAGTTTAGACGAAGTACAGATCAGTGCTTCCTGTATTGGTGGGTCTCCATTTTCCATTCAATCTTCTTCCATCACTTTTACTGCAACATGATTGGCTGTTGACCTGTCGATTAAAATGCGCATGTCTTATCATCAAGATCAACCAAAGTAGAGATCGCAATCTATCAATGTTTTGATTTTTGGCACAGCCTTTCTCTAAAGCACAATAAATCAGATATAATATAATTTACCAAATTGTAATCATAAGAGTCCAAAAAGTATACATAGAAACATACATAGATAATTTATTTTTAGAGCGAAAGAGAGAGATTATTAATTTTATGATTATTTGTGTTCTGATTTGTATGTATTTTAATTGATTTTAATGTATTTCGTATTCTCTAAAGCACTTTGTGTACAAACTGTGCTATACAAATACACTTGCCTTTCCTATGTTTAATCCCCCTCCTGCCCACCAGTCAGAAAAACAAAAATAGTCAAGAAATCATTTTATTATATTATATGGGGTTCCCAAGAGGTCCAAACTAGATGTATAAATATTATACATTTTAATGAAGGAAAGCTTCTATACAGTTAGCTTATAATCATGACTGTTCTATAACTTTATCTTTATTAACCAGAAATTAATATATTTTTCCTCATTATTCTCAGGTAGAATGATTCGAGTTGCAAACATGTCCATGGGTAAAACAGGGGTTGCTGGTATAAAAAGTTTGGGAACTACCGATTTAGATAAGGAGTTATATAAGACAACTGCAGAAAAGAGAAGTGAGTGAGTTCACTGAAAATTTGGTATTTTTTGGTATTTTAAGCAGATTATACTCATGACTTGCACGTTAAATCTGTCTTTGTATAAATACATAATTTCGTAGTACTTTTTGTCTGCATAAATAGGTGTTTTTACATGAACTCCTGTGCAGTTGTAATCTTGAGTGCCGTTTGGGTAAAATAGAAAGAGACACGTAATAGAGTGTGTTGTAATATAAAGCATAACCTCCTCCTGAGCAGAGTACAGTTCCTCTCTGGTGCTGCAGATGGTGCTCTCCCTCTGTTCTCGCAGAGCCTCCATATCAGCCTGAAGCTTCAACAGTTGACCTGCACCACACATGACCACAAACAAAGAGATAAGACAGTTAAACAAATCTGTTTTATTGATCATGTGAAACAGAAGCACGTAACCTCCAGCCTCAAAGGAAAGATTTTGCTTCACGTGAACTCTCTATTTTAGACTATATAGGCTGTTTTATGTACAAACTATTGTGCTCTGGTAGTGTGTTTTTCCATTGGAAAAGACTGAAAACCAATTCAATAATATATGAAAAAATGGGCTGGATCATTGGGGTTACAGTAGTAGAGCGTTTGTGTTTCGTAGAGCAGTATCTGTGTACACTGGTGTATGAACATGTGAATAGGTGAGCTTTGAATGCCCTGAAGGTGGAAAAGTATAGCTGTAAAAAAATGCAATGTAATGCAACAAAACTGTTAAAACAAGTGGGGAAAAAACTATTTACACTTTAAAAGGGAAACAAATAGAAGGAGAAAGAATGAGGAATAGCTTAAACACAGGCAGATACATTTCTACTGTCCACAAATGAAGGCATTGAGTTAGTTGACACATTTTAATTTCTTTATTCATTTTAAAAAGGTTTGCCCATATGGTCTTTATCAGAGTACAGCTTATTCAAGAGGTAGATATGAGTCAATCTTTCAGACTTATTCCTGTTATGAATGCCATTTGCCTTGAAAGGCGCCTAACAAATAAAATGTATTATTATTATTATTATTATTAGTAGGACTTTTGATCACTGAAAGGAATATTTTGCTTGGTCTTAATTTTCCATCACTTGAACCTCATATGCACGGCGACAGTTGGTTGGCAACAGTGTCTGGAGAGAATTTTCCCATATTGCACCCGCCAGTGGGTTTTTTGCTCTCTGGCACCAAGGATCGTGTGTTCATTGAGAGACTGAGGATGGGACAATGTGTTTGCTGATGTTTATGTCAGATTATGTTTCCATGTTTATTTACTGTGAAGTCCATTGGGGCAACTCTTGTTGTGATTCTGGGCTATAGAAATAAAATTGAAATGAATTGAATTGAATATGCCTATGAAGTTATATGATTTTAGTGTATTTCTTGTGTTCATGGACAGTGTGTCAGGTGCACTCACTCTGCAGGTACTGGATCTGTTTAGTGGACTCTTCTGTCAGCTGGAGGTTGCTCCTGCGCTCCTCCTCCAGAAGAGCTAAAAACACATTTATGAAACAAAGTAAATATCACCACAAAAGAGTAAGAAAAGTATTTGAGCAGTATCTTCAGTAGTATTTATAAGTGTCATTGTAGTATGCAGTAGGGACACACTGATTTTGGTACTACAGCCTTAAGTATCTCCTGATCCCCAATATCAACCAATATCATTGCAGACACTAAAAAGAGTATTGATTACTTTAAACTAAACTAAGACAAAATGGATCCAAATGTGTCATGTAGCTGTTATTAATCCCTTGTGTTTTACATCCATTTATATGTCCAAATATCGGCTGATACCCAGCACATTTGTCAGTATTGATGCACCCCTAGTATGTAGTATGAGTCCATGTACCCTGTAGTTGCTGGCACTTGTGCTTGCCAGCATTGGCTCTCTCCTGGGCCCCGAGCAGCTCTCGGTGCAGGTGGTGAATCACCTGTTCTGTGTCTGAGGGCTCCAGCCCCGCTCTGTGCAACTCTGCTACAGCAACAACACAAAACAGGTCAGACATGTGTGCTACATTTACTGTTCTGTTCTACTACTATACTCTATAAAACTCTATAGAGAACTGTTCTCTTCTACTACTATACTCTATAAAACTCTATAGAGAACTGTTCTCTTCTACTATACTGTATAACACTCTATAAAGAACTGTTCTCTTCTACTACTATACTCTATAAAACTCTATAGAGAACTGTTCTCTTCTACTATACTGTATAACACTATAAAGAACTGTTCTCTTCTACTACTATACTCTATAAAACTCTATAGAGAACTGTTCTCTTCTACTATACTGTATAACACTCTATAAAGAACTGTTCTCTTCTACTACTATACTCTATAAAACTCTATAGAGAACTGTTCTCTTCTACTATACTGTATAACACTCTATAGAGAACTGTTCTCTTCTACTACTATACTCTATAACACTCTATAAAGAACTGTTCTCTTCTACTACTATACTCTATAAAACTCTATAGAGAACTGTTCTCTTCTACTACTATACTCTATAACACTCTATAGAGAACTGTTCTCTTCTACTACTATACTCTATAAAACTCTATAGAGAACTGTTCTCTTCTACTATACTGTATAACACTCTATAGAGAACTGTTCTCTTCTACTACTATACTCTATAAAACTCTATAGAGAACTTTTCTCTTCTACTATACTGTATAACACTCTATAGAGAACTGTTCTCTTCTACTACTATACTCTATAAAACTCTAGAGAACTGTTCTCTTCTACTATACTGTATAACACTCTATAAAGAACTGTTCTCTTCTACTACTATACTCTATAAAACTCTAGAGAACTTTTCTCTTCTACTATACTCTATAACACTCTATAAAGAACTGTTCTCTTCTACTACTATACTCTATAACACTCTATAGAGAACTGTTCTCTTCTACTACTATACTCTATAAAACTCTATAGAGAACTTTTCTCTTCTACTATACTGTATAACACTCTATAGAGAACTGTTCTCTTCTACTACTATACTCTATAAAACTCTATAGAGAACTGTTCTCTTCTACTACTATACTCTATAACACTCAATAGAGAACTGTTCTCTTCTACTACTATACTCTATAACACTCTATAGAGAACTGTTCTCTTCTACTACTATACTCTATAACACTCAATAGAGAACTGTTCTCTTCTACTACTATACTCTATAACACTCAATAGAGAACTGTTCTCTTCTACTACTATACTCTATAACACTCTATAGAGAACTGTTCTCTTCTACTACTATACTCTATAAAACTCTATAGAGAACTTTTCTCTTCTACTATACTGTATAACACTCTATAGAGAACTGTTCTCTTCTACTACTATACTCTATAAAACTCTATAGAGAACTGTTCTCTTCTACTACTATACTCTATAACACTCTATAGAGATCTGTTCTCTTCTACTACTATACTCTATAGAGAACTGTTCTCTTCTACTACTATACATTATAACACTCTATAGAGATCTGTTCTCTTCTATTATACATTATCACACACAATAGAGAACTGTTCTCTTCTACTACTATACATTATCACACACTATAGAGACATGTGTATATGTTTTCTGTTCTGTCAGACTATGTCAAGGCATTTCACAAAATAATCTAAATGCATATACTTGTTCTAAAACATAACGCTGTAAGATACCATAGAGACAATGAACAGACTAGGCCTCCCACAACGTACCAATTTCAACTTCATTAAATAGACTAAATACATTTTTTTAAATTCCCACATCAAGAACTAAACTTGAGCTAAATTGCTATTCATACTGGGTGTGTGGCTCATACTTTAGACACAATGTTGATTTTTCCACAGTAAAAATATAAACTTTTAAATTAACCTCCTGATTTAACATTTGAGAAAAGCAAAAAGAGATTTCACCTTTGAGCAAAGCCACTCTGTTCTGAGGTTCATTCAAGTCTTGGTCGTCCATGTTTCCATCTGAGGAAAGAATAAAGACATTTTACTCTAAATTCACAGCATTTGCTGCTAAAAAATATATACAAAAAATTTAAATAATAATAATACAAAAGACAGCCTCTGACCTGAAGTGTCGTCACTGCTGCGGTCTTTGCTCGGGCTCAGAGTGTCTGACATGTCCGACTCTTTGGCGTCCATCGTGTTTCCTGCTGATGCCACAAACACAAACAACAATGAACAACAAAGAGCACACAAACACACAAGGACAGAACAGGAGAGACAAAACAGGAGCGCACACAGAGAGACAATTAGACACAGGTTAACAGAAGGGCAGAGAATGAACATAAGTGACATTTTTGTGTAATGTTCACATTTAACCCATGGATACTTTGGGGTACCTGATTTTCAAACATATAGTTATTTCACTAATCCAAATACTTTTTTCCCTTGAAAATATTGTCTGTTACATAGATATCAGTTTAATCAATTGTGAAGCACTAACTTACTAGATAGGATGTATTTTGGATAAAGCTGCTTATAAGATTCATTAAGTCATTATTTGATTAATATTTAACTCTGTTTTGTTCAGAATTAGCTGAAAACCTGTTTAAAGTAAAAGTACCTTTGAGCCGATCGGGGCTGCCCAGGTTATCATCCTCAGATGTTTGATTGTTCTGGAGGTGAGCATCCATCACTTCTACAAAAAACAAAAAGAAAGAAATAAGTAAGAAAGGAACTAAAATCATGTGATTCATGAAAAATAAAACTGTAAAACAAGATCTAAACCTGATCTAAACTTACCGTCAAAGTTGGCAATTTTGTGAAGAGCTGAACTGACAGACTGTTTGACCGCTGTGAGACAAGATAAGATGACAAAATTACACGTAAAACAGTATATAAAATAAAAGTTCTTAGCTAGTGAAGAAACAAAAACACAATCCAGAACAATGAGGCGAAAACCTCAAAATGAACAAGCAAAATAATGATACAAGACAAAGCATCTGACATGATAAATAATATTGATGAGGCATAACAATATGAGCACCTGACCATTTTAATATAGTGTGACTAAAATTCACTCAAGTTTCTCAGTAATTTGAGCTATAGTAAAAGTCTGCTGGACATGATTACACCGTTCTTTCTATGGTCTTATTTAGAAAAACCCTACATGGACTAAACCAGGATTAATCCAGAACTAACCCAGGATTAAACCAAGACTATACCAGGTCTTTTGCACCTCCAGTAGATACCAACAACTGTACACCAAGAACACTAAACAAGAGTTGGACGGACTGAACTAAGGGAAACCAGGAGTAAACCAAGATGACACCAGGACTACAACCAGGACCTAAATCCAGGTCTAAAACCAGGACTAATGCACCCTCAGACAATACCAAACTATTACAGACCGGAAAACTCCAATAGCTACAGTTATGGAAATGATTAAACCCAATTTTGTTATTAAACGCATTCAAATCATTAATAACTTTCCAGATTTCTAATATAGAGGAAAAAACAATTCACTCACTACTATCCATTAATACACAATGATCATGCTGTTATGCCTGACTGGTTTAAAACAAATTAAAATAAAAATGTAAAAAAAAAAAAAAAAAAAACGTCAAAATTCCCTGGTGCTTTGAAGTACTCACGCGGACATTCTATTAGCTGCTGTATTCGAGTAGAGTCTCCTCCGCTGTTGTTTAGGTGACAGTTATCTATTAGAAACAAGAATCGTCCATTACCCAAGATTTTTATTTAGGATTTTTACGACAGACTAAAGTAGGACCAGTGAGTGACAAAAACAAACAGAAAAGAAATGACACAGGAGGAAAACATGTAAAAGAAGATGGTAATGCGAGAAGAGACAGAGGAAGTTGAAATATGAATGTTCCATATAAGAGGAGGTCATGAATTTCTACAATGCAGAACAATGACCAAGTTAACCAGAATCAGAGATACCTATTAGATAAATTTGTAACTCTCACAACCATTTTAACTGGAAAAACTCAAATTCAAATTTCTAAACAAAATCATCTAAATCAAACAATTTATCGACCAAATGGAGGGACTTTCAAGAGTTTCTGAAATTAAAATTAAAGCCACAGAATGTTTTTATATTTTATTAAAAGGTACACCGCAACTTTTCTGGTTGAGGGACCGCTGCTTACTTGTCTCCATGGAGATGTTATTGCTTTCCGTGGAATTTTCCATGGAGTGACATTAAACATATTCATCTAGCATTTATTGATTACGGTTGTTTCTATTGCTCAAAACTTCCTTCTGTAAATAGGGGCGCCTCTTCACAGATCAGAATTGGAATTGGAATTGTAATGTAGCGAGTGCTGTAACCTGCTTGTCTCCCTCCCGATAGATTTAGGACTCTCTACTAGGAATGTTACACAGTGTACCTATTGCACATGGAAACACTGCTGTTACACCTGATTGATGGAAACACTGCATTTTCACGGAAATGTTCCTGTGGCTATTTAAAGGTTGTAAAGGGCACATATTACACTATTTTCTGATCTGTTATCATGTTGTTACCTCCTCAAAATATACCTGGAGTTGTGTTTTTCGTCATTCATACATGTTTAGTACACAAACCCTGAATTTTTCTCTCAAACAAAAAAACACTGATCAACCTTGTGATGTCATGTGGTAAATACAGGAAGTGCTGCACTGTGTTTTTTAAACTTCATACACTGTCACTAGAATCATTTGGATCATTTCAGCCCTGGAATTGCGCATCTCTATTGAACTAAAGGCAAAAGGTAACTGTTAATTTCAATACTACCACTACATGACATCACAAGGTGGAGCAGGGCATTATGAGCTTTATGTAGACTGACCAAAAATAAAAAGTTACTCAAACATGTGTGAATAAAACAAACAATTCCAGGCATGTTTTTGGAGAAGATAACATTATAACATGGCTAATAGCTCCTTAAGAGGAAATCATGTAAGTGGCATGACACCTCCAGAAAGTTCCACACTGTACCTTTAATTAGGAAAGAGGTCTGGAGTGTATAAAATGAGATTCAAATGATAAAATAACCCTTATAGCCTACACCGTTATTAAAAACCTTAAATAGTGCAGTAGAATCAGAGACAGTGCATTACAGCTTTTGTTCATAAATCTACCATTATCTTCCTCCCCATCTGTGTCTGTGTCCTCATCCTCTTCATCGTGCAGTGACCCCTCTTGCTTCTTTTTATCCTCTCCGGGCTCCTGTACCACGGTGATGAGCTCAGGCTGAATGTCCCCAACATTCACGACTTCTGTGGACTCATTCTCCTCCTCCTCCTCCTCTGGAGACACTTCGTCTTCTCTCTTTTGGTCTTTGTCTTCTTTGGACTCCCCTACTGGGCCGCAAGTTTCTATATCCACATCTGACCACAGCGAAGATAGGTTTGCGATCATCAAAATTCCAGTATGGCAGTGAGAAAGTTCAGCCAAAGATGTGAAAATAAAACAGTAATTTGATTCCCGTTTTACCAAATTTTTCAGTCCATCACCAGGAGAAAGAGGCCAAAAACACACCAAAAATCACCACAGAAGTCATTACCAAATAAAGAGAATGACTGAAAATAAAATTCTTCAAAAAATGAGTGAATCACAAATCCCTTATTTCCTTCTTGACACCTTCCCACACCAGCCTTTACAATCTGTTATATTTCTATGTTTAATTTTAGTTAAATATCCAACCATCATCCAAATCTAGAAACCCACGTGAAATGATTTATCAAAAGTTGTGAAAATTCAGAAAGGATAAGCAAAAAGAAAAATGAACGAATGATATTGAACAGAACAGCATTGAAGGGAGAGATGAGACACAGTCATGCAGGGAGAGTTCATGCATTTGTTAGGGACTCAGTACATTCTAGGCATTTCATCCCACTGGGAAAAATGTATTGATTTATTTTGTTGTTTTTTTGCGGGGGGTCTATGCACAATAGAACCCGGCAGCCTCACTCTTAATGTCACTATTTCCTGTCCAGTTTTATTAGAGGGTCCTTCTGTGTTTATAAGAGAGAAGTTTGTGCCTCAATGCTAATGTTATATTGAGGTATGATAAATATGTACTTTTTTTTTTATCCATCCATTTTCTTCGCTTATCCGGGGCCAGCTGAGACATAGTCCCTCCAGTGTGTCCTGGGTATTCCCTGGAGCCTCCTTCCGGTGTTACATGCCGAGAACACCTCCCGAGGGAGGCGTCCAGGAGGCATCCAGATAATATCTCATTTTAATTCATTAGAATTTTAATGGGATGTTACTATTTTAATAAAAGTGACATTGCCTGGAATGTTCCACAGTTAGGTATTTTATATATAATCATATCTTTCATCTCTTAAATTAAAAAGGTTTTATGCCATTTTGTGGAACATTTCCAGCAAAACTATATCTCTATGGACAAAAAAAAAACATCTCGGACCCTCTCCTTAAAAACTACTGCTCCTTTAAGCTGACAATGATGTTCGACTGACTGTGAAGAAGAAGAAGAATATTGTGGTGATGATTTAAATACTTAACCACAGCGTTTTAAAAATATATATAATTCACTCGTAAAAGGGATTAGAAACAACACCAGCAATCGAGTCTTTTGGACTTTCACGTGTGCAGTGGGAAATCAACAGAGGGAAGTGCAAGGCTGCTTATAAAGTTGTTTTATAATGTTTCCAAACTACTAATGAGTGAGCCAGGCATAGTGTTCTGCTTGTTAGACTCGTGGCTGTTGTAAGATGGGTTAAAGTGGTGTTAAGCTTCTTCAGTGTGAAGCAAATTGGCGTTTTACATGGAAGCTAAGAAGCCCCCATCACTACACTAGTTTGTTGCCTTGACAGACTCACTGCCACAGTGAGATCTCCCCCGAGGCAACACTGATTTGTGTCGTTTGTATTCGACCTCCTCTGGCAATGGACTTTAGCTTCAAACATGCCAGAGTTCATTAAGGTAAGAAAAGGTAAGAGTTTGGGTTAATGTTTTCTGTGTTATTTGAACATGAATTTTCTTCTACAAGGCAAGCGAGATAGGCCACCCCGAACTAAATGCCTAGAATTGAAAGAGTCCCATGCTTGTTGTTTGTTAGCGGATGAAATCGATAAGGAGGGGTTAGGACTGTGATTGGACGACAGGAGTGGTCACGTGACTCACCCAAACTGTTGTTTTCTTTTATGCTTTTCTCTTGAAGCTGCTCTAACCGTACTGTGAACGGCAAACCCATAAAAGGAAACAGGAAGCAGAGGGGGTGTAGTCAGCAGAGAGGCGTGTGGGATATTTATGCTATTTTTGTTACAAACAGGCAGTATACCATGTTATTTTCCAAAATATATAGAAATATAAACTCAGTTAATTACGCCTTAATTTATTATATATTATCATATACTTATTATATAATTTATTATATACTTTGGAATCAAAAGTATTTATATCAGACTTTGTTTAAATCCAGGCTCAATAACTTTTCGCTGCATATGACGTTTGTATTGAGAAACTGAAAATGTTAGTATTTTTACTCGAGTTTTCAGATTTTAAAACATTTTTTTCTCTGTTTGCTAATGTGTGCATTGTATCATCATGGAAACTGCTGAACATTCTGCCATAGATATACAGAGAGAACACCCCCAGCATGAAAAAAATACTCTGGAACTGTATGTTCTTAACCTAAATTTAAATTGTACAATAAAACATTTCTAAGGTATGCAACTATAAAGCAATAATCTGTTCTATTCATCATTTATTAGGATTTTCCTCTGATTTCACATGCCAGTAGAGTATCAAATATAAGATGCTAATCAATATTAAAACCAGAATCGATACAAAAAAATTGCAAAATTTGACCTTTTTACAGTTTTAGAGTAATCTTAGACTTTATCAGCACCAGTTTAAAACCACACTGTAACTTACAAACAGCATTATTATTTCGTGCTGAAAATTTTCTCTTTTTTTCCCCATCATTACGGTAATAAAGGTGCATTATGTAAGTTCTTGGTTGACGGTCTGTCACTTGCTGCTTTCTATGGATATGTCATTGCTCTGCCTGGAATGTTCTACTGTGGGCATTTATTCAAATACAGGTGGTTTTATAGCTCAAAATTACGTAGAAAAACAGGCATTCTGACTATGAGTAAGGTCGCCTCTCCACAGATCTGACCTGTAACTTGGCCTGGTTTGGTCTCCATGGAGATAGAAAGGTATAATGCCATACTGTGAAACAGTCCAGACAAAGCAATAACATCGCCATGAAGAAAAGCATTTGACAGATCCTCCAACAGAAAAGTTACACAATGCACCTTTAAAATTGGCATCGATTATTGAGTCTTTTTCTTGCACTACAGCCCCAGTAGCAGCGCCCCCTGTGGTCCGTACCTTGCAGCGCAGACAGCCTCTCGTTAGTGAAGTCGTTGTCCGCCTGCAGAGCCTCAATCCGGGCCTGAAGAACCTGCTCCTTCTCCTCCATCTCCTCCACCTTCAGCTCCAGCTCCCTGCGCTCAGACATGCCCCTCTGCGTCTGTTCCTGGTATTGCACCTCTGCCGCCTAAAGACAATCACACAGGTCTCTCAGAATGTTCACTTTACCTTTGGAAGACTATGAGCAAATAAGAATGAGAAGGTTTATTCCATATGCTTTATGCCAGTGTTTTTGTACAGTAAATTTGATTGACTAAACTTTCCCCAGTGTGTCTCACCTTGATTTTGTCGGTGAGCTCTTTGATCTCGTTCACGGCGGCGTTATATTTATTGGCCAGTTCCCTCAGCTCGTCCTGACTCCGCTCAGACATCTCCTTCAGGTGAGTGCACTCGTCCTCTGTGTTACTCAATGAACGCTGCACACAAAACAATACACAGTCAATTAAAGATGCACTATTTAACTATTTGATTGGGGGTACAACACAGCTTCTATGGATATATCATTGCTCTGCCTGGAATGTTCCACAGTATGACATTAAACAGCTCTACCTTACATTTATTCAATTACAGGTGGTTTTACAGCTCAAAAATACCTAAAAAAAACCACATAATTTTGACTGTCAGCGGGGTCGCCTCCAGGGCTCTACACTCACTTTTTCTTTCAGGAGCACATGTGCCCCTAAGTCAAAAATTTTAGGAGCACAGAAAAACAAATGGGGGCACAAATAGGTTTTAGTTTTGAATGTTTGTTACAGTGCAGAACTTGCGCACACCAACTTATTTGAATGAATTTTATACAAAAAACACAAAAGAATTATGACTGTACTTTTCCTGCACAATCACTGTGTTTTTAATCAGTCTATCTCCATTGTATCTGATTAATATCCATTTAGACTTAAAATAAGTCAAACAGACTGTACTGCACTGAAACACTCTGCACCCCTTTTTGGACCTAAGCTAACATACAAGAACATTCACACAGACAGTGGCTCCCCCTTTTCTGCATCACTCGAGGAAAAACTAAAACTAAAACACAACACTACCCACAGTTTGAGAACCTCTTCTTTAAGAGAACTTCCACTGGCACTTTACACAAAACTGCTTCGATGTGAATAAAGTGGGTAGAATTTTTAAACCTGTATTTTCAAATTCCTGGAGTTGTGACAAACAGATTAATTTGGCATTTTCTTTGGCAAACCTCAGCCCACATATCGCCTGCTCTGTGCCGTAGCTCTGCTCTGTGCGGACACTGACATAAAATTAGTTTTTTTCACAGGGCAGATGTTTAACCTGCCCTGTGACGCACGCTGAGGGTGGAGTTGTGGACAAGCCGCGCGCTGGCGGTGCAGTGTCCACGGGCTCCAGCGCACAGGTCCCGCACACTGGTATAAGTTTATTGGCGACAGCAGAGGCCGTAATGAAATATGATGCACTCAGTATTCAGACATCGAGTCCGTGACGTGACCGAGTCCAAATGCGCTCGAGTCCGAGACAAGACCGAGACAAAGCTCTCGCTTTAGAGACGGAAGTCCAGCGGCACAGGGAAATCTACTGAGCGGTGGAACAGGTGTGGGTCGTGCTGCGGTGCCGCTCCTCGTTTAAGGGGGCGTGGGTGTGTTTTGAAGCGGAGTTTGTTCGTATGAGTGATATCGCCGCACACCCGGAGCTCGTATGCTGGGGTCGTGCGCGGTCGGAGGTGTCGTGCCCGGGCACAGTTCGGTTGCGCTCGCGCTGGGCGTGTCGCGCTTTAGGGGCGATCCAGGCTTGGGCTCGATTCTGAAGTCCTAGTGTGAGTGCGCCCCTAATGTTTGATACATGTAGAACGTTTAACTCGTCACGTTGCGTCTGTGCGCAGCTCCTTATTGTGCTGCAGAAGCACTCGCACAGGTGCGACTGTTTTATTTTCCTTGTTCGCACGACGAAATATTTGCTCGCAAATGCGAGTGAAATGGGCGCACTGTAGAGCCCTGGTCGCCTCTCCACTGACTTGTAACTTGGAGTAGTTTGGTTTCCATGATGGAAAGGTTTAATGCCATACTGTGAAACATTTCAATCCAGACAAAGGCATTTGACAAACCCTCCACCAGAAAAGTTACACAATGCACCTTTAATAGGAGACACTACAGGCAAATGTCATATTTAACTATTATAGGTTATATGGAGTTGTTTTATTCCTACATGTTTAACACACAAACCCTTCATATTTAGGCATCATTCTGCTCCACCTTGTGATGAGAGGCTAACCAGTTCTGTAGCAATTAATATCCATGACATAAATATTTTTTATTTAATCTTAGTAATAGTCATGTCATAATCTAGAATTCCTTTCAATAGTGTAATAACTTACAGAATTTTCATAATTATTAAATGTATGTTTTAAATGGTCCCTGGGATAAATGGGGATAAAAAAGGTGGAAGGACTGTAAAGCTTCAAACCAAAGAGGAAGTGTTCCAGGACAATCTGGTGGCTATATATGGAAATACAATTTTTCATTTCAAATGCTGTAAAAATCGATTAACCATATTTCAAGCACACAAACCAAAACAGCTACCAACACTATGAATAAAGCAGATGACCTGTGCAGCCTGTGGAGGGACAGTGGTATACAGAGAAGAGATAGTTCAGTTTCAGTTAGTGCCAGTTATAATGTTGTTACCTCCTCAAAAACATACCTGTTGTGTTTTGTTTCATTCACACATGTTTGAGTAACACTTTATTATGAGTCTGTCTACATCTCCAAATGCTCTGTTCCATCTTGTGATGTCATGTAGTGGTAGTTTTCAAACTAACAGCTATCTTTTACCTTCAGTTCAGCAGAGATTGGTAGTTCCAGATCTGAAATCATCTAATTGATTCTAGTGAAGGTTTGTGGAATTTAAAAACACAGCGGAGCACTTCCTGTTTTACCACATGACATCAAAAGGTCGAACAGAGTGTTTTCCGTTTGAGAGAAAAGCTCAACCTAAATATGCAGGGTTTTTGTGCTAAACATGTGTGAACAAAACACAACACACCTCCAGGTTGTTCGTAATGAGCAAACATTTTAACATAGTTCAGAAAATAGCGTAAAACGGGCCCTTTTAAATACAGTAGTTCAGTCCCAGTGACTCACCTCGACCTCAGACAGTTTCCGTACAACCTCGATCTTCTCCTGCAGAACTCGCCTCAGAGACTCTTTGGCCGTGGTTTCGTAGTTGTGTTTGTCCTCCTGCAGCGCCAGCAGCTCTTTACGGATGCCCTCCTCCGTCTGTGACTGTGCACAGAAGAAAGTCAGTTACTGTACAACAACTCACCCTTATGTAACAGATAATACTCCCTACAACTGTACAACAACTCACCCTTATGGAACAGATAATACTCCCTACAACTGTACAACAACTCACCCTTATGGAACAGATAATACTCCCTACAACTGTACAACAACTCACTCTTATGTAACAGATAATACTCCCTACAACTGTACAACAACTCACTCTTATGGAACAGATAATACTCCCTACAGCTGTACAATAACTCACTCTTATGTAACAGATAGGCCTCTATCATGTCAATCATCATATCATCTTTGCACTTTTTCCTCACGACCTCTTGTATAAAGCAGTTATTTTTTAATTACAATATTTCTATATTTTACTCTGACTTGCAAATATATCTTTATCCAATTATGCCTTATTTGACACCAGTCTCTTGCTAATTTTGTTACTTATTCAGAATGTATTATATCATTCATAGTTTTCTCTTTGTTATTATATTATATTGTGAAGTGTGAGCTACTGCGTTCGAGTAATTTCCCTTGTGGCTCAATAAAGTTTGTCTAAGTCTAATAAAGTGTATCTAGTCATGTTATGTGTGTGTATTCAGTTGCATTATTTGTGTGTATTCCGTTGTATAATATTTCTCACCTTGGAGTAGGCCTGGAGCTGGCTGCCCATCACCTCCAGCCGAGAGAGCAGCCGGTCCTCATCGATCAAGGCCTGAAGGAAACAACACAACTTTAAAGTCACTGCTGCAACACCCCAACCCCTCTGAGGTGGTTGTGTAAAAATAGATTTTGTGAAGAAAGCATGGTGTGTTTGTGACAAAGGGGAGAGCAATGTACAACTTTTAACAAAATAGTTTGTTGTTCCCATTTATTTTAAAAGTTCTCTTACACAAAAGTGACTCTTGTGAGATTTAAGTCATGTTATAATGTTATCTCAAAAACAGACCTGGAGTTGTGCTTTGTGTTATTCGCACATGTTTGAGTAATCCTGGTTTATTAGTCTGTCTACATCTCCAAACCTCAAAACGCTCTGTTCCACCTTAATTAGTAGTAGTTTTCAAGTTAACAGCTCCTTTTACATTTGGTTCAGTAGAGACAGGCAATTCCAGGGCTGAAATGCTTTAAATTATTGTGGAGATGGTGTATGGAGTTTAAAAACACAGTCGAGCACTTCCTGTATTACTACATGACATCACAAGGTGGAATGTTTTCTGTTTGAGAGAAGAACTCAGTCTAAATCTGAAAAGTTGGTGTGTTAAAAATGTGCGAATGAGACAAAACACAACTCCAGGTCTGTTTGTGATGAGGAAACAACATTATAAAATAGCTCAGGAAACTGCGTAGTAAATAAGTTCCGGCAGTAAGTCAGACTTGTTCCCGGTGCATGTTGGACTCCGCCAGGGCTGCCCTTTGTCACTGGTTCTGTTCATTTTATTTATAGACAGAATTTCTAGGCACAGCCAGGGCCGGAGGGGGGTCCGGTTCGGGGACCACAGGATCTCATCTCTGCTCTTTGCGGATGATGTTCATTGAACCAGGACCTGCAGCACTGGGGTGGTTTGCAGCCGAGTATGAAGCGGCTGAAATGAGAATCAGCTGTTCCAAATCCAAGGCTATGGTTCTCAACCAGAAAAAGGTGGATTGCGCTCTCCGGGTGGGTGGGCAGTCTCTGCCTCAAGTGAAGGAGTTCAAGTATCTCGGGGTCTTGTTCACGAGTGAGGGAAGGATGGAGCGTGACATTGACAGGTGGATCGGTGGAGCATCGGCAGTGATGCGGTTGCTGTATAGGGCCGTTGTGGTGAAGAAGGAGCTGAGCTGAAAGGCGAAGCTCTCGATTTACCACAATCTACGTTCCTACCCTCACCTATGGTCATGACCTCTGGGTAATGACTGAAAGGACGAGATCGCGGATACAAGCGGCCGATATGAGTTTCTTCCGCAGAGTTGCCGGGCGCTCCATTAGAGATAGGAGGAGGAGCTCGGTCACACGGGAGGAGCTTGGAGTAGAGTCGCTGCTCCTCCACGTCACAAGGAGCCAGCTGAGGTGGCTCGGGCATCTGGTCCAGATCCCTCCTGGACGCCTCCCTCGGGAGGTGTTCTGGGCATGTTCCACCAGTAGGAGGCCCCGGGGAAGACCCAGGACACGCTGGCTTGGGAACACCTCGGTGTCCCTCCGGAGGAGCTGGAGGAAGTGGCCGGGGTGAAGGAAGTCTGGGAGCCCCTGCTTAGGCTGCTGCCCCCACGACCTGGCCCCGGATAAGCGGAAGAAGATGGATGGATAGAAAACTGCATAAGATGAGCCTTTTATATTGTAATGTGTGAGCTACACTGCCCAAGTGATTTCCCTTGTTGATCAATAAAGTTTGCCTAAGTGCAAATCAGTCTGGACCTTCATTTGAAAAAACATTAACATTTTCTGTACCTGCCAGCTGCTCTCTGAAGCATCTTGTGTTGTGGCTAAGAGTCTCTGAAGAGTGGCCAGTTTCTGCTCCAGCATCTGCTCTCGGTGTAAGGCCTCCTGGGGAAACACACACAAACAAATCAGGACCACTATGACACATCTGTATGACACAGGGCTGCACCATTTTGGAAAATGATTTAATTGGAATTTTTGTGATTAGATTCAAGACATACATTTCAAAAATAGGATTCTGTTCTGACTGCACATTTTAAACAAGAGTAACATTTGAGAAAAGACTAAAATATGGCTGATAAACTAATACAAGAATCCCATGCATTTCAGAACATGCAGTAGAGATAAAGATACAAGATTTTTCTATAAAAAAAAATAGGACATTTTTGTCTTTATAGGCGCATTCTATGATCTAAATCAGGGATGTCCAAACTTTTTCATAGACCATATGAAGGGCCGTAGACTGGTGGTCAATACGATGAATTGTTAAAAAAAACAAAAACTTTTCCTTCCTAATTCAGATTCAAATCCTTCATAACAGGTCTGTCTCATGTCAAAATGCTTAGTTATTTCAGTGACAGTTAGACTATTGAATGATGGCAGTAAAAAGTATTTCCCAAGATAATGTGGGCCAATTCACCAGACAGGGCCATAGATTGGACACTCCTGATCTCAATACTTGTAGCCTTTGCAATTTGATATTTGCTTTAACTCAAACAGCGATACACTTTCATTAAATGTGCAGTGGCAATATGAGATCTATCTGATATGAACACTTTAAGAAAGGTACCTGTAGATACTGGGAGAGCTGGAACAGTTCCTGAGAGTACATACTGGGAGTGTTGGCGGACACCTGAAAGAAAGAGAAAACGTGAATACAGCAAAAGACTCAGAGCAGAGGAGGAGCCGATGTGTAGATGGTTTGATACAGACTGAGGTCCAGCAAAGTACATTTTGCTAACTTTTTCAAAGAGAGATTTTGGTAATATTGAGGAGAGATGTGCAAAATCATCATCCTGATATCAGATTCTTCTTGAAACAGTTTTACACGTTTACATCAGCCCGGGCATCATAAGAAATAATGGTAGAGAGGGGGAGAGCCAGTGAATATATCTGCATGGAGGAGGATGTCAGTTTAGTATTCTCCTTATATATTTGCAGTGATCCTCTTGAGAATGGACAGTGGAGTAATTATGTTCAACAAAAGGAGTTCACGTTTAATCACAGCAGCTTTTTTAGCTGACGCTGCAACTTTGAGCTGCATGACAGAACAGAGATCGGTTCCTGCTGCAAAGGAACATTTCACAGATTCAAATAACATTACATTAGGGATGGCTGTCTCTAGCGATTCCTTTTTAAAGCTGCACTATGTCATTTTGCTGGTGGGAGAATATTTACCTGGAATGTTCCAAAGATTGGCAGACAACCAGGACAAGTGCTCCATACTCAAAATATGGAAGTATACTTTATTTTTTTCAATCAAAACAGCTAAAAATGATATAAATGATAAATGGGTGCAAGTTTCTTTAATGTATTTTGTACCCCTAAGGACTGCAGATGGAAAATAGCTTGTAGCTAAATCTGGCACAGAGCATCTTTTCTCTCTGAGATTAATGTTTCCTGTGCACTGTCCTTGTGTCAAATAAATAAAATAAATATTAAAGGCCCTATATTGTGAGCTTTAAGCAATGTTATAATGTTGTTGCCTCATCAAAAACATATCCGTAGTTGTGTTTTGTTTCATTTGCACAAGTTTGAGTAACCCTTTATTATTAGTCTATGTCTCCAATGCTCAAAATGCTCTGATCCACCTTGCAATGAAGTTTTAGTTTTCAACAGCTGCATATTACCTTGAGATCAGTTGAGATTGGCATCTCAAGGACTTATGAATTGCCATGAACAGCTTGCCTAAATATGCAGGGTGTTATGTGTTAAATGTGTGAATGAAACAAAACACAACGGGTGTTTGTGCTGAGGAAACATTATAACAGATCAGAAAATAGTGGAATATGGGACCTTTAAAAAACTGTATAGAACCATAAATACAGATTTATTATCCATAAACCAGGTCCCAGCAGGCAGCACACATTTAAACATGAAGACAATAACTGCTAATGTTTTGTAAAGTAAAAATACAAAGCTTTAATTTTACCTTGTCTACGGGCAGCGGCAGAGGAGTCTGGATGACACTGAAACAGAAGACATACAGGTGTTACTACGACGACGGCAGGGATACGGTAACCACAGCGACATGTTTCTGAAGGTCACATGACTCCACACTTCACCTGCATTTTGACTGTGCTGAGCCTCTAACCATAGCGGGATTTGAGAATGAAATGCAAAAAGTCTCATCTCTTTACTGACAGATGAGACTTTTTCAAATTTTTAGATTTGCCCGAAAAGCAAAAATAATGTTGATTTGAAAGTCTCAATTGTTGACTATTATGTTATGTTAAAATTATGTATTATATTAAAAAAAAAAGGGGAAGGGGGGGTTGTGTGTAGCAGCCCCAAAACACACTTACACATACATTATACAAACATATACAATACATAACATGCATGTGTTATTTTGACATTTTCCTTTTCAGATAACAGTATATTATTCTGTTACTGTGATTTGTAACAATTGGGGTTTTGTCACAGTCCATGGACCAACAATGTGTTTTTTGTGTCCAACAGCTGAACAGAATAATCCATAGAAATTATATCCAAAAAGAATTGTACCAATTGCCTATGTCAAAGCACTTAAAATTAGGAATGGGCATGCGATTAAATTTTCTTAATCAATCTTCGGAAGAATTAAGGCTCGATTATCAATTAATCATTAACGTTTTTATATCAAAATTATCATCATTATTATTACTATTACTAATCTGCAGAAATAAACTCAACTTTACAGCATATAAACCATAACCACTGTAGAGCCTCATCAGCCCGTGTGAGATTAGAATGTGGTTAATGCAGCTTTGACACATTTGTTTACGTCTTACAGAAAGGAAACTTAAAACCACATGGCTCATTTGCATAAACTGTAAATGCTGGAAAAAAAGCAGCTCTTTTCTTGTGCGCTGATGCGGTCAGCTTCTGTCAGTCTAAAGGACCTGACTCAGTGGAATATGAGTGTTCTTTCTGTGACAAAGGGATGTTCTGCTGATGGAGAGTCTGTTCTGTGCGTATATCATGATGAAGATGGTTCATGTTTTCAGAGATCATACGTGTGCAGGTCATATGACTGCAGGTTCAGTGCAGCTCTTTATTTAACAGTCATTTCACTCACTTTATCTCTGTTGGTCACTTTATTTTGGCTGCTGTTGAAATGAAAAGGCTGAAAAGTGCTTGTCTTTTGGACCCATGCGCACTCAACTGTTGCAGTAACCGGGATACTGCGTATACATGCACCATGACCAAACCAGGATACTCAAAAAACCCGATCATACCCGGGATACTGATGTGCATGTGTACGCACTCATTGAGTGGAATAGTGATCTAAAAGGAGGTGTGCCAAGAGGTGAGACTCCAGTGTTTGCGCTGTGAGACGCAGCCTCGTCTCCTTTAGCTACCCCATGCACAGCAACCTACAATCAGTTTGTCCATTAAAAATAAACGTGATCAATGAAATTCTTAATGATCAATTATCGATTAGTCAAATCAAAGTTTATTTATAAAGCGCTTTTCATACAAAAAATTTAACACAAAGTGCTTTACAGTGATTAAAAACAATATCACATTTCTTTCCTTCCACCCAACCCCCCCCAAAGCGGCCCAGCCCGGCTCAGCCGCCACACACGCACGCACGCACGCACACACACAAAAATATAAAGTAAACATGAGGCGTGAGGCTAGGTACAGGTGAACCAAGTGAAAAAGCACCATCAGAGGAGCCGTCTACACCAGGAGCAGATCCGGGTGCCGCATGATAGTCGACTAATCAAGCCCATCCCTACTTCAAATATGTTACTTTTTAATGTTATTATTATTATATGTTATTATTATATATATTAATGTTATTATGTTTTGTATTAATATTTTGTTATGTTTGTTTACTTCATTATTAATGTGCTGGGTATTCATTCCCTTAAAATGACAAAAATTATTTTTAAAAATTTGTATTATATTAAAATTGTGTCATGCATTTATTTACTGTGTATTTAAAGGTCTTCTATAATGCAAAATGGAAGACCTTTATTTACTGTGTATTTAAAGGTCTTCTATAATGCAAAATGGATTCTTAGCTACCTTTAAGCCATGTTATGTTGTTGTTACCTTCTCAAAAACATACCTAGCTTTGTGTTTGGTTTCATTCACATAGAGTAATCCTTTACTATTAGTCTGTCCACATCTCCAAAACTCAAAATGCTCTGTTCCACCTTGTGATGTCATGAAACAGTGGTTTACAGTAATTAACAGTAAACTTTTACATTTTGTTTAGTAGTTTGGTAATTCCAGGGCTGAAATCGTCCAAATAATACTAGTGAAGGTGTGTGGAGTTTAAAAACCAAAGCACTTTCTGTATTACCACATGACATCACAAGGTGAAGAACTCATGCGAATGAAGCAAAAAACAACTCCAGGTATGTCTGTGATGAGAAAACATTACAACATCCATCCATCCATCCATCTTCTCCCGCTTAATCCAGCTGGGTCGCGGGGGCAGCTTACTGCCCAATACTCATAGCACCTGACCCCCCCTATGAACCCCTCTGCAGGTGGTGAGCCCACAGGAGGGTCAAGACATTACAACATAAATCATAAAATTGTATAGTACGGGCCCTTAAATATTAAATGTTTAATTACTTGCACTTTCCCCAGAGTCCGTTCAGTCCACCAGGCAACAGACAACAGATGAAAAGTAGCATCTTGGCTAACTCTGGTATATTATACAGTTGTTGTTAGTCTGTGTAATAAATAAATGAATAAATAAAATACAAACCGTTTTACACATGTTTCCTTGTTAGCAAATTAGTAAATAGTTAATAAAATGTTGACTTTCTACTGTTGCACCAAAGATATATGGGAAAAATCAGCTCACCTGTAGATCCAGCTAAATCAGTTCTTTAAGGTCAGAGTGGGTTTAAAATACTGACCATGACCACAATAATATTTATCAAAACAGGTTTCTTCTGGCTTAACCGCAACAATAAAAGACCAAAGGTTGACAATAAGAAGGAGTGGAGGGAGGGAGGAGGAGAGAGAGAGAGTGGAGGAATGAGAGTAAACAGGTGAAACTTCCAAGTTAATGTGTAACTCAACCAGAGCTGTGAGAAAAACACACAAACTTAAATTAAACCAACAGCGACTCATAACTCCTTTGAGTCTTTGAGGACTTAGCATTAAGGACACACACAAGTGAAATACATGTGGACAAAATATTATTCAACTGTCCAAACTTGCTTCTGTAAATGTCTCCAAAATATTGTATGAATGAAATGAACAAGCTTTGGTTGAATTTATGTGTTAACATGGCACCACTGAAAAAGATGGCATGAATAAAAGTAAAAAAAAAAAAAAAAAAAAGGTATTAAAGAATGAATGTATGTGCAAATTTTTTCATTTATTCAGATTAAAATTATTCAAAGAAATATTCTATTTTAAATTGTTAATCACTGGCAATTTTTCATCATTCTGAGACCTATGGATATGATGATTACCAACAAAAACTTCACCACGACTAAAGAGCTAAACTAGGTATAAGAATGAGGTCTAAAATGGAATAAAAAAAAGGAATAAACAAAGGACCAAACCAGGACCAAACCAGAACCAAACCAGAACCAGACCAGAACCAGACCAGGACCAGACCAGGACTAAACCAGGACTAAAATCGTAATGCCTTAACTAGGTCTAAGTAAGCACCAGTAATTTAGACAAGTCAAATCCCATTTCAAAACTGCTTTAAATCAGGACAGGTTAGTGGCACAGAAATGTACCAGTGAACTCCAATTGAAATCAAGGATAAGCTGTAAATGATTAGCCAAATAATCAAACGGTTACCTTTATTTGAGTCATGGGACAAAGTTCACTTCAGGGTCTTATTCAGAGAGTGGGAAATCAGAGCTCTTCCAAGATCAACGTGTCCCACAAAAAGCTGAATCACCGTCTGCGTTCTGGCTCAGCCCAAACCAACCAACCTCTTCCACTTTCCTTCTTGCTGTTCCTTGCTTAAAGTTATACCTGATATACCTGTGTCTTGTCCTTTAGCTCCACCCCTGCCGGCTGTCCCTGCCCGCGAACAAACACCTCACAGCTGCAGATCTGGTTCAGTGTTGCGTTCACTGCTATGGCATTCAATGGAGCTTTGTAGAACTGGTCTGGTTTTATAGTTTAGTAGTCCCTGTTATAGGGCTGGGCAATGTGATTAAAAAGGTATCACATTGTTTTCTCATTTTTATTTATTTATTTATTGCAGCAGTAGTTTATTATTTGTAGGGATGCAACGATAGCTGTATTTCTCAGTACGATACGTTCACGATATGCATCTCACCTCAGTACAATATTTATTGCAATAATTTGTAGAGTGTAATAAAATTGTGAATATGTTAGTAAACACTTTGACAAGACTTTCTGTCATAAACCAAAGAGATTTAAAGGTACATTGTACACGTTTTCTGGTGGGAGGTCTATCAAATGCTTTTCTCCATGGCGATATTGTTTTGTCAGGAATTTTCATAGAATGGCATTAAACCATTCTATCACCATGGAGACCAAGCCAGACCAAGTTACAGGTCAGTCTGTGGAGAGATGTGAGCTTCCATATACTGTGATGGCCCACCATATTATTGAGAGGCTTTTGACAATACAATAGCACAATATTTCTGTTAGTGTTACATCCCTGGTGATTTGCTTATTTAAACACTATAAGTATGCATACTACAACTCCATTTGGATCATGACTTGAGAGTTTAGGCTAATAATAAAAGTACATATAATGCCTAAGCCTGGTAATCAATGACAGAACTCCAAGAAAGAAAAGCAGCGTATGAAAGGACTTAATAAATACAAGAGAAAAAATAAAAACAAACAAAACTGAATGCATGGATCATCCCAGAGCTCCATAGCTTCCAAAAATAATGCTTCCCTTACTTCTTTTTAAAAGCTTCTACTAGGGGTGTGCTAAACATTGAAATATCAATATATCATATTGTATATTTTGGTATCTTTTACTCAAGTGTTTTGTGACAGTTTTGTTGCTTATTTAGAGGAAGGAAACTCATTTGCGCAACTCATTTGACATTTTCACTGTTTTGAACTATGTTTTGAAATATATCAAATTGAATTGGATCAGATCGTAAGCTCACTGTATTGAGATATGTATCGTATTGTTGTTTATGTATCAAGGTATGTATCGTATTAGCAACTTATGAATGATACCCAGCCCTAACTTAAATGCTAATTGACTTTTCATGATTCAGGCTCTTCCATATTCTAACCTCTAACAGGTAAGGTAAGGTAAGGTTTATTTATATAGCGCTTTACACAGACACATGTCCCCAAAGATGCTTTACACAGCATTTTACAGAGCATTTTTTTTCATTCACTCCATACCCGGTGGTGGTAAGCTACTGTTGTAGCCACAGTTGCCCTGGGGAAGACTGACGGAGGTGCGGCTGCCAAGCCAAGTGGCACCAACCGACCACCACCAACACTCACTCACACAACTTTCACACCTACAGTGCATGTTTTGAGTTGATGGAGGAAACCGGAGCGCCCGGAGGAAACCCACGGGGAGAACATGCAAACTCCACACAGAAAGGCCCGGGGATCGAACCCACAACCTTCTTGCTGTGAGGCATGAGTGCTAGCCACTCAGCCACCATGCCGCCAACAGAAACAGAAATACTACTCTTATTTTTTCAAAAGGTGTATTGTGTAACTTGTCTGATGGAAGGTCCGTGAAGATGTGGCTAGAATGTTCCACCATATGGCCATAAATGTATGAATCTCCATGGAGACTTGCAAGCTAAATTACAGGTTAAGATTTGTGGAGAGGTGAAGAATCACCGTGAGAATTAATGGTTTTACGATATTTTTGAGAACTCAACCACCTGTAGTTGAATAACTGCAAGACAGATTAGTTTACTGCCGTACTGTGGACAAATTAAATCAAAGCATTAACATCTCCATGGAGACAAACATGTTGCGGACCCGTTGAGAAAAGTTGCACAGTTCACCTTTAAATATATGCCTGTTCTTCTAAGGTTATACAGACTCTTCCTGCTCAAATAACTCCTGAATAAAAGAAGGCAGCACATGATTATGAGCCTTGTACATCACTATGGCTGTACTCAGGTCAACAAGATTTAAAAAAAAAAGCATTCATCAATTTGATTTTTATTTTTGACTTTATCTTTTCAAAATTAAAATAAAAATGGCTTTCAGTACTGATTCCATGAACATAAGGCAGCCTTGTTTGGTTAGAGGTCCGTCATTTGCTCATTTATTCAATTACAGGTGGTTTTACTGCTCAAAAATACACAGAAAAACAGGCATTCTGACTGTGAGCAGGGTCGCCTCTCCACAGATTTGACCTGTAACTTGGTCTAGTTTAGAGCTGGGTATCATTAAGAAGTTGCCGATACAATACATACCTCGATGCATTACGATAAGTATGTTGTACAGTGAGCTTTCAATTCGATACAATATATATCAAATCGATTCAACACGGTTCAATGAAAATAAAGGCTAAATCATGGCTGTGATACTAAAAGTGTTTGTTAAACCACGTCTTATGCAAAATGAATATGATACACCCCCATTTTAATCATCACAACAGTGAATATATCAAATGTGTTGCATAAATGAGTTTCCTTCCTCCAAACAACCAACAAAACTGTAACTCTGTAAACAAATTTAGTAAAATATACCAAAAAGTACTCTTGGCTAGAGCTGGGCGGTATGACCAAAAATTGATATCACGGTATCACGGTATTTAACGGTATTTTTGTCTTTGGCTAAGTGGAGTGTGATAGAGTTGGTAATATCATTCCAACGTTTGCTTTTCTTGTCATAGACGGTCCTTTTAGACGGAGAATACGAAGATTGCATGAAAGTAAAATCTGCATCTTCTCCCCAATCTCTGCGTAACGTTGGCAGTGCAGCACAAAACACTACACAGACGTCCCTGGTAGGCGCGTTTGCTAAAGGGACCGTCTGTGTAGTGTTTTGTGACACGGCTCCCTTTCGGAGGCGGGAGTGCGGCGGAGCCGTGCCGGGCGAAAAGGTGAAGAGCGGGGCTCCGGCGCACCAGCGCACCAGCGCTCTCGCTGGCGCGGCTCCGCGCACTCCGCTCTACGCTCTCGCCGGGCACGGCTCCGCGCACTCCGCTCTCGAAGGGAGCCGTGTCACAAAACACTACACAGACGGTCCCTTTAGCAAACGCGCACCACTCAACTCGCTATCCTTACCTGGCTTGTTGGCTTGTTTGGTGTAACACTGAAAAACAGCCCCCGCTCAATCTACCGCTGTGCGACGTTCCGCCGCTCTGTGTTGCCGACATATGCGCGCACACACGGTATGGCGGTAAATAAAAAATTCATATCATAAAAATAAAAATTACCGGTATACCGGTTCAAACGGTATATCGCCCAGCCTTACTCTTGGCGATATATTGATACAGCAGCCCTCGATATCTCTAATGTATCATCACATTAAACAATACGGCATATCGATATTTCAATATTTTTTCACACCTCTGGTCTGGTTTGGTCTCCATGAAGACAGAAAGGTTTAATACCACACTGTGAAACATTCCACACAATGCAATAACATCTCCATGGAGAAAAGCATCTAACTGACCGTCGACCAGAAATGTTACACAATGCACCTTTAAGCAAACACAAAAATCGTCTAATTTCTACCTTCAAAGTTTCACCTCAGCCCCAAATCACTTTTACTGATAAAGGCCTGGCTGTAGACCTCTCCATTAAAAATGACCCAACCGTATCATGAACTATTAGACCTGAATCTCAATTAAAACTGCCCAACCGTGCCCTGTTCTACCCAGTGCATACTTGTTATGTTGTATCCTTAAATCATGTGGCCTGTGAATGAATGTTGGCATGGGAGAGACTGGTAGGGGTCTTAGAGGCCGATAACACAAAAAATCATCATATATCTGTTTTATCGGGACTTTATCGGGATGGCTCAATATTAAATAACATGATCAAAATCCCAAAAGACCAAGTTAGATTAAAGGTCAGATATTGCACAAAATGGATTCTTTAGAGATTAAGCCATGTTATAATGTTGTTACCTTGTCAACAACATAACTGCAGTTGTGTTGTTTCATTCACATGTTTGAGTAACACTTTATTTATTAGTCTGTCGGCATCTCCAAAGCTCAAAATGCTCTGTTCCACCTTGTGATCTTATGTAGTGGTAGTTTTGAAGTTAACAACTACCTTTTACTTTTATTTCAGTAGAGACAGGCAATTCCAGGTCTGAAATTATTCTAGTGAAGGTATATGGAGTTTAAAATCACAGTAGAGCACTAAATATGCAGGGTTTGTGTGTTAAACATGTGTGAATGAAACAAAAAACGACTCCAGGTCTGTAATATGGCCCCTTTAACTTTAATAATCTGTGGTTTCTTCTTTAGTTTTGGGTTGACAGTTTCATTCTAAAGTTGTTAGAAACAGTCTCTTACTCGCTGCGGCGGCGAGCCTCCATCCCGTCTGGAAGGAACAGTTTGATGGTGGACACGATGCAGCCATGAGTCACTGAAACAGGACAGAAAGAAGAGTCACTTTTATGTGGTAGTTAAAGGCCCTTCACTCTTCTACTCTTCTATTAGAGCAGGGCTCTACGCTAACTTTTTTTTTCAGGAGCACATGTGCCCCTAAGTTCAAAATTTTAGGAGCACAGAAAAAAAAATGGGGGCACAGGTAGGTTTTCATTTCGAAAGATTATTACAGTGCAGAACTTGCGCACACCAACTTATTTGAATGAATTTAATACAAAAAACAAAAGAATTATGACTGTACTTTTCCTGCATGATCGCAGGGTTTTTATAAATATATCTTCATTTTATCTGATTAATATTTAGATTTAAAATAAGTCAAACAAACTGTACTGCACTGAAACACTCTGTGGCCCTTTTTGGACCCTCACCCACAGTTTAAGAACCTCTTCTTTAAGAGAACTTCCACTGGCACTTTACACAAAACTGCTTCAAAGTGAAAAACATAGGTAAGATTTTTAAACCTGTATTTTCAAATTCCTAGGTGAAGTTACATTCTCTTGCTGGTTTTACAGTGGTTTTTAGCCTCTGCACATTTACCAAACTAAACGCACATTGTGACAGAGTTATTTGGCATTTTCTTAGGCAAACTTCAGCCCACATGTGTGCTGTGGGTCTGCTCTGTCAGCGGACACTGACAGAAAATTAGTATTGGCGTATTTGGCGTGAGGTGGAAGGATAGGTAGGGATACCTGCCCTGTGACGCGCGTTGGTACACAAGGGTGGTCACGCACACCGGTACAAGTTTATTGCAGCGGCCGTAATGAAATATGATTACACTCAGTATTCAGACCTTGAGTCCGTGATAAGACCGAGTCCAAATGCGCTCGAGTCCGAGACAAGACCAAGACAAAGCTCTCGCTTTAGCGGAGAAGGAAGTCCAGCGGCGTGGCGGTGTTTACTGAGTGGTGGGATAGGTGTGGGTCCTGCTGCGGGGCGCTCCTCATTGAATCTGGGCGTGGGTGTGTTTTGAAGCGGAGTTTGTTCAGATGAGTGATATCGGCGCACACGTGGAGCTAAATGCGCTGGGGTCAGCGCTCGCGCTGGGCAAGCGTGCGGCGCTTTAGGGGCGATCCAGGCTTGGGCACGATTCTAAAGTCCTAGTGTGAGTGCGCCCCTAATGTTTGATACATTTAGAATGTTTAACTCGTCACGTTGCGTCTGTGCGCAGCTCTCCTTATTGTGGCTGCAGAAGCACTCGCACTGGTGCGACTGTTTTATTTTCCGCGTTCGCACGACAAAATATTTACTCGCAAATGCGAGTGAAATGGGCGCACTGTAGAGCCCTGTATTAGAGCAAAATGTGTCTTGCCTATAAAAAAGTGGACTAAGGGAGTCTGACCCCCCATAGCATTCAGCTTTGGTCAAATAAAGCTCACTGAGGCTAGCGGTTATGGGGCGAATTTGGAGTTCCATATTAGGAATAGGAAGTGATTTACAAAGAAAATAGCAAAATAAAAACACCAGGATCATGTACAGTGAGTTAATACGAACAGAGAGATGGGTGATGTTTTTTCAATACAAAGTGAACTGGAGCCAGAATTCCTATTTGGAACGTGGCAGCTAGCAGGTCCATTTATATATACAGTCCATGGTCTCGCCAGAGTACAAATATATTTATATATCGGTTGCATCTAATTATTATTAAGAAATTAATGTTGCTTGCCATACAGCCACGACGAAACAGCACTGGTGTCTGAAAGCTGAAATGCACTCAAAAACTCAATGTGGTGAATAATTAGGATGCTCTGAATGCATAAGGTAAGTGAGGAATAACCCTGGACCACTGCAAACTAAAATGAACTAGTTTTGTTTATCACGTTTTTGAGTCGGGGAAAAAAAACAGGTACAGAACTTTTAAAGGTACATTGTGTAACTTTTCTGGTGGAGGGTCTGTTACCTGCCTGTTTCTGTAGAGATGTAATTTTTCTGCCTGGAATGTTCTACAGTGTGACTCTCCCTTATATTTATTCAATTACAGGTTGCATTATAACTCAAAAATACCTAGAAAAAACAGGCATTATGACTATGATTATGATAGTGGTTGCATCTCTACATATCTGACCGTAACTGGTCTGGTTTGGTCTCCATGAAGATAGAATGGTTTAATGACATACTGTGAAACATTCACAACAAAGCAATAACATCTCCATGGAGAAAAGCATTTGATAGACTCTCCACCAGAAAAGTTACACAATGCACCTTTAGGAAAAATAAGTCTGTTCCAGGGAGCGTACCTTTCCTGGTGTTCTCAGTGACGTCGACCCCAAACTGGATGATGTCACCGGACAGGACCTCACATGGGGGGCTCTCCTCGGACCCCCGACTCAGGCGCTGGCTGTTGATGAAGGTGCCATTACTGCTCTTAGTGTCCTGGAGGTAGAACTGCAACAAACAAAAACAAACCAGGTGAACAGGGCTGCAGAGAACTTGCAATGAAATCTAAATTTGAGCTGCAGTTGTGCGTGTGAATTATGAAATCAGGCTGTATCAGTGGCTCTCAGACTTTTCACACCAAGTACCGCCAAAGAAAAGATCTGGCTTGTGAGCTTAAGCAATGTTCTAATACTATTACCTCATCAAAAATATACCTGGAATTGTGTTTTGTTTCATTCACTCACACGTTTGAGTAATCCTTTATTTTTACTGTCTGCATCTCCAAAACTCAAAATGCTGTTTCGCCTTGTGATGTCATGAAGCGGTAGTTTAAGTTAACAGCTCCTTTTGCCTTTAGTTCAGTAGAGATGGGAAATTCCAGATCTGTAATTATCCAAATGACTCTAGTGAAAGCATTTAAAAAGTTTAAAGTATTACTACATGAAATCACAGGGTGGAAGAAAGTGATTTTTGTTTGAGAAAAGAATTCAACCTTAATCTGCAGGATTTGTGTGTTAAAAATATGTGAATGAAACAAAACACAACTCCAGGTACGTTTATGATGAGGAAATACCATTAGCCTAATATGGGCCCTTTAATAGACCAAAAAAGCTTGTAGTACCTGTAGCTTAAACGTCTACAAAGGTGTTGTGAAATATACAGCCTTGTATTAATTTAGAAGTTCATATTTCAGTTATCTCAAATCTTAATGAATCCTATAAACATATATTGCACTCTAATGGTAGGACCACATGTAAATGAGGACTGAGTAATGAGGATTGTGCCCAGTTTAAAGCCTCCAGACTGGAAACTATAACTTTTTATTACACTCAAACTTTGCTGCACCAGCTGTAAACTGCTGCCTCTACACTCCAATATCAACTTTGCTGCTTCCATCACAACTCCAAATTTAAAAATAACAAAAACATGCACAGTGGTATAGCTCAATTTGTCATTTTCAACATTTAAGCGCATTGCAGTTGTACGCTTTTGTTGTCAGAGTCATAAACAAGAGAACGGAACGTATAAAGTGAGTACAGAGTTCAAGTCAGGACACAACCAGGTCCCGGCATCTCTCTGTCCCATTATTCCAGCTCCCTCCTCCACCGAAACGTTTAGCAAAATTCCAAATATATTCCAAATAAAGGAAACTCACCAGTAACCTTGTTAGTAATTGTCATACTATCGTATTATTTATCATTGTCAACATAGTTCCAACGTATGTCTCTATGAAGAAGCAATGACAACAAGCAGCAGTAGCCAATGTCATCCAAAAAAACACAGATTAAAACGTCATAAATTTGCAGAAAAATGTTAAAATCCAGTCGGTGTAAAGTAGTAATATCCTGTTTCAAATGTACAGACAGAAAACACAGCACAGGTCCACGCAGGGGCAGAGAGGAGTTTTTTTTACGACCAGCCGACTCTGCAGACCCGAGGATGCTGAAGCTGACGTTGCCGTGGAAACCTGCGCCGGACGTAACCACGGTGACTTTACCCCGGCAACAACACGCACACACACATGACGTCATCCTGAACTTTATTTCATTCATAGATTCAGAAATGTTATATCATCTTCATGTTTTGATCACTCAATTCAACAAGAGGTGAATATTCTATAAAAATGTTATTTATTTATGCATTTATAATTTACTTAAATCATAAATGAAAAACTTTTTTATAACAAAGACAGTGTCATTAATGAAAGGTGCACTGTGTAACTTCTTGTTTCTATGGATATGTCTTTGCTTTGCTTAGAATGTTCCGCAATATGACATTAAACGGATCTAACTTGCACTCATTCAATTACAGGTCATTTTTATAAGTAAACATCTTTTATATTTTTGTCAATCTGTATTATATATATATATATATTAACTGGTAACACATAACATTTACCATAGATTACCATGTTACTTTTTTGTTTTGAGAATGCTATATTCACCCAAAACAACCTCACATTTGTTGCTCTTTTGTTGATGCTCTAAGTCTCCCCTCTCTTTGCTCCCTGTGCCAAGTCACTCCCCCTTCAGAGTGCTATCACAACACAATCAGTGTGCACCTGCTAATGAAACACATTACATCAGGTTTATAAAGTTTGTAGTGTATTTGTGTCATGTTTTTGTACACTTATGAAGAATTGTCGCGTGGGAACACGGGTGACATCGGTTTGTGGGTGGAGCATTGGACAGAATCTTGCACCTACCCGTAAAGAGGGTTAGAATAGGGCCTGGGAGAGATATAAATTATTCAAAATTACTCAAACATGCATGGATGGCATCTAAAACCTCTTCAGATATGTTTTTGATGAGGGAACAACCTTATAACACAATAGACAGCTCCAAAAAGACTATTTCGCAAATACTGGCTGGCGCATCCCTCTGGCTTGAAAGTCCCAGCTTGAGCGTCCCATTCTCTCAGCAGGAACATCCCCCTCCTCCCTCCAGGCGCACGCTTCTCTTGGCGGCAGATGGGTATCTGCTGGGCCCAGGAGAGGGTGGATGTTCTTGCTGGCCTTTAGTAGGCCGTGAGACACAGACTGTGAGGTATTGAGTTAGAAAATCCACATTCAATATCATAATAAAATGAAATGTGAATGTAGCAAGACCAAATGTCGGGCCTTGTTCATGTCATTTTACCGAACTTGTTGACTATTCCTGAGGAGTAACATCATTTTTGCATGTTTTGTTTGTATGTATATGAACAAATGTGTTGAGATGTATTGTAACTTGGATGTGTAATTAATACAATAAAGTTTTTTATTTTATTTTATATGTATATAGATGAACTAACTTAAGATTCATATAGGTTATAATTCATGGGGACTTTCCAGCTTGGGGACCTTTCAGCCTGTGGGACTTCCCGGCCAATTCCCGATTTCGCATAATACCCCCTCTTAAAAATGTCTCATTGTTTACGAAATAAGCACTTGAATAGTCAGCATTTAATTTTTCGGTAATAATCAATGTGAATTAAACTTAATCCAGATCAAGAATCATGATTAAGTGTAAAACGTGATGCGTCTTCTCATCTCCTGATATTATGAACACATATAGTCAAGTGGCAGAGTGGTTAGCCCTGTTCCTGATGTCAAAACCACAAATCAACAACTACCATCTCCTGCATTTGCTCAATTCAAATATTGTGTTGTTGTATAAATGCAGAAGTGTTGTGGTCCATAACTGACCAAAACCTCAAGTCTCCAGATGTCCATGTGTTTAATAAAATGATGAACACAGCAGACAGCTGAAAGGCAGAGTGGTTTGAGCTCGTGCCTCTGAGCAAACAGGTTGTGGGTTTGATCCCTGGACAGATAAGCAAAGCGATGTTATGTGGGTTTTATATCTATTCATCTCACCATAACTTTTCAGTATGTCTGTTCTCTTTCTCCCTCTCCCTAGCCCTCCCTCCTTTGTCCATCGCCTTTGTCCATCTCTCCACCTATTTATCCATCCTCTTTCGCTCTTCCTCAACCTCCCTTCACTCTTTCTCCCTTTTCAGTTACCCTCCTTCCTCAACAATCTTTCTTCCATCCCCTCTTCCTTTTCTCTTCCTCTCTCCATCCCTCCCCCTTTATGCCTCTTCATATCCCTCTCGCTTCTCTCACCCTCTCTCCCTCTCTCCCCACAGTTCTCCCTCTCTCTCCTTCTCCCCCTCCTCGCCCTCTCTCCCGTTCTCTCGCTTCTCACTCCTTCTCTCTTGTGTGTATTCTTCTCTTGAGTAAAGTGTGGCTTGTGTCCCAGCTGCTCTCAGCTGTTTGTCTGCTCCATCATTCGCTGCAGAAATAACCCCAAACCACATGAAGCTCAAAGGCACAAGGCCACACGCAACATTCTACTAATGACATCAGGAACATGACCTCCATCCAGAGCTTTAGTAGATCTGAGAAACAGCGGCTTCTGGACAATCAAACATGTGAACATAACTAAACTTGTTGTATGATTGTGATTTGTGTCTATTGTCTTTAATGCATGTGCTGTGTGTGCTTTAGCATGTTCTAATTTGTTGTCTTGCCGTCAACCTGCCAATGCGACTACAGATGAAAAGGATTCTACATGGCAAACTCTGGCACATTTACCTGCTGTACAAACAGATGCTGATAAAAAAAAATGCTGGGCGGCACGGTGGCTGAGTGGCTAGCACTCATGCCTCACAGCAAGAAGGTTCTGGGTTCGATCCCTGGGTCGCCCGGGCCTTTCTGTGTGGAGTTTGCATGTTCTCCCCGTGTCTGGATGGGTTTCCTCTGGGCACTCCAGTTTCCCCCATCAACTCAAAACATGCACTATAGGTGTGAAAGTTGTGTGAGTGATGGTGGTGGTCGGAGGGACTGTTGGCGCCGGTTGGCTTGGCAGCCGCGCCTCTGTCAGTCTGCCCCAGGGCAGCTGTAGCTACAACAGTAGTTTACCACCACTAGGTCTGGAGTGAATGAAAACTGCTCTGTTAATCATGCTGTGTAAGGCGTCTATGGGGACATGTGTCTGTGTAAAGTGCTATAGAAATAAAGCTACCTTACGTGTACCTCTAATGGAGAAATGTTTGGGAGTTACCATGTGCAGTGTGTCACACTGTGAAACAAAACACTGTGAAAAAAGTTTTAAGACTGTCTGAAAACAAAATAGATTTAAGCCACACTTTCAGGAGTCTGTGATCAATACAAGCGTCTATGGTCCTGTTTAGGAGTTTGATTTTCAACAAAATGGTGAATGTGATTAACTGAAAGACTGTTGGCTAATGCTAGCTAGCTTGTGACTGTAATTTTATGTGTGCGCGACTTGTTTAGCAGTACAGATCAGCTCACCTGTTGTAGTTCAGGTCTTTCTGAGCAGATTGTGTTAAAGTCAAGCACAGATTAAAGTCTCAGGCAGAGTAGAACCTACAGTTAGCATTACACCGCCAAGGAATTTAGATGACATCTGATGCAAATTATCAATATACTTACTTAATATAGTTTTATGTATTTATATTATAAAAGGTCAATTGTGTCTGAAGAAGTAGTAGTAATAGTACGTGTACCTCTAATGTACTAGTAGTAGTAGTCATTAGTAGCAGCACTAGTAGTAGTAGCAGCATCAGTCTTAGTAATAGCAGCAGTAGAAGTAGTAATTAGGGATGTAACAATTACTGAAATATTGTGATATATTGTATCATCAAAGATCCAGCCATCCATCTTCTCCCGCTTAATCCAGCTGGGTCGCGGGGGCAGCTTGCTGCCCAATTCTCATAGCACCTGACCCCCCCTATGAACCCCTCTGCGGGTGGTGAGCCCACAGGAGGGTGGACGTCATGGTCCTTGATGTTAGTTCATAGGGGTGCTGCATGTTTTGAGTTGATGGGGGAAACCGGAGTGCCTGGAGGAAACCCATCCAGACACGGGGAGAACATGCAAACTCCACACATCACAATATATCTAATCACAAGTCTCTTTGCTTACCGTATTTTCTGGACTATAGAGAGCACCTGCATATAAGCCGCATCCACTCTATTAAAAAAAATATATATATATATACATACAAGCCGCAACCGGGCAATAAGCCGCTGATATCCATGTTGAAAAATGAGATATTTACTGCATATACAGAACGATTTTGTACTGTAAATGTACATTTATGTACCTGAACAGATTCTTTCCAAACAGTGCCTTTTAACACGGCAGCAACTGTGCTGATTAAATCGAGGTCAAAAACGGAAAAGAACCGGTAATTGATGACCTTCATTTCTCCTGTGCAGTGAAACCACAAGTCACTTAAATCATCTTCGCTGAAACCATTGACACCAAGCTTACGTGCAGCAGCACGGTAGAGGTCTGCGTGGGATAGAATTTTCAGTCCCGCTCCCGCGTCGTGCGCTTGCGCTCCCGCCCGCAAAAAGCTTTCAGAATAGGCCCCGCGCCGCACTGTTTTGTGTTGAGTGCAGAGCTCTACAGCACGGTTTCCTTCCTGGATAGCAAGATCGATGGCCTTCAACTTAAAACTTGCATCATACGAACTTCTTCGTGTGCTTTTCATGATGAAGGGGCGAGGATTTAAAAATAATTACCAGTTAGTAATTTGTCGTGCGTGTTATATCCGCTAAATAAAAAGTAGCGTATTTTTCTTTGCATTAATTTTCCGTCTATCTTGTTTGTGAAATTCCAGTTAGAGCGCCCCTAGCAGTGGAAGAAAAATAGCCACACCTTTGTAAAAGCCGCATGGTTCAAAGCCTGGGGAAAAAAGTAGCGGCTTATAGTCCAGAAAATACGGTAAATGAATAATTCTGATGTAGGGCTGGGCGGTAAACCGTTTGAACTGGTATACCGGTAATTTTTATTTTTATGATATTAATTTTTTATTTACCGCCATACCGTGTGTGCGCGCATATGTCGGCAACACAGAGCGGCGGAACATCACACAGCGGTAGATTGAGCGGGGGCTGTTTTTCAGTGTTACACCAAACAAGCCAACTCTGCAGGAGAGCGTGGTAGTGGCAGAGACTAGGGTGGTAAGGATAGCGAGTTGAGCGGTGAGCATGGACGAAGAAAATGACACAGACACAGAACTCATTCCGAAAAAGGGAGCCGTGTCTGTTGTTTGGAAATACTTCGGTTTTAAAAAGTCTGACGCGGATCAAACACGCATCATCTGTAAGTGTTGTCGAGCTAATGTTTTAGCTGCAGGAGGCAACACAAGCAACTTGCTTCACCACCTCCGCCACAATCATATCCTGGAATACGAAGATTGCATGAAAGTAAAATCTGCATCTTCTCCCCAATCTCTGCGTAACGTTGGCACTGCAGCACAAAACACCACACAGATGTATAAAAAAATACCATTAAATACCGTGATACTTTAAAAAAAATACCGTGATATCAATTTTTGGTCATACCGCCCAGCTCTATTCTGATGCAGAAATAGCTAAAAAAAAAAAACAGAGGGAACTACATAGACCATGATCCTTTGCTCCGTTTCAGTGCAGACTACATGAAGAAATAACTGTTCTAAGCACTTTGAAATCTTCATTCTTTGGATTAAGTCTTGTGAAGGCATTTTTAGAGGAAAAAGTAGCAGATTCACAGTTTTGAGAACCTCCACAAAATATTGCCCATAAATAAGGTACCGTGAGATGTATATGGTGAAAATATCATACAGAGAAATTTTTGAGAGATTTGGATATTGTTACATCCCTAATGACAGTAAATGTTGTGCCAAATGACTGGTCAAAGCGTTTTATAATGTCAGTCTTATTATGTAGAATATCGAAATATCATGAGCTTTCCCACAATATCACAATAAATATTGTACCGTGAAGTTCATACAGTGACAATATCGATATCGTTACACCCCTAGAAGTAGTATATAGTAATAATAGTAGTAGTAGCAACAGCAGTCTTTGTAGCAGCAGCAGTAGTAGCAGTGCTAGTAGAAGTAGTAGTAGCAGCAGCAGTAGCTGCAGCAGCAGTAGAAGCAGTAGTAGTAGTAGCAGTAGTAGTAGCAGCAGCACTAGTAGTAGTAGTAGCAGCAGCAGCAGTAGTAGTATCCAAAAACACATAGAAACAGGTAGCTGACCAGAATCCATTTTTGGGGCAGATTTTACAACCAGAGCCTCCTGCAGTCTGTGTTTGAACTGAGGATGAGAGAGAGGACAGAGGAGTAAAGGAGGAGAAGTGGAGAGGGAAAACAGGGATATAAAAGGGGGGGAGTGAACACGTTTTTGGAGCCCAGCCTGGAGATGGTTCAAACTCACAGAATTAATAAAATATATTCAGAAATAGCAGCGCAAACTGGAAAAGCTGGCATCTGATCAAATACAAACTTGGATGACTCAATGGACACACACACTGAATCAGCAGCGCTCAGTTTAAGAGGAGATGGATTAACAACATTTACTGGGAGCTACAACAGTCAGAACATTAAAGGGTCCTATATCACTCAAAACGGACTCTTGTGAGCTTTAAAGGTGCATTGTGTAACTTTTCTAGTGGAGGGTCTGTCAAATGCTCTTACTTCGTCTGGAATGTTTTACAGTATGGCATTAAACCTTTCCTGGAAACCTGGAAACCAAACCAGACCACGTTACAGGTCAGATCTGTGGAAAGGCGACCCCACTCACAGTCAGAATGCCTGTTTTTTTCTATTTTTGAGCAATAAAACCACCTGCAATTGAGTAAATGTAGAGCTGTTTAATCTCACATTCCAGGCAGAACAATGGCATCTCCATAGAAAAAGCAGGACACAGACCCTCCACCAGAAAAGTTACACAATGCATCATTAAACTATCCATGTTATAATGTTTTAGCGCAGCAAAAACATCCCTGGAGTTGTGTTTTATTCACAAATGTTTAATCCTTTATTATTAGTCTGTCTCCATCTCCAAAGCTCACAATGCTCTGTTCCACCTGGTGATGTCACAAAGCGGTAGTTTTCATGTTAACAGCTCCTTTTACCTTTTGTTCAATACACATTCCAGGCAATTTTAGGTCTGAAATGTTCCAGATTAATCAAGTGAATGTGTATGCAGTTTATAAACACAGTGGAGCACTCCCTGTATTACCACATGACATCACAAGGTGGAACAGAGTGAACAAGCTTGCTGTATAAGTTGATGTTGATGCTATAATGTCTGTGTTTGGTCCTGAGGGTTTTCTGTGTTTTATGCCCCACATGTCCACACTCGCTCATTTTGCCACTGATTTCGCCTCATGAAGCTTCTCTCTCTTGTGAGTGAGAATCCTGCTTCATCTGCCTCTATGTGAGGTCTATGTGTGCCGTCTGCATGTAATGTTCAATCGTTTGTTTTGTTTTGACCCCACCGCCTCTCACAGGAAGCAGTATAGTTTAAAGGTCGACCTATCAGAGAAGCTTTAGTCCCTGCGGATGAGCAAACCAGCCAATCACGCAAGTTAAAGCATCTCCCACTTGACCTGTAATGGGGATGGGAACTTCTCACATCAATATCCTGTCACTAGGAAACTTTAGCCATTCAAGTTTCATTACAAATGCCACGATGCTAAGGAGTAGACTCAATACTAATGATAATAAAAAATACTCTTTAGAAACTAGAATGTGATTGTCAACATTAAATCCTAGTACTTTTTCTATTCCCATGTGGTCTTATATGTGTGTAATCCCTCAGTAGTCCAGGTAGGTTCCATAGTGCTCCATGGGCGTATACTAGTCTATGTGCTCTTATACTTGTTCTGATACAGCTCAAGATCATTCTAAAGCTATTCAGGAAAGGTTCATTTCTGTCCTGAGAATGTGAATTATTTAGTATCGATACCTGCTCAAATGAGTATTTAGTTTTAGTGTCGATTGGTGTCTGACTTTCGATACTTTTGACATCCCTAGTCTAGTCCTACAACTGAAGTCATAGTGAGACAAAATGAATGAAGATTGAAATTAAATTGGTAAATCACACTTCACAGCCTGATTGTGTTGCCACTATATAAAAATGTGAAATTATTTCTATACTAAAGAACAGTACTCGGTAGCCATCTAACTTTCAATACAAAATAATAACTTTAATATTACCAACAGATTCATTAGTCATGTAAACTATTACTATTACGTATGTCCATGTATCTGGCCCAAACTGCACTCAGGAGCCTACACCTGCATGTGATTTTATGTGGAAAAAAGTAGGAAACACTGTATTTTTATAAAGACTAGGGGTGTAATGGTACACAAAAATCATGGTTCGGTTCATTTTCGGTACAGTATGGGAACAAAATGCAAAAATGTTACATTTGAATGATAAAATTCAGTATTTCTTTCCCCTTAAAAGGCCCCTCACCTTGGGTATGCTATACTGCACAATACTTAATGTTCAGGGAAATAGTAAATAGTAAACAAACCATGAAAATCATGACTAATAATAATTGTTATGACTAGTATAATTACAATTATGAGTTGTTTAGATCTGGTTTAGACTTGGTTTAGACCTGATTCAGACCTGGTTTAGACCTGGTCCAGTTTTGGGTTAGACGTGGTTTAGACGTGGTTTAGACGTGGTTTAGACGTGGTTTAGACGTGGTTTAGACGTGGTTTAGACGTGGTTTAGACGTGGTTTAGACGTGGTTTAGACCTGGTTTAGACCTGGTTTAGACCTGATTTAGACGTGGTTTAGACGTGGTTTAGACGTGGTTTAGACCTGGTCCAGACCTGGTCCAGACCTGGTCCAGACCTGGTCCAGACCTGGTCCAGACCTGGTCCAGACCTGGTCCAGGCGCTCTAACTTGACTATTTTGTACAGAAGCATAACGACATTCTGAGTCGGGGATGTAGTATTATGTGTCATGTAGTGCAGGGGAACATGAATGAAATTTGACACCCTATTTGACAAAATCGGCCGTTTTATTAAGAGTGGCATCTTGTCAACTCGTGCACAGCCCTGCACCGAACCAAACATCCCATACCGAAACAGTTCGGTACGAATACATGTACCGTTATACCCCTAATAACCGTTACACCCCTAAAAAAGATATTAAAACTTGTGAGTGTGAGTTTCCTTTTTACTTATGAAAATCCAAAATCTGCAGGTAACTTGCACCAATGTCTCCTTTCTGTCGTTGTCCCATATAAATGATTAAAATAAAATAATGAGTCGACTAACACAGATTTAGCTCAAGTAAGACTCCATCAAGAGGTTAATCAACTAAAGAATTGAAGACTACAGCCCTAGTTTCATTTCAACTTTCTAACCCTAACCCATCTTTCTTTCTTTATATTGTAGAGTCAACCCACACTGAATGGACATTATGGCCAAGGGTCTGTAGCACTGTCAACAAAACATAGGGTGGATACTCTGAAGATTTGAATATAAAATAGGAACATAATTCCATGTATCTTCATATATTTGATGTCATGACTGCTCATACATATCGAGACAGAAAATTATTCAGGGGAAGTCCAAATTTAGCTTATGTGATATTTTATTCTTGTTCAAATAAGCATCTAGTTTCATTACTAATTTTAGTCTCTTTTTTGACAGCCTGCTGAGAACAAGTGGATGATACTAATGATACTACTAATATTACTACCATAGTGTAAAGCGTAACGATGCGAAAAGTGGATGGTTGCATCCCTAATACCCTCCCTGTTGAATTACCCAGAGAAAGCCGTGAGAGCTGACGGACTCTGACAGAGGTTTGAGGAAGTGAGTGTGACTTAAGAGGTGTGGAAACTGAGGGAAGCCGCTCTGTGAGTCAATACTCAAATTGACAAGGAAATACCGGCTCCAATGTGCAGTGTTATTGTCAGACTGATCAATGAATTTGTCAGGAAGGTTGTCCATAGTCGATCTTTGTATAAATGTACTAAAGATTTAGATTTTCTTGGAACCACAATTTTTATTTTATCACAGTGCGCAATTTTTATTTTATCACAGCGCTTTAAAGTTAGGCTTTGACAACAATTGGACCCCGCCTTGACTACATTCACCCCATTCCTCACTTTTTCTGCCACAACATGGTATCTACTGTTTGGGGCTGCAACATTAATCACAACTGAAACAAAACACACAGTTTAGATCTGCACAATATATTCTGAAGTGGTGTTAATCCTGGTGTTAGTCTGTGTTCTGGATGTTTTTCACATGTGAACTTTGCACTAATACTGCACCAAGGCTGAATCTACATAACCAAAACACCACTTATATGTTTAGAGATGTTGAAATTAATATATTGTTAACAAGTGCACCTATGTCGTCCATGTATTTTGTTGTTCTGCATAAATGTTGTGCATTTTTCAGACTTTTTTTCAGGACATGCATCATATCATGAGCTACTTGGCAACGCACAGCCCGGAGAAATATTAAAAACATATGAAAAAAAAGGTTCAAGGCTGGTCTATTTTTACCATTTCTGAGTACTGAAATGTATTGATACTTGAAATCCATCTCTGTATACTAGTATTATTTAGTATATTACAAGAGTATTGATACATTGCAGCTGATGTCATCAACATTCCTTGGAGGTGTGAAGCTAACTGAGGCCACCGCTCTGTCTGAAACTGTTAAGTTAGTCAAGTTAGACTATCTGAGCCCACCATCTGACCATAAAGAACTTAAACTAAAAACTTTTTTCTTTACTTGCTAATGTGTGCACTGTCTTAATGGTAACTGAACACCCCCAGTGTGATGTCACTGCAAAGTATCAATAGAATTTTTGAAAACCCGAAAATGTCTATGTTTAACTTGAGGAATAATTCCACTTGAACAGAATATAAAGTAAAGTGTATATAAGTGTGTTATGTAAAAGGAAAACCATATTGCTTAACGCTGCTTGTCATTTCGGTTGACAGCTCATTTCCTCTGCAGTGTCGGTGTCACAGTGAAAGTGGCGTTGGATTATTTAAAGCGTCGTTATCCTCAGACTTAATCAGCTCTGTCTCTCTCTCATAAAGTGTCAACGGTCTGCTCCATCGGGCCGAGAGATTAATCGCAAATGAATCAAAATTTGAATTAATATTCCTCCACAAACAAAATGTCCCACTTACTGTGGCTAAAAACTGCTAACCCTGTAGTTTAGATCTGTATAAACCTGCTCTGAAATGTGATTCTTGTTTTGCTTTGTCCGTTCATATTCAACTCATTTTGTTAATTCTTTGGGACTTTAAAATGTGAACTTTGCACAGAAATCTATTGATACTTTGCAGCTGACATCTTCAGCATTCCCTGGGGTGTGATGCTAACTGTAGGCACTGCTCTGTCTGAAGCTCTCAAGTTAGACTTTGATATGAGCTTTGAAAGGTGCTATATTAAATCAAATTGCGTCTTGTGAGCTTTAGGACTTGTTAAATAAACTAAAACATACCTAGAGCGGTGTTTTGTTTCATTCACACATGCCATGTTACACCTGATCATTTCTACTATAGACTAGGGGTGTGCGTTGCCTTAAGTCTGATGATACGATACATATCATGATATGCATGTCACGATTCGATATATCATGATATATCCCAATACTAAAACAATGGATGATATACTGCAGTTTATCAGTAATTACTTCCTTTATTGTCAACTACACCTTCAAAATTGTATGAAATATAATTTATTACCTTTTGTAAATCATGAGAACAGTGAATGCGACTAATGAATTTTAGTGAAAAATATTACCAAAGGACACACTGTACAACAACCAAAATCTGCGCTGTAACAATATTCATTTGCAACATTTCTGTATTACAGGTGCACCGTGTACTTTTCAGGAGAATCACCACCTGCATGTCTCCCTATCGACGTCGCTTTGCCCAGAATTTTCCACAGCATAGCATTTAAATTATTTCCATGGAGACAAGCAGGTAGGCCTGGGAAAAACATGGTTGTGTTTGTGTTTTGTTTCTTTCACACATGTTTAACACACAAACCCTGCATATTCAGAGTTCTCTCTAACAAAAAACACTCTGTTCCACCTTGTGATGTCATGTGGTAATACAGGAACGGCTCCATTGTATTCTTAAACTCCACACACCTTCACTAGAATCATTTGCATCATTTCAGCCCTGGAATTGCCCATCTCTTCTGAACTAAAGGTAAAAGGAGCTGTTAACTTGAAAACTCCCGCTTCATGACATCACAGAGTCGAACAGAACATTTGGAGCTTTGGAGATGTAGAAAGACTAATAAAAAAGGGTCACTCAAACATGTGTGAATGAAACAAAACATGACTCCACGTATGTTTTTGAGGCGTTAACAACATTCTAAAATTCTCAAGTAAATTGTGTGTACTAGAAGACCTGTACACAGGGACAGTCATGATACAGCACTCTGGCTCCAGCCTCTGAATAACTGGGACACACCTGCTCAAACACAACGGATTATTAATGATGGACAGAACTTTGGACTAGAACAAGACTGTAAAGTTATATTTAGGATACTTTCAGTTTGAGAACAGTAGTGTGTGACTCCTTCAGTGCACTGCAAAATCTACTTCAAATCATTTTTCAGCGGTTAGAGCCAGGGATGTGCCGATATGGATTTTCTGAGCTGATATCCGATATTTGGCCTGCTGCTGTGGCAGATTATAATATTATAATCTTTTATATTATAATTAATATAATTATTATATATATATATTATAATCTAATTATAATATTTCCAATACTGATATTTTGCGTTTAAAATCCATTGCAAACGCCCACAAGGAAACGGTCACAGATTAAATTGTCATTTTCACAAAAATCTTCTGGGATGCAAAAGAATTAGTTAATGTACACATACAAGCCATTTATCTGTCGTCTGTGTCCATGTGTCATTAGTCTGTTAAAAAAAAGTCAGTGCAAAACGAAAACAGCAAAAGAATATCCATACCAATACTGGAACTGATATACAGCTCATCCCTAGTTGGAGCACTCACCCACCAACTTAAAAGTCAGCAGATTGATTACCACATGGATCAAGACCTGCTGTTGTGTCCTTAGACAACCCACTTGCTTAATCAAAAACTCAAAAAGTCTGTCAATGAAATACATTTTGTGTCACATTGTCATGACAAAAGTTTTTGCGATTAACGCTAATATTATTATTAGGCGGCACAGTGGCTGAGTGGCAACACTCAGGCCTCACAGCAAGAAGGTTGTGGCTTCGATCCCCGGGTCACCCGGGCCTTTCTGTGTGGAGTTTGCATGTTCTCCCTGTGTCTGTTTCCTCCGGGTACTCCGGTTTCCCCCATCAACCCAAAACATGCCCGCACCCCTATGAACTAACATCAAGGACCATGACCACCCTCCTGTGGGCTCACCACCCGCAGAGGGGTTCATGGGGGGGGTCAGGTGCTATGAGGATTGGGCAGCAAGCTCCCCCCGTGACCCAGCCGGATTAAACGGGAGAAAATGGATGGATATTAGCATAATTATTCAAAATGCTATGGAAATATACTAAAATTACAATGTACTTATATTAAAAAGACATTTAAGAACTTCTTCTAATGAAAAGTTTGACTTAAAGGTGTATTATACAAAATTGACTCTTGTGAGCTTTAAGCCCACATGAGGTACCACTGTTACCTCATGAAAAATACAGTTGGAGTTGGGTTTTGTTTCATTCACACGTTTGTTTTATTATTAGTCTATCTATTCTATCAATTCCAGAGCTGAAATCATCCCAATGACTCTGGTGAAGGTGTGTGGAGTTTAAAAACACAGTGGAGCATTTCCTGTATGTGTAAGTGAAACAAAACACAACTCCAGGTATGTTTGATGAAGAAACATTAGAACATAGATCAGAAAACAGAGTAATACGTTTTTTTTATCCTGATTGCTTGCACTCTTTCCTGCCTCTTCCCCAGCGGCATCTTGCACTACAGCTGTTGCATAAATAGTGAATAGAGTGGAGAGGTTGAGAGTCACAGGGATAAACTCGCTCCCGTCAGACCTGTTCTTTTGAATGAGTCTGATTCAGTCTGCGTCTCTGGCACACACGCTGACACTGGCAGACGCCCGCTTCATTCATGCCACTGTCTGTGACTCTGGGGGCAATAGTGACTCAGTCATCCACATTCTAGGAGCTGGGGCCAGGGCAATTACTCATGTTTATTGGTGTTTACTACTCGAAAACAATTACAAACAATAATGTGTAATCCATTTTTCATTTCTGAATGATGAGAAATTAGGGATGTTACCATAGTAATTAACAATTTAAAACTGTTAGAAAAAGTTAACTAAATGTAAAGTATTTCTAAAAATTAAAGATGAACGGAAATATATTATATACTATACTTCTTTATTTAAATTTTACTTGCACCTTTACATTTATATGTCTTATTTGACCCCAGTCTTTTGCTATTTTTGATACTTATTTTTAATTATTTATTACATATATTTATATATATTATAATTATATTGTGATGTGGGAGCTACTGTGTCCAAATAATTCCCCTTGTGGATCAATAAAGTCTGTATGAATCTAAGTCTAATTTCTCACCTTTTTGTCTTTAGCTCAAAATGCCACTTTCTATGATTACTGCTTCCAGTCTGTAGAGCTCACATTGTGAGTGAGTCAGTGCTCTTTTTAATCCAGCTAAATACTTGTAAAATACAGACCGAGACTGTGTTCTGGTCCTTCCCCCACTCCACCTATGGGTCAAACTCTGTTACGCTGAGCGAGTGACAAGTGGATTTGACCAATCACAGTGAAGTAAGGACTTTAGGAGAAAGAGCCCAATAATAGTGTTTAATGCTGACAAAATACAGGAATAAAATATGCATTATCACTGTTAGTGTGATTGCCTCTCCACAGATCTGACTTGTAATACAAGCTGGAAGAGTTTAATTGCTTAATACCATACTGTTGAGTAATTAAAGCAAAGCAACATCTTCTGGAAGACAATTGGGTGGCATACACTCACCAGAAAAGTTACATGAAGCACCTTTAAACTGATAAGGAGAGCACCATAGTGGACATCACCCACAGCATTTAGCTTCAGTCAAATGAACTCATGAGGCTAGCAGTTATGGGGCGAATTTGGAGCCAAGTCCATATTAGAAATAGGAACTTTACGGACAAAATAGTGAAATAAACAAACCAGGATCATGTAGAGTGGATAAATACGAACATTTTAAAATGATGAGGGGTGACAATTTTTCAATGTAAAATTGTGTCACATGTCTCTGTGTGTGTTTGCGTGCATACATATATATGTGTGCATATGCTCCTCTCACCTTGCCGGTCTTGTGGTCGAACCAGACGAGCGCGTGGTTCCGGGACAGCACTTTGCAGTCGAAGGTGGCGTTGTTCTGGGCAGGTCGGCAGCGGGCCACGGAGCGCCCGATCTTGACGGGCTCGTCCAGGTAAACATGGCGCTCCTGGAACGGGTGCGAGTTTGGTCGGCACGTGAACACAGCCAGCGCAGACGGCATCGGTTTGGGCTTCAGCGTGTTGCTCCAACCAGACACCAACGAGAGACCGTCCTGCTCCAGAGTGGCTGATGCTGCTTGGTCTCTCCACAAGAAAAAAAATGTATGAATCCCACTCCACCGGGTCCCCTTCCTCGAGTTTAGTGTCCGGTAAATCCTTCAGGCACTAACTAATGTGCATTGTCCACCGTTTGGAGCAGTACATTCCTTGGATTCAGCCACAAACTGAACCTACTTGCTACTCATTGATTGAAAAGGTCTAATTTTTAGTTTCAAACTCACAAACAAAATTACGGAAAGTGTTTCATTAAATCTACCACCACAGCAAATTACTTACTAAACATAACTAGCACCTTTTTAGAACACTGGGGTACTTGAGAAGCTTAATTAATTTGGTCAAATGGAGAAGTGTTTCAGCTGAGAGGGTAATTATCTAGGGATTAATAGAGTAGTAGGACTCCAGGCTTAAGTCCAAGGCTTACAATTTTAGCGCCACTAAAGCTACATACCTAAACCTTTAAGCAGCAATACAAGACTAGGCACTATGTACAGACCGCGGTGCCATATGTCAAGACATACATGACTGAGGATAGCACTGACAGCCCTCCACGTCCATCAAATCTAACTCTACCGTCCCGTACAACTCACCATACAGTAATAATGCAAAGTAAAGCTATGAGAAATACAATCAATTTATGCTTCAATGCTTCTTGCACGTCGTTTCGCGCTTGGTCTCTGGATTTAACACGCCTTGAATGAAGCAAACCCAGTCTTCATGTCAGTAATAATGTGCTCCAGCGGTGATAATAGAACGGAATATTAGCTAATGTCACCACTCCCTCATATCAACACCTTAACCGGGCAACCCTGAGAAAAATCACGCTAACTGCGGCTCAAACAATCTATTTCCACGTTTCAAATCTGGGTTATCAGCTCGAGTGTCGTGCAAAGACTTGGCCAGACTGGTTTGAAGTGTGTCGATGCGGCTAAATGCTAATGGGAGCTGTAGGCTGGGGTGAGAAGGGGAGTTAGCGCCTGGTTTTGGCGTAGTACCAGCGGCAGGCTAGGCTAGGCTAGGCTAATGACAAACTTATCACCATTAACTCCAAATGTTTTCCTTGGGCCCTTCTCAATCAGTTCGCTAACCAACTGAAGCCGACATGCCATCCCTGTCCCCCGGTGTCAATAATTAATGAGGGAAATCCCAGGTATTTGCCGCAACGGAGCCGAGAAAGCGACCGCAGGTTAGCTTAGCCTAGCGGTGAGGGGAGCTAACTAGCCCCGGCTAACTGCCACTAAATCAGGGGAGTTTCTGGACTTAACTGCGGCTCCACTCGCATCGCACCAGCCGCAGTTACCCGGCCGTGAGTCCCCCAGGGCGAGCCGCAGACCTCCGTGCCTCGGTCCTCGTCAGTTTGGCTGCTGTCTTTGGACCGCGGGTAGGTATAAATCCACCGCCTTTACACGGTTTTCTGGAAGGAATCTGGGAGAAGTTGACGTGCTCCAGCCGCGGCCGCCATACTGTTACTGTGGTGGGTTCAAGGTCCTCTCCATACTGTGACGAAGACGCGTTCACGGTCCTACTCAGTGTTACGGTGTCTGCATAAAAATACTCGAGTTCTCCAATGACAGCTTTTAGTTAGTTAGTTTTTTATTTAATCTTTATTTGATGGGAAAATGTGCAGAGACGCTCTATGTTAGAATGTTTTTCCTGGAGTCATGTTTTGTTTCATTCACACATGTTTTGCTCAAAATGCTCTGTTCCACCTTGTGATGTCATTTAGTGGCAGTTTTCAAGTTAATAGTTACCATTTACCTTTTGTTCAGTAGAGATGGGCAATTCCAGGGCTGAAATTATCCAAATGATTCAAGTCAAGGTGTTTGGACTCCAGTATTTCCTGTATTACCACCTGGCATCACAAGGTAGAACAAGTGTTTTCTGTATGAGAGAAGACCTCAGCCTAAATATGCAGGATTTGTGTGTTAAATATGTGTGAATGAAACAAAACACAGTTCCATGTCTGTTTGTCATGAGGAAACTACATTATAACATAGATCAGAAAATAGTGTAATATTTTAAAAGAAGAGCAGCTGGAGCATTATCCTGATCAAACAGCACCTGCAGTGAAGACATTTACAAAAAAAACAAGTCCACACAGAAAGTTACATAGTGGAAATTTTAGACCTTTTAACTGTAAGTGAGATCATTTTTAGACTTAAAGGGCATATTACACTATTTTGATCTCTGTTATAATGTTGTTTCCTCATCACAAACATACCTGGAGTTGTGTTTTGTGTCATTCACACATGTTTAACACACAAACCCTGCATATGTATGCTCAAACAGAAAACACTCCACTTGTGTGATGTCATGTGGTGATATAGGAATGCTCCACTGGAATACTCCATACACCTTCAGTAGAATCATTTGGATAATTTCAGCATTGGAATTGGCAATCTCTACTGAACAAAAGGTAAAAGGAGCTGTTCACTTGAAAACTGCCACTATATGACATAAGATGGAACAGAGCAGAGGAGGTAACAACATTATGAAGCATTTGAATCTATATTATTTAATTTGATTACACAGTGCATAAAGACCATGCATTTGTTCCTTTTTCATCACCGACACTCAAAACCTCCACACACCGCCTTCTTCCTGAAGATTTGACCCATGCATCTCTCTTGGATCTCTTCATTTACTGTAACCCAGTCTCTGTCTGCATTGATTCTCTCTCATCTGTCCCTCTGCGCTGGCTCTAAGGAACAGGCTGAATCTGATCCGACCCACCACCTCCTCTGCTCAAGTCTGGAGAAGAGGATGGGGTATTTTCACTGGCAAAAATGTAAATGGCCAAAATGATATAAGAGTTGGTTTATCTGGGACGCATCTTTGTCTCGTGGGGACAAGTCTGCACATTTAATGCACTATAACATTTATGAATAACCATCTATTTTAAAGGTCTTATTACGCAAAATTGACTCTTGTGAGCTTTAAAACAGGTTATAATGTTGTTACCTCCTCACAAACATACCTCAAGTTGTGTTTTGTTTCATTCACACATGTTTGAGTAATCCTTTATTATTAATCTGTTTACATCACCAAAGCTCAAAATGCTCTGTTGCACCTTGTGATGTCATGTAGTGGTGGTTTCCAAGTGAACAGCTACCTTTTACTTATTACGTTTTTCAGGAGAGATTGGCAATTCCAGTGCTGCAATTATTCAAATGATTCTAGTGAAGACACGGTGTTTAAAAATGCATTGGAGCACTTCCTGTATTACCGCATGACATCACAAGGTGGTTCGTGTGTTAAATATGTGTGAATGAAACAAAACACAACTCTAGACATGTTTTTGTGTTACATTATAACTTAAATTAGAAAATAGTATAATATGTGTCCTAGATAGATCTTTTTCTGCTCCTTTTCATTATTTCTTTCATATTTTATGAATCTAAATAAATAAATTAATAAATAAAAGGCTCATTTGCATTGGGTTAAGTAATTCATGCTTTTTTATTATTATTCTCTTTGCTTCTTGCATTAAAACTATTATACTGTATTAGTGAGTGGTGTTTAAAGAATGTATGACAGGTTTTTATTATTCTCAAATTTTGACTAAATTTGATGGGATAATACCTGTTGTAAATATAAATTATAATTTTACACTGATCAAAGGGCAATTTGTGACAAAAAGTTGAAAAACACATTGAAAATTACAGGAAGTGGAGAATTTTAGAGAATCCCATATTGATGACATCACACTGTAATGAGAATTCAACGTTGTGCACTATTTTCACAAAAGAAATATATTTGTCCTGATGTTTAAACTACTATTTAAACATATAAAGGTGTTTTGTATATTTTTATTTGTTAAATAATAATTTCTGTGTACATTGGAGGAGTTTTGGCCCAGCGAACAATATGGAGATAACAGTCAATTCTCTAGTGTGTCACGATTACCAACCAGGAAGTACAATTTTAAACATAAAAACTGCCAAACTGGGTCATGTTTTACAAATTCTATTAGTAAACTATTAAATGTAATAGTCTTAATTATGATTTAGTAAAATTAGTAGTTCAACCTGTTATGGCACTTTAAGTAATTTCCCAAGTCTAACTAAAGTATAAAATAAAGCTTACATCTTAACAATCTTTTCAACTGGCAGATCAGTTAAAGAGAGTTGCTGACTTTTTATTTGTGTGTATGTATTTGGTGCAGATATGTACAGGGAGCAGAGGACTTGAACCCTGCAGGCTCAGAGTGCACTCGATAAGATAAGCTTTATTTAACTTACAGCTCAAAGCCAGCCCATAGACTCTGTATGACGGAAATGTTAAATATTCCTTTCTGGGGCTTTAAAGGTGCACAGTGTAACTGGAGGCTGGAGGTCTCCTGCGTGTGTCCATGGAGACGTGCCTAGAATGTTCCATAGTATGACCATAAACTTATGAATCTCCATAGAGCCAAATTACAGGTTAGATTTGTGGAGAGGCGACCCCATTCACAGAAAAATATTTAAATATTTTTGAGCAATAAATAACACCTGTATTTGAATAAATGCAAGGCAGATTAGTTTAATGCCATAATGTAGACAATTTAAACTCAAGCATTAACATCACTATGGAGACAAAACAGGTTGTAGACCCCCTCCAGAAAAGTTACACAGTGCACCTTTAAAGTGCGTATATGGTGTTGGCGATTCTCTAATTTTGACTTCATTTGGTGGGACAATACCTGTTGTCAATATAAATTATAGTTTTACACAAATCAAGAAGCAATTTGTGAAGAAAAGTTGAAAAATATGTTGAAAATTACAGGCAGTAGAGTTTTTTCTATTTCAGAGTCCCATATTGATGACGTCTCACTGGGTAGAATTCTGTCCAAAGGTATGGCACAATTTATGCAAGACACATTTTGATTTGATTTTTTCAGCCCTGGAATTGCCCGTCTCAACTGAACTAAAGGTAAAAGTAGCTGTTAACTTGAAAACTGCCATTCCATGATATCAGAAAGTAGATCAGAGCATTTTGAACTTTGGAATGAAACAAAACACAGCTCCAGGTATATTTTTGAGGAAGTAACAATATCATAACATGGCTAAAACCTCAGTTGATTTTGTGTTATATAGGACCTTTAAGGGTGTCCTTATTTGTATACTTGGGTAAATTTGGTTTGCAGTTATTAAGAGGTGCCAAACATAGAGTATATCTATACATATCAATAGTTGCACTGGGTGACTTCAGGGACAAAAAGTGTTTCTGGTCTGGTCCTGAATAATATTGTCTTATTGGTAGCATGTGGTCCATCTTAACCAATCAATCAATAATATAAAAGATTTAGGCTCTCCTTTAGAGTTAATCTGTTTTGCACACTTGCTTATATTGTTCCCATTAGTAAAGAAAGTAGATGCTAAATAATTATATTTAATGAGAGTCACTTTTCAGGTTTCCAAATTCTGACTTTGTAAATTACACTTCACTTTACTTTGTTCACTTATATTACAGTAGTTACTACTGACTGTACAATAGGATTATTTTCTCCATGCAGGAGGTCTGTCTGTGTTGGAATAGCTGGTGGATTTTGCCTGGATAAATATAAAGCTTATTTAGATGCACTCTAATTAGGCTATTGAAGGAATTAATACTTAACCATTTTTGGAATATTCTGTGACTAAAACTGGTGTAATGTAATGATAATGAATGTGCAGTCTTTTTGCTACTTATTGAGAATTTATTATCTCGTTTTTTCTGTTATAATAGAATGTGATGTATAATGTATTCTGTGTCCAAGTAATTGTGGATCAATAAAGTCTAAGTCTAATCTTGTAAAACGGGTAGACCATTATTATTACTGTTTTGGGTTTCTTCTGTCTGTTTTTAAATATTGTACATCAGGAGTTATCCAGGAGCTCGGGAGCTACTGGTAGCTCTCCACCCCCTTCCAAGTAGTAGGAGTAGTAGGATTTCTGAATTATACGCATAATGCTGAATAAGTACAATTTGTTTGCCTATTTCCACTGTAAATGCATAATTTTGATGCCTAACTTGGTACAATAATAAATGGATAATGGATTATGTTTTATAGACATCTAACTGTACCCAAGGCTTGCCGTGGCTCTTATTTTACTCAAATTCTTGTGACCGCTAAAACTGGTGGCTCTCTGGCATTTTCGTCTTAGCTCACCGGAGGAAAAAGGTTGGAGACCCCTGATCTATATTGGTAGGCCTTTTTTCTTTTAAAAATCTCCCTCTGCCCAAAAAATGTAATACAAATATTAAGAGTAATATGGCGTGAAGAGTTAAAATACAATATAAATACATCGAGAGAAAAAATTAAAACCTTGTGACGTGTGTGCGTGATTGCGTAGGCCTCGTACGTGTGACGCAGCCCGGTTTACGCCAGCCGCTAGCTGCTCTTGGCTCTTCTCTTTTTGTTGTGGCGAGAAAACAGCGCAAACTGTGTGAAAATAACTCCACAAACTCCTCGGGTCCACTGCCTGGAGGTTGAAGAAACTTTCCCCTGGCCTGAGTTGACTGTAGGGCCGGCCTCATGGCTCTCCAAGGCCCGGAGGAGCTGCTGGAGGAGCCGGAGGACTTGGACGAGGACGCTAGCATCTCCCCGGCGGAGGAGATAACGCTGCCCGTGGGCCCCGGAGCAGAGGACGAGCCGCTGGAGGCCGTGCTGCTCCCGTGGGACCGCTTCTCCGCCTGGCTCCACTGCATCTGCGTGGTGGGCTTCGACCTGGAGCTGGGGCAGGCCGTGGAGGTGAGGCCGAACTCGGGGATGAGCTTCGGTCACGGGGTGGACAGGACCACTGCTCCTCCTGAACCTGTGGCTTTGTCTGGGGTCAAAACTCCAGTCCCCACGGGGCTTATAGACCGAACTTACTACTGTATTAATCGCTTAAATGCAAGATTTAAATGTCTATGCTTGAACTTTGCTTTCACTTAGCCGCTTGCCTTCCCTCTCTTATGGTTCAGAACTAAAACAAACACGGCACGGCTGTTTTGTGTGACAGAAGACCTCAGGCTAATGTAGCGGAACTAACGTGAAAGAAAAGTGAAACTAGGTTATAAGCGCTTAAAACTTACAATAATTTTTCCACTGTGATGCATGTAATAACTGGAACTATTTCAAGGTGCACTTTTCCTGTGGAGGGTCCATCACATGCTTTTCTCCATGGAGATGTTATTGCTTTGTTTCATCATGGAGACCCATCCAGACCAAGTTACAGGTTAGATCTGTGGAGAGGCAATCCCACTCACAGTCAGAATGCCTGTTTTTTTTTTTAGGTATTTTTGAGCTATAAAACCACCTGTAGTTGAATGAATGTCTGGTAGAGCTTTTTAATGTCATACTGTGGAACATTCCAGACAGAACAATGGCATATTCATAGAAACGAGACAGTGACGGACCTCCAACCAAAAAGTTACATAGTGCACCTTTAAATTGTGTTATTTGTAATTAATCTGTCAATAATGTGTCCCCAATTTTGCCAGTATTATACTTAGTAATAGCAGCGGACTAACTAGCTAATTTGCACCAGTTAGGGAACATTTACTTTGTCTGTGTCTTTACTGGAGGTGTGATGAATTGAAAAACATGTAGGACAGATCAATTACAGACAAAAGATTTGATTCATGACCTTGGATTCTGCAGTGATCACAGCTGTGGTTTTGGCTATTCCAAACTGGGAAAGACGGCATTCACTATTAACCAAATATCTTAAGACTTTTTATTAGACATGTCACAATATGAATTTTTGACGTGCAATATATTGGTGAAGAAAACATAGACAGTAAAAATGATAATATTGGAACTAATTTATGACACAAAGCAGAATTATACTCAAATACTATTCTATAAAACATGAGCAACACTAAATATACAGCAGAATGAGACTCCTTAGTAGTGAGTTTGTTTCTTTAATGAGTCATAAAAGTTATTTATTCAACCCTCTAAAGCTCAAATTTGATCATAGTACAGAAAAATACCAAAAAGTTCCCCACTACTATAAAGAAAAAGTATTTATCTCCCAAAATTATTGTTGCATCTTTCATGTATTGAATATAGATATAGTGTAATTATTGTGATGGGCCTACTCTTTATATTTAGAGAAAGTTTTGAAACAATATTATCCTGTAATTTCTGTAAATGTTCTTTACGTTTTGTTTAACTTTAATCCTTAGTTAACCATGCAGTTTGTTTCAGTGGTAAAGAAAAAATTAGCAGGTTTTCTCTTGCATTTATTTAGTCTACTTGTGGCTCTTGTGGTTTGCAATCAAAAGTGATCAAGTTTTTCTGCTCAGTATTTGCTCCGCATTTACTACAACAACCAAGACACCATTTACTGAAATACCAGTATATTTGAAGCTGTTGGCAACGTAATTTTATTTATTTAATAAACAGGTTGTTGAGAATGTCTCTGACAGGTTCTTGAGAATTAAGGTTTTTGATAATGGATATTTTGAAAACTTGCAAAATTGTGAAATTCAAGGATTATTATGAAACATGTTATTGCATAATTACAATGAGATATCTGTACAAATACAATGCAAGGAAATTTACATAATCTTCATGTGATTTGCAGGTGATCTACCCTCATCACTCCAAACTGTCAGAGAAAGAGGTGAGTACAGAACTTTTACAATCAAAACAAATTGAAGCCATGTTTTAATGGTTTCCTTTTAAATCCATAGAAAACAAGTATCTGCTACCTGTCGTTTCCAGACTCAAACTCAGGTGAGACACGCACACCTTGAGTCAGAGCTAATGTTGAGTGAAGGTTACACACCAAAATGTACAATGAACTTCCTCCTTCCTTCTGCTGCTATTTCCTGTTTTTGGGAAAACTGTAAAGCATTGGAATGGTTCATCTGAGATGAATAATTATTTTAGTAGTAAGTAAAGAGAATGTTTTTTTTTTTTTATGTTGTTAATTTTGTATGCAACTATGTAAATCTTTGTCCTGATTTAGTCCTGAGGTGCAGATCAATATAAGTCATATTTCATATCATAATTTCAGATGAAGGTTTGGGGCCTATATAATTCAATGGGAGATTGACTGTTTTTATTTACTGTAAAGTAGAGCAACAAATCTGCAGTGTAACATTCTGACAGTGTATGCAGATGTTTGTGATGGTTGCCGCAGTAACCGTATCCCTTACATCACCGTCTCCGCAGGTTGCCTCGGCGACACACAGTTCTGCTTCCGTTTCCGTCAGGGCTCCAACAGGAAGTCCTCTCTGGGCTGCTTCCTGGAGAATGCAGACCGTGACGCACCGCCATGTCTCAAGGTTTGGATGTGGACAATAATAATAATAAATAATAATAAATAATCATAACAGTGTCCCAGTTAATCAGTCCCAGAACATTGCCTTGTTGCGACAATAACTGTATATTGCGTAAATGCATTTGTGTTAAACTCATTTAAAATAATTTCAATAGGTGAATATGTTTAAAGCTGTTTTATGCTTTTGTTTTGTGTGTTCCAGAGGGAACAGGGCCACTATTACGGATATGTTTACTTCAGACAAGTTCGCGACAAGTCTCTTAAGAGAGGATACTTCCAGAAGGTGAGGCAGGCATGGTCTGTTTGGTGTTCAGGTGCTTTAAAGGGACTTTGTGTTGAGCTTTTAACCACGCTCTGCCCACTGGGTGACAATGGCACAGAAATTAGTTATGTTTTGGATACATATACAAATGATAAAGCAGCTATGCTTGCTAATGTGTCAGAAAAGGAGCCATAATGATTTATACTATTGGTCCTTTTAAAACCAAAAACACATTTAAAATCTGATCATTATTGTACACTTTCTATTTCAGTCACTGGTGCTGATCTCTAAGCTCCCATATGTCACCTTCTTCCACTCTCTGCTGAAGATCTTGGCCCCAGAGTATTTTGAGAAGCAGGAGCCCTGTCTGGAGGCTGGTCAGTGCATTCTGCTCTTCTGCCAAACATCGGGACTTGTCCTGGAACAATTTTACAAAAATTATCAAATGGTGATTTTCTTACTTATGTCAAGTGTTAGCAAAAACACTTGTCCTCTTTTCATCTGGGCTTTAACTTTTCATGTTTACTCATCCCCATAGAGGAGAATATAGTCCAGTTCCCTTGCCATGGATTTAACAAGCTAAACAGCAGCGAAAATGGCCCATGTTCTGAACTCTGAGGTGTTTTGAGCTTTTAACATTTTTTAGCCCTTACATGTAGGAAAAGATAAGAAAAAACATCTAAGCAAACTTAAAATGTGTTTTTGTGCTTTATATTTATTCTCTAACATTTGTTGTTGTTATTTTCAGCATGTAACGATATCGACCGCTGGCCCACACCTCACCCAGGCCGAGTCCTCACCCTCCCCATCATGGGAGTTGTCATTAAGGTACTGACTTTTCCCAGACCTGTCCCAGCACGTGAATGCCTCATCCATCTCTGAATGAGTCACTCAGAATCAAAGAATGCTTCATTTATCAGATTTCTCCTTTTCCAGGTTCGAATCCCAACGTGTTATGACAAACCAGGGACCTCACAGCTCGTCCAGTCTGCGCAGGTAAAAGATTCAAATATATGACAAGCAAGATCTGAAGAGCTGGAGTGGGGTTTGTGTTTAGAGGAGTTTTTTAATTGTCTGAGTCTGTAATATTTTGATGATGACATTATTATTTATTTATTCAGTCTTTTGTTTTCTTTTGTTTTGTTTCAGAGTGACAGTTCTGTTTCCATCGTTCTCCCAACCATTCATGAAGTGGATCTCTTCAGGTAGGGCTCATATCATTGGTCACAGTTGATATCTACAATAAACATACACTTAAAATACCCACTTTTGAAGCAAATACATTCAAGGTTTAAAAATTTGTGGACATTACAGATGTTTAGCCTGTACTATTTAACATGACACATCTTAATCTGTATCACAGAAATTAAATTCTGTCAGCTGGACAAAAGTTTTTTTTTTGTTTTTTTACTTATACATTTTGCAGCTCATCAAAGCTGCTTCTTCAGTTCTAGTGAGATTCTGGTGGTTATATCTGCCTGAAGGGAGGAGCTAACTACACTGAAACGACTCTGAAACTATCACACCTTGTTTACAGTTTCTGTTTGTTAGCTAGGCCTATTGAACTACACTAAATGGGAACTGTGCCTGAGTCAATTCAGATTCAGGCCCCTGATGGGTGCTTAATCTGCCAAATCTAAACTCTTGCCCAAATGACTTTAATTACTATTACTATATTACTGTACTATTCTATTATTACATGCTTTTGCTTGGCTCATTGCTTGGAGCACATACAGCAGATCTGGGCTGTAAACAATAATAGGTCTACTTTAAGCAACAATTTCACTTAAAGCATTTTGACGATCAACCCCTGGCCTAGGCCCCTGCTCTATACTCAATTCATTCTCCAATTTTATCCTCTTAATCAGTTATACATGTTGAATTCAACCTGCACCGCAAAGTAATTTCGGTACAAATGCTCGGTAGTTTGATCTGCAGGCGTAATGACATTTACCCATTGGGCCTTCAATGCAGAACTCGGCGAGCTTGTTTCTTTTATTAAGTCATTTTAGGTGAATATTAAGATATGAATATATATGAAAATGTACAAACTAGCTATCCACTGGTGTCAGATTATAGCTGGATAGCAGACACACATACACACACAATATGTCTTCTTTAATGCTTGAATTCTTTTGCAGATGTTTCTATCCCGTGTTCTTCCACATCCAGATGTTGTGGGAGCTGGTTCTTCTCGGGGAAGCGTTGGTGGTGATGGCTCCATCTCCGGCTGAGTCCTCAGACACAGTTTTGGCTCTGGTCAGGTCGGTAGCTCAACATTAACACAGTATTACGTATTATTATATAATGAGTTTAAACTGTTCAACTATCCCTCTTCTCTGTGTGCAGCTGTATCTCTCCCCTCAGATACTGCAGTGACTTCAGGCCCTACTTCACCATCCACGACAGCGAGTTTAAAGAGTACACCACCAGGACACAGGCGCCGTGAGTTTGACTAATGAACAGGACCAAACCAGGGCCAAACCAGGGCCAAACCAGGGCCAAACCAGGGCCAAACCAGGGCCAAACCAGGGCCAAACCAGGGCCAAACCAGGGCCAAACCAGGGCCAAACCAGGGCCAAACCAGGGCCAAACCAGGGCCACACAGGATAATTGAGATTTGTGCTGCGTATGGGTCTAAATCTCTAGTGGTCACAATCTTATCCACTCCGTGTCACTCTTTTCTGACCAACCAAGACCACACACTTTTACACTACTTTACACTACTTTACAATACTTTACATGAGACATTTTGTTTTATTTTGTTAGTTTGGAGTTATATCTGATTCTGTTTGGCGTGTTTGACAGGGGGAGAAACATGTCTTCTGTTCATGTGACCACTTATAAAAACACTTTTAAAAACTTTAAAGACTCAAAATTCCTGTGGTGTATGGCAGGCTTTATGCTTTATTTTAGTAATATTACTCTTTTTTTAAGTAAGTGTCAAACTGCAACCCTAAATGAGTCTTTTTCATTTCTGTTCCTTCTTGTGTTTTCAGTCCGTCTGTGATTCTAGGAGTTACAAATCCATTCTTCGCCAAAACTCTGCAGCACTGGCCTCACATCATCCGTATTGGGGACATGAAACAAGCAGGTACAGACTAGTGCTGTTGTCATCCTAAAATTTCAAACTCCATTTTGATAGTAAGAAATAGACTGGATACTCCGCACGATATCCAATATACCTGGACCACTGGCCACACGCGAGGCCACATGGGAATATAAGAGAACGTACTATGATTTAATGTTGAAAATCACATTATATTGTCTTTTATTGTGGTATTGAAATCTGTATTGAATATCCAGTCTATTCCTTAGTATCAAAATCAAGTTGGAAATTTTTGAATCATGACTACAATACTTACAGCTCACCCTAACCTGTGTGTTGTGTTGAAGGAGAAATGGCCAAACAAATGAAAGTGAAGAAACTGAAGAATCTCAAAACTCTGGACTCTAAACCCGGTAAATATTTAACATATCTTATTTACCGCACTATTTCAGTTCCTGGTAGGGCTCCATCACTCCACTAGAGGGCGCTGCTTGGCCTCTAACTGTATTGTATATCCTGGTCTGATGCAGGAGTGTACACGGCTTATAAACCCTATCTGAACAAGGACGAAGAGATCATCAAACAGCTTCAGAAGGTGAGTGTTTTTTTTTTTTTTTTAAAGGACCTGTGCCGGATTTTAAAGATGCATTGTGTAACTTTTCTGGTGTGGTTGAGGGTCCATTAAATGCTTTTCTCCACCAAGTTGTTACTGCCTTGTCTTGAATGTTTCACAGTATGGTATTAAACCTTTCTACCTTCATGGAGGCCAAACCAGACCAATTTACAGGTCAGATCTGTGGAGAGGCGACCTCGCTCTCAGTCAGAATGCCTCTTTTTCCTCTGTGTTTTGGAGCTATGAAACCACCTGTAATTTAATAAATGTAAAGTAGAGCTGTTTAATGTCATATTGTGGAACATTCCAGGCAGCGCAGTAACATATCCATAGAAACAAGCAGGTGATGGACCTCCAACCAAAAAGTTACTTTGTGTACCTTTTGAAAATAAAAATAAATCCAGTTTTTGTAGTGTTAATAATTTAATAACTCTGTTTCGATACTTTGGAATAGACTTGATACTCAATACTGATTCTGATACCACACTGATGATAAAAGTACTCTTTATTCACACAATAGAATGTGAGTTTCAACATTATATCCGTATATCCTTATCCTTAGCCTTATATCTAAAACTATTCGGGAAAGGTTCACTTCTGTCCTGTGAATGACTTAGACATGGTAATACCCCCTTCTTAGGCAAACTTTATTGATCCACAAGGGAAATTATTTGGACACAGTAGCTCACACATCACAATATAATATAATAATAAAGAGTAAAAATATAAATGGTCATAATAAATTCAAAATAAGTACCAAACACAGCAAGAGACCGGTGTCCAATAAACAGGGCTCTACAGTGCGCCCATTTCACTCGCATTTGCGAGCACATATTTCGGCATATGAACAAGGAAAACAAAACAGGTGCACCAGTGTGAGCGCTTCTGCAGCCACAATAAGGAGAACTGCGCACAGACATAACGTCCTCAGCCTGCATCCCAGGGTAGGTTAAACATCCTACCTGTCCATCCGCCTCACGTCAGTGCGCCGCTCTTCACCTTTTCATGCTCTCTCCTCCCCACCTTGAGCGCACTGAGGCTCCTCCTCAATGAGCGCTGATTAGAAGAGCAGGACGAAACGTGAAGCAAAAACTAATTTTATGTCTGTGTCTGCAGACCTATAGCACAAAGCAGGCAACATGTGGGCTTAACATGTGCCTAATAAAATGCCAAATAAATCTGTCACAATGTGTGTTTGGTGTGGTAAATGTGCAGTGTAATGTACCACTGTAAAACCAGTAAGAGAATGTAACTCCAGTTAGGAATTTGCAAATACAGGTTTAAAAATTCTACCCACTTTATTCACTTTGAAGTAGTTTTCTGTAAAGTACCAGTGGAAGTTCTCTTGAAGAAGAGGTTCTCAAACTGTGGGTGAGGGTCCAAAAAGGGGCGCAGAGTGTTTAAGTGCAGTACAGTTTGTTTGGCTTATTTTAAGTCTAAATGAATATTAATCAGATAAAATGGAGATAGATTTATAAAAACACTGCGATCATGCAGGAAAAGTGCAGTCATAATTTTTTTGTTTTTTGTATAAAATTCATTCAAATTAGTGTGTTGGTGTGCGCAAGTTCTGCACTGAAATAAACGTTCAAAATGAAAACCTACTTGTGCCCTTATTTTTTTTTCTGTGCTCCTAAAATTTTTAACATAGGGGCACGTGTGCTCCTGAAAAAAAAAGTTAGCGTAGAGCCCGGCCAATAAGGCATAATTATATACTAGTAAAGATGTATATACAAGTAAAAATAAAATATAGAAATATAGTAATAAAAATGTTTCCCCCATCAACTCAAAACATGCAGCACCTCTATGAACTAACATCAAGGACCATGATGTCCAAACTCCTGTGGGCTCCACTCACAGAGGGGTTCATAGGGGGGTCAGGTGCTATGAGGACCCAGCCGGATAAAGCGGGAGAAGATGGATGGATGGATTGAGTAATAAAAATACATTTCAGCTATACACTTTTTTAGCATCGATATCTGCTCAAATGAGTATCCAGTGTCAATACCAGCTTTAGTATCGATTAGTATCTGATTTTCGATACTTGAGTCTGTATAAAGTGTTTTTGTGTTCAGGGCGTGAACCAGAAGAGACCATCGGCAGCTCAGAATGCCATCCTCAGACGATATTTCCTGGAGCTGACACAGAGCTTCATCATCCCCCTGGTAAAAACTGTCACATGGGTTTGTGAGCGGTCAGTGGGTGGGCCTATACTTCTATTGTTTGGTTCAGCATTTAGCCTGGAATAAAAATGCAAATAATAATTGAAGAACCTATCTCAGAAAATAATCTCTAGAGGTATCACTTATCAAATATATGCACCCTATAATTCAAGTACCACAGTATGATTTGTTTTTTAAACTACTCCAGGCAGGCAGGCTGTTTGTTATAGTTGTGTTCCCTTCTCATTTCCCCTCTGGAAGTTGTATTTAGAGTGATGCATATTTGAGCAATCTTTAATTGCTTATTTTCAAGATGCCATGTTGCCATGTTTCTGTTTTCAGCACCACTGCCACACACCCACTGCATTCTCCAATTCTGTTTTGTTAATCAGTGATACACAAAGAATTTGGCAGCGTTGGGCACCTGTCCATTGGAGGTGCCAACAGCTGTGTGGCTCTTTGTTGTGATGACGTTTACAATGACGTCTGTTCCCATTGGTCACCGCAGTTTTCTAGCACTGAAGATGATGATAAGTTGATTTAGATGATTTGATGGACCCTCCAGAAAAGTTACGCACCTTTTAAGCCTTCTGCTGCTGCACCTAATTTTAAGCAAACCAAATATCATTAACGACGATTGTTGTTCAAAACAGTTGAGTTTCTTGAATAATTTTAATATTATTCCTATTTTTCTTGATTGCTATAAACAGGAGCGGTACGTGGCGTCACTGATGCCGCTGCAGAAGTCCATCAGTCCCTGGAAAAGCCCCCCACAGCTCAGACCCTTCGTTCAGCAGGACTTCATGAAGACCCTGGAGAAGGCTGGACCCCAGCTCACCTCCAGGACCAAAGGGGACTGGATCGGACTCTACAGGTGGGATAGACACACAATTACTACTATGCAAGTTACTTTTTGGACACCTACTTGTCTCCATGAAGGTGTTAACAGGTGTTGCCATACTCCATACAACTATACAACAACTCACCCTTATGTAACAAATTAATTATTAAATCTAGAGTTTCAGTATTTAAGTATTTTATGTTGTTTTTTTCCTTTCAGACATTTCCTGAAGTCCCCAAACTTTGACGGTTGGTTCAGGAGTCGGAGGAGAGAGATGACGCAGAAACTGGAGGCTCTTCACTTGGAGGCGCTGTGTGAGGAGGTACAGTGACCCCTGCTGGCAAACAAATGAAACTGTTTTACAGCTTCAGAAAGGCACATGTTCTGAGAAAAAGGATCATGGTGTTATTATAGCCTTATATAGTATTACATTTAAAACAAGATAAAACAATACACTGGGCCATAATTGTGATGTTTCACAATTATTCAAGTTCTGTTAGAAGCCTTGTAAATTCTAAAAGTGTAGCTCAAAGATGTTTGACCAAGTCGCATAAATCTGGACAAAATATGTAAAATATTTAAGTACTACTCAAGAACTATTGTACGCAACTTTTGTGTGTGTGTGGTGTTTTCTTTTTTTTGACTCACAATTTCAAGGATAAACATTTCAAACTGTCCAGCATGCACTTGAAAGCAGCCTAAGATGTACGGAAATATTGAAGCTCTGTTTCAATTCACAAACAGGAATTGAAACGAGTCACAGGCTATGAAAAAAAATCAGTTTTTGTTTTACTAACTAAAATATACCAATGTAAAAATATATTTCATTTATGTATGTTTTTCAGGATCTGCAGCAGAGGATTCAGAGACACACAGAGGTGGAAACTGTGGACCTGGTCTTGAAACTCAAGGAGAAACTGGTGAGTAAAATGTATCCTACTGTAGCTTTAAATGCACACCACTGTACAACACCATTCCACTATTTAAAGTAATGTTTATTTAGTGCATATTTTTAATAATTATTTTATCCTAAATAGCTGACCACTTATGCTACTCATTTAGAATGTATTATTACCTTTAATATTTTTTAGTTTGTTATTGTAATATATTGTGATGTGTGAGCTACTGTGTCCAAATATTTTCCCTCTTGTAAATTTCCCCCTGAAAATTTCTGGGTTTCAGACATCCCAACATTCTGCAGGCCAATAATATTAAATACAGATGGGGGAAGCTAAAATAAACATTGTTAAAACGGGATTGTAACTAGTGCTGCCGCGATTATTCGACGTTGTCGACGTAATCGAATATGAAAATGAGTCGACTACAATTTTTTTGGTCGAATATTCGCCTTTATTTATTTTTGGTCTCAAACGGCTCGTCCAGAGACCTTTCGCTTGCCTGAGATCAGGTATTTCCCCTCCACACCACTAGTAGTACTACACTCGAGGCGGACACCGGTGCTGCTGACAGCGGCTACATCCGGGGTTGACGCCGAGGTGGCTAACCTAGGCTTCACCAAAGGCTAACAGCAGTGGTATATAATGGCACCGCAAAAGAAAACAAACTTGAGGAAGTATTTGCCGTGCGCACGCTGCTGGCTGGTCTCTCTCTTTCTCTCTTTTCCCTTCCCCCGATTTGAGCATTTGAGAAAATGCCAGCGGCCGGAGTCGGACCAAGACCTAAAGCCTCGAAAGTCTGGGAATACTTTCGGACAGTTGGTGATAGAGTGGTTTGTACACTCTGTAGAGTGGTTTGTACACTCTGTAAGACTTCTTTGGCTTATCACGGGAGCACGACCACGATGCATGAGGTATTGAGAATACCGTTGCAATATGCTGCTCGTGCATACTCGTGCATTGTGTGTGCATATCGTTGTTCAACATTGTCGAATGAGCACACACAACAGACATAACAGCAATAACCTTTGCAACTCGCACACACAAGGTAACCTCCCGGGAAAATCTAACACACCCACTTGTGTGTGTTAGAACCGCTTGTTTTTTTTTTTTAATTAGTCGTTTAGATTAGTCGACTAATCGAAAAATTAGTCGAGAGATTAATCGTTAGAAAATTAGTCGTTAGTGGCAGCACTAATTGTAACTATAATTTAATGTCTGTCAGCTCACTTGTCATGTTTTTCTTTTGTGCTAAACTAAAGCTCAGATTAAAGTCTAACAAAGCCTGAGACAGGGCAGTGCTTACAGTTAGCATCACACCCCCAGGAAATGTTGATGACAAAGTGTCAGTATATGTGGCTTTTTTTGGTTGTCAGACTCAGGCGGAGAAGGAGCAGCTGCCCCTGCGACCAGGGACTCTGTCCAAACTGAGGTCCCACATCGAGGCGGTGATCCTGGCCTTACCCGAGGACCTCCAGGGCATCCTGCACAAACCTGACACGCCTTGACCTTTGACCCTTACACTCCTCTGTGGATTATTTAAGCAAGAAGCCTATGGACTTCAAAAAACTAGGATTTCAATATTTTAAAGACTGGAGATGAACCACAAAAAACTTGAAAGGAAATTAACAAAATTATGAAAAACGGTTCATAATTTTCCAAATGAATATAGTTTTTTGTTTTTTTTTCCCCAAGAGACTTTTTAAAAACATCGACACATAGGATTAACAATTATGTAAGGACAGGAAAGGATTTTTTTTGCTAACAGATCTGCAGCTAATTTTTTAACAAAAGTTTTCAAATGTTTTTAAGGTGTTTTTATACCAAGTGCATTTCATACTAACTCACATTTATGCAACAGAATGAATTTGGCCTGAGCAGTGCTGTAGAAACGCAAGTCCATTTTAAAATCACTGCATTATGTGACTTTCCTGTGTCCTACACCTGCTCATCTCCATGGAGATGTTATTGCTTTGAATTGTGTGCTCCACAGTATGACATATCACTGTAAGCACAAGGCCAAAGTTACAGGTTAGATCCGTGGAGAGGCAACCCTGCTCGCAGTTATATTCAGAATATATCGAGAGTTTTTCAAGATGTTTTTAGCAATACAAAACACGTGGAACTGAATAAATGCCAGATGGATCTAATGCCATACTTTGGAACAATTCAGACAAAGCGATAACATCTCCATGGAAACCAGCAGGTGGCTCATCATAAGTTACATAATGCACTTCAGTTCTCCTTTACTTTATCACAAAAAAGACATGGATAATTGAATCTGTAATGAAGATGGTTTATATGAACATGGGGCTACAGTTAAAGGCGCTGTCCCTGATTTTTACTGTCTTAAAAATGTGAAAAACACAACTAGTCCATCTTTAAACCATTTGCAGTGGTTCAAAGTTATTCCTCACTTACTTTATGCATACAGAGCATCATATTCTTTTATTCACCACAGTGAGTTTATAAGCACTTTTCACAGCTCTCAGACCATGGCAGAGTTTTGCTGCCACGGTAAAGCTAACAACAACTAGCATGCTAACACTAATCAAATGCATTATAACTGGACAATGCAGACAGTACACAGTAGACTTATTTTGACCTCAAGAGCTGCTTATACAATAGGTCTGAGCTGACAGATTTGTCTTAAATATATGGGGAAAATTATGTACAGGACATTTTAAGGGAAAAAAATATAAAATGACAATTCTCAAAACCACAAAACTATAGACAGGTTTTAAAAAAACTAATAAAAAAAAAACTAGTAATTTCCTGAATGGAGCCAACAGGAGGCAAAAGTGAAGTGGAACATAATGTGATTTCAATGGAATAACTGGGATTAATCACAGAATATCTCAAAATATGGAAATACAAAGGAAGTTTGGCAAATGAAAACCACTCGGATACGTATGAGAGATTTAAAAACATTTACCATTGTGTTTTACTTTATTTGTTAATTTAAAAAGAGATTATGATAAAAAGATGAAGGAAAACTCCAGATTTTCATGTTTTACTGGATAAATTCTTACAGGAAAGATGAACCCACTACTGTTTTGCCACTTCATCTACAAATATATTACAGTTTCACTATAAATTATACTTTTTGTGACGCGTCATATTTTTCCATCCTTCTTAACAGAGAAGCAAATTAACTATAATATTTGCACCATGGAAATTCAAAATGTAGTTTTTGTTATAATGTCGTACAACCATTGGCATTTGGACCAGTTAATTATTGAAAATGTTAAATCTTCTTCTCTTTGCCTCCAGTCGCCTCCATTCTGGAATTTTGAACATTCTGATGACACCAGATTTTAAAGGGTCTATATCTATTTTAAAGGGTCTATATCTTCGTTACTTAACATAGAAGATGGTGACGAAAAAAATAAATGTTTTCACAAATTTTCAAAAAGGACATATCTGAGTTGTTCAGTTATTTTTCTATTGTCAAAAATTGCAGATAGAAGAATATGATATGTGATTAGTGGCTTTACTCCCAATTTTAAAGGCAAAACACACCCATGTCTTTCATAACGGAATTCATTTAGATTTTTTTTCCAAATTCTAGCACATTTTTCATTTATTGATTGAAGCAGTACCTCTCTAGTGTGGATGTTACTTTTATGTTTAGAGTTATCCAATTTTCACAGTATTTATTAATCAACAGGAACTACAACCAATCAGTGTTCAGAATCTGTATCACATGACCTGCTTTTTCCAAATATGGGTTTTAACTGACGTGCTGCTCAGGACAAATTGTATGACTTTGATTATTCTGTGTATAATTTTGTTTTTCTCCACAAATCACTTTTAAAATCAGCAATATTGTTACACTAAAGCACTGGGGTACAGGGATTTAATAGGACCTGTTTTATTTTGAAAGAGATAATGTTTGGATTAAAGCTGCATTACGTAACCTTTCTGCTGGAGGGCACGTTTAATGCTTGACCCCATGATATTAATGAGCTATAAACCCATCTGTAGCTGAATAAATGTAAGGCAGAGCTGTTTAATGTCATACTGTGGAACACTCTGGCCAGAGCAATGACTGGAATCCATAGAAACAAGCAGGTGATGGACCCTCCACCATAAAAGTTACGCAATGCATCTTTTAAAATGACTAAAATAAGTTGAACAAGCAATATATAAGCAAGCAGAACTGGTGGTTAACCTGTGGAGATGGTCGATGGGCAGCCTATAAATATATAAATATATAGATTTTTAGCAGAGGTCTATTCTGATCATCCTCAAGAAAACTTTGCAGCTGATGCCACCAATATTCCCTGGGGATGTGACACTAACTGTAGACTCTGCGCTGTCTGAGGCCTTATTAGACTTTAATCTGAGCTTTGTTTTAACACAATCTGACCAGAAAGAGCTGACTCAGGTGGAACTACAACAGGTGAGCTGATCTGTGCTGGTAAACAAGTCCCTCTCAAATAACATTACACTTGTAAAATAGCATTCACCAGCAGTTTTTCAGTTTGTCACTATATTTTTGTTGAAAATCAAACTCCTAAACACGATCATGAATGCTTGTGCTGATCACAGGCTCCTGAAAATGTGCTCTTTAAATCCATTTTGTATTTTTTTCTTGAGTTTTCAGACTATCTAAACACTTTTGGGTAGTTATTACTAATGTGTGTATTGTGTCACCGTGGCAACCGATGAACATTCGTCAATAGAAATGGATAGAAATATTTGCAGCAACGTCATGCTGGTGGTCTTCTGCATGCATGCCTATGATGAAATGTTCAGATGTTACCATGGAGACACAATGCACACATTAGTAATAACTACCAAAAAGTGTTTAGATAGTCTGAAAACTCAAGAAAAAAAAATGGATGAAAAAACTGTTGGCTTGCTAGCTTTGGACTGTAATGTTTTTTGTAAATTATTTCTGGTGAGTTAAAATAAAGCTCAAATTAAATCTAAATTCTAATCTACTCTAAGTAACAGAGCTTCAGGCAGAGCAGAGCCTACAGTTGGCATCACACCCTCGGGAATGTTGATGACATCAGCTGCAAAGTATCAGTATAACTCTATGGGAGATTCACTGTTTTTGAATGAAATATACAAATATTGAACTTTATTATTATTTGTTAGGAATGGGCTCTTTTTATTTTTACAAACAAATCCTACAGGCCTCTAAATGTATACATACATTTTTGTTGAAGAGCAGTCTCTATAAAATAAAAAAAATATAAAACAGAGAAAGCCAACTCACCCAAACGTGCGCTTTTGTTTAGAATTTCATAATATAGTGCCCAATTTGATGTTCTTGAAATGTAGTGATATTATGGCCAAATTATTATATTGTGCCCAGATACAGAAACAGCCCCAGAATATTTTCTGAAACACATGAGAAGAAAAGGTGTTCATTTAGATTCTGAAATGTTTTGATGTCACGTGAACCTATAAAATACAGCTCTACATATTTAAGAATATAATGGAATAAAGGATGAACACAGGCTCCAGATTTACATGTGAGAATGAAACATGTTTGTGTAAAAGTCACATGAGCACTACAGGTTTGAATTAAAAAGGTTTATGACAGTGCCTTTTCTGTGCCTTGAAGTACCATCAGGGGAGTTTTACACAAGTGAGAGAAGTGCTGTGCAGTAAAAACCTGCAGATACAAGGTTTTACTCAGAATATGGAAAGGCCATGCCTCTTGTGAAAGCTCAGAACCTCCACTCAGAGGCTGCACTAGCACCAGTCCATGCCTGCATGGCTGCAGGTAGTGAGGATTCAGATCAGAGAGAGGCATTTTAGGTTCAAACCAACTGGATTTCATCTTTAAAACTGGCAACCCAACGGAGACATTCATGTGAGACGTCTGGTGCTTTTTGATTGGATAAACATCTTGAGAATCAAAACACCAAATTATAACATAAATGGGATCTCATGTCCCATGTTTGCGTATCTAAAAATAAATGTTGGAAATATTATCAGAAAAAAAGCATTATTTGAGTTGAACATGTTTACACTGTATCTGGGGACACACAGAACAAATTTATGAATTTAAAATTAAAATCTTACATACTGTTCCATACTGACTTTACTATTTAATTATTAAAAGGCATTTTATTTATTTATTATTTATTTATTCATCTTAGATTTAAACACATGCAAATCATAGTTTTACAAATGTCTTCATTCTAAGCCACAGTATTGAAACTGTCATAACTGTGCCCATTGACAAAACTACACAGACTAATGTAGAGACATAATTAAATAGCTACTGAATATTAGGCTCACATGGGCAGGTGTGAAGTCTGAAGCAGAAGCGTTAGGTTTCGCTTCTGTTTCAGTCAGTTTGCAGTAAGTGGAAAGTGAAAGTAAATTCGGGTCACGTGACCAGCCAGCGATAAACCCCGCCGCAGACTATATAAAGACACTGCAGTGTGTGCTTCACGGGAGTAGGCTACTGCCTGGAGACTCTGTAGTGGTAGTAATTGCAGCAGTAGTAGGACTTGCAGTAGTACTTGCAGTAGTAGTAATTGAAGTAAAAGTCGTAGGAGTACAAAGATGAGGTTGCTGTTCTGCGTCTTCATCATGAGCGCTCCTCTGGTGCTTTGTGAGGAGGACTCGTACTGGACCACCCGGTACCCTTACACCACAGGTGAGACCAAAGAAAAGACGAAGAGTCAATAGTCATTTTGAGTAACTACTCCGGCAGTTCCTTTTTCATTTAGTGGTATTTATTTGGTCCCACAATTTGCTTTGCTTTTTTAACTGTACTATTAGTAACGGAAATAGAACACACACCGGCTTTCCTTTCTCTAACCACTGAAAAGTAGATCCAGAGCAAACAATGTTATAAACATAAAGTTGTTTTTAATCCTATGCTTTGTTTTTACACTATAATTTAAATACAACTCGATGTGAAAGTATTTTAAGTATTCAGAATATAGTAGTATTGGACCATGTATCAGAATATGTTACAAAATAGTATGACAGATGACAGTATTACTGTCACGGGATGAGTCCTGGTCGGACAGGACCAGTTCTAAACCAGGATCTAGATTAAAGGTGCATAATGTCACTTTTCTGGCTGTACCATTCAGTATGTTATTGTCTTGCCTGCAATGTCCCATGATATATAACTATCTCCACGGAGACAAGAAGGTGACGCCACCCAGGGACGCTCACAATAGAAACACGAATGCCCCATGAAAGATAGATGAGTGTAATGCCATACTATGGAACATTCCAGACAAAAAGCAAAAACATTTCCATGGAGTCAAGGAAATGTTACACACTAGGCCTGTGTGTGTGAAATACAAATTGCAGCAACAGGAGGAGAATAAACAAAGGCCCTGTCCTGATCAGGTCAGGTTTAGTTCCCTTTGAGAGCTGAAGAGGAACAGATTTTGGGAAGGTATTGTTTGAGTTTTGAGAACTACAATCTCCAGACGGATCACTTCATGTTTCACCCATCTGCTTCGTGAAAATACAGTTTCACAACATGATTCTGACATATAGTTTAAAGGTGCACTATGTAACCTTTCTGGTGGAGGGTCTACAACCTCATTGTCTCCATGGAGATATTGCTTTGCCTTGAAAGTTCCACAGTATGGTATTAAACTTGTCTATATCCATGGAGACAAGCAGGTGATTCTACCAGGCAAAGTTACAGGTCAGATCTTTGTCTAAAATCACAGTTTTGCCCAGACTTGGTTAGTGACCTGATCCCAAAACCTTGACCTGTTCCTAAATTCAACTTTATCTGATTAAAAAGTTTGTTTAGACTTGGCACCTCAGGTGAATAGGAAACACTGTTTAAAAGTGGGTTGCTATGGTTGCAACAGAATTGTAAGTCCCACCCCAGACGAAATGCTGAGAGAGTAACTTTAACTTTCTAGTTTTATTCACACATAAGACTTCTCTGCATATTCATAGTAACTTATCTAGGAAATTACAAGATCGAAAACACTCAGTTTTGGCTCTGTTAACACACGACCCTGAGCTGGTAAAATGCAGGTAAATTCCCATATCAGGCTGCATGTGTGAATGGTACTTTAGTTCTGTTCCTGGTCCTGTTTTAGTCTTATGGTTTAAAAGACAGAATTACTTTTGGAGCATTCATTTTGTCTTCAATTATGATAGTTAGCTTCAAATTTTCTTTTAATCAAACAACTTACAGTATACTCATATATGAAGCATCACCACCTGACAGTTCTGACAATGGCAGCCATAACATGTAGAAGTAAATATGTCTCACTTAAAAGAAAATAAAGAATCTCCACACGTAATGCTAAACAACTTTTTTTTTTCTTCTTTGTTTTGCAGTTGGTCCAGGGGTAAATCTTAAAGGGAAAATGGTCACGTTGTCTCAGAACTCAGGTGTGACTTTCCGCCCACCGTACTACCAACCTGAACCACCACCCACAACTACCACCCCTGAATGGACAACTGAACAGACAACTGCATGGACAACCAGCTACTATACCACCACTCGTCCTCCCACTCAAGGTCAGTACTTTATTCAAACGCTATGACCCAAAAAACACTATGACCTATAATAACATATTTTGTAGGGTTTTTTTTTTAAGGATTTTTGAACATTGAGTTCCTTATGGAAATCTGTCGTCTTTGATTTTTTTTTTTCTTACCAATATCAATTTTCCTTAAAGGGACATTCCAGAATTTTGGACATATGGCCTCATTTACTAGTGAGCCAGAGTGTAGTCGATGTGTGGAGACAATTTTTAAAATAATTCATCCAGTCCTTATATTTGCAATTGACACTAAGGCTAGGCTAGCAGATCTGAATAGTGCCTGTTGTCCTGCCACTAAAAACAGTCTTACCCAATCCACAAAGCACCTGAAGCAAATGTGTTATTACACCAGACTACCGATGTAAATGTCTGTGTTGATAGAACAATGTTTGAAGTAAAACTAACTTTGAATTGTATGAATTGTCGTATGTTGAGGAACGATTTGCTCAGCAGCAGCGGATTTTTACTTTGCTCTAGTTAGTTGTGATTTAACCAACTCACTTCAACAGAGAATTGCGACACACTTGTACAGTTTGATTGATCAGTGGAGGATTACAAACCAACGATCAGTGTGCGTTTACCAACTGCCAGCCCAAAGATGAACAGCACAAAGTTTTCACCACTTTCCAGTAAAAGATCCTGAAAGAACAAAACTCTGGCTTCTCGCTGCTGGAATGGACATGAACATGCTGATGGAGACTTCCCGGTTGGTCTGTCGTGATCATTTCAGTCCAGACGACTTCACAGAGTCCAAAATAAGGCCTTTTCTGAAAACAACTGTGGTGCCATCCGGCTTTCCACTACTCTGCGACTGAGAAGGGGTAAGAAGTCCTGGTGCTCCGTCATGCAAATCTTCTCTCAGGAGGCGCTATTCACAGACACATAAATACTTGCGCACTTTCCACACTGGCACCACCAATCTCCGGTTCTTCTATCGCAGCTTTCTGCAGCAGCTTCAGTGGAGACTGTCTCTACATATGCTGTCTCTCGTTCAGCTCTTTGAGTATCCATCTCTTAATGCTTCATCTGTGTCCTCCGCCTCATACAGGTATGGTTCGTTGGTAAAAAGCAATTATTCATTGTCATCCACATAATCATCGGGTCCTCCGAATGCGGCCATATCTGGAACAGGCTTCTTCTGCTCGACGTGTTGGCAGCTGCAGGTAAACAAACTCATCAGTAAGATACCCTGCAGCTGGGTGTATTAGTCCACCGCTGCAAAGCAGCTATCAGGAAGTAAAACTCGCTGTGGCTGCTCAGACATAAATCCTTCAAATGCAAGATTGGTTTTACTTCAAACATTGTTCTATCAACACAGACATTTACGTCGATAGTCTGGTGTAATAACACATTTGCTTCGGGTGCTTTGTGAAGTGAGTAAGACTGTTTTTAGTGGCAGGACAACAGGCATTGTTCAGATCCGCTAGCCTAGACTTAGTGTCAGTTGCAAATATAAGGACTGGATGAATTATTTAAAAAAAATAATTCTGGCTCACTAGTAAATGAAGCCCTATGTGCAAAATTCCAGAATGTCCGTTTAAACCTGCACTGTAAATGCTCCAGAGTAGTTGTGCTCCCCCTGCAGGTGTGACTGTGTGCCTGCGCTTCCTGACAGACTCCAACTCTTTAAGCCTGTTCACACTGGCTCCTGGCATTCCTCTGATGGTCTCATGGAGCTACCCATCATCGTACACTCTGACCTGGAAATACTCCTACTCAGTCTATCTGAGCTCCAGGATCTTCCTCTGGTCCTCAGTCCGGCCCCAGCCCTGGAACAGTGTCTGTGTGGTCCTGGACTCTTTCAAAAATGTAATCCAAGTATTCCAGGGAGGATCTATGAGCATCAGGAAGATCCCGCCATTTCGGGTAAGACGGAAGACTATAATATATAACTTTATTGGCAAAAAATAGACAAAAATAAGTGCTTTTTTCATTGTGAATGTTTTTATATCCTTGAAACACAAAACAGACTCTTTCTTCCTGAGACTCTTCAGAGTTTCTTCCTGCTTGTTTCCACGTTGTTCCCATGGAAATATTGTTTCTTTGGCTATAATATTCCATATTACAGTATAAAATGTATCTATTTTCATAGTAAATATTCCCATATGTGGTTTTAACTTTAGATTTCCATGGAAACATACAGGTGACTTCTACCTTCAGAAGGTTCCATGCTGTCACTTGAATGCATCTCTGTGTTACACATGTGTTATTTTACAGTCTATCTCTGTGTTACACACGTGTTATTTTACAGTCTATCTCTGTGTTACACACGTGTTATTTTACAGTCTATCTCTGTGTTACACATGTGTTATTTTACAGTCTATCTCTGTGTTACACATGTGTTATTTTACAGTCTGTCTCTGTGTTACACATGTGTTATTTTACAGTCTGTCTCTGTGTTACACATGTGTTATTTTACAGTCTGTCTCTGTGTTACACATGTGTTATTTTACAGTGTGTCTCCTTGTTACACATGTGTTATTTTACAGTCTATCTCTGTGTTACACATGTGTTATTTTACAGTCTATCTCTGTGTTACACATGTGTTATTTTACAGTCTATCTCTGTGTTACACACGTGTTATTTTACAGTCTGTCTCTGTGTTACACATGTGTTATTTTACAGTCTGTCTCTGTGTTACACATGTGTTATTTTACAGTCTATCTCTGTGTTACACATGTGTTATTTTACAGTCTATCTCTGTGTTACACACGTGTTATTTTACAGTCTGTCTCTGTGTTACACATGTGTTATTTTACAGTCTATCTCTGTGTTACACACGTGTTATTTTACAGTCTATCTCTGTGTTACACACGTGTTATTTTACAGTCTGTCTCTGTGTTACACATGTGTTATTTTACAGTCTATCTCTGTGTTACACATGTGTTATTTTACAGTCTATCTCTGTGTTACACACGTGTTATTTTACAGTCTATCTCTGTGTTACACACGTGTTATTTTACAGTCTATCTCTGTGTTACACATGTGTTATTTTACAGTCTATCTCTGTGTTACACATGTGTTATTTTACAGTCTATCTCTGTGTTACAGTTTGTGTGGTCGGGGCAGCCTGTGCTGGATGTGTCAGGGTTTGATGGTCAGGTGACAGACCTGGAGGTGTGGGATTATCCTCTGGGGTACGCACAGGTCTTCAGCTACATGCAGAACTACGGGTGAGTCAGGGGCCAGAGGAGTAAAACATCTACAACATAATATTTGGAACACATGCAAAATTATGATATGATAATAAGTGCACTTTAAATGTGTATTTGTTTTTTTAATGTTTTAAATTTGTTTCTTAGGTCTGGGACCGTTTTGACCTGGTCCAACATTGCATACAGTACCAGAGGGAGCATCCTAATCGAAGAGTCCTACACCCTGCGACAGAAGCAACCAATCAATAGCAGTGAGGGACAAGAGCAACCAACCCGAAGAGGGCATGGGCCGGGTCAAAGACTTAAATATAGCAAGATGTGGAAAGGGAAGAAACAGAGGAACCAAATACTCTAAACCATTGTGAAATATCAATGTCAAATGTCAAATTTTAAATGTAACCTTGTAGTGTTTTTCATTTGTATTCGGTTACATGGATCTCCAATCAGTGCGTGTCTATATGCATATTGTATGTCTTTTGTTTCTTTTTCGGTTGTTGTTTGTACACCGGACGGGGTGATAGTGACTCAGGTAGAGTGCCTTATTCACCGCTCCAGCAGGTTGATGGTTCTATTCCAGATGAGCCATGCACATGTATGTAAGTTAATGGTGATGATGTGGCGTATCTGTTAGTGGCCTACGCCACTACGCCCCCTACTGTCCGATGGCTTCTCCGGTACTGTGCATGCTCCCTCGTCTGGCCTCTAAATCCAGCGGTGGCATTTATAAAAAGAATAAGAATAAAGCCGGAGGCCACACAAGGGGCTAAGAGATGTTCAGGTGTGTGTAGTAAATTAGTATTACTATATTAGCATTAAAACTTCATCGCTTTTGCTAATAAAAACGGCTGAACCAACACATCGAAACACATGTCTAATATTTGCCTTGCTATTTCTTGCCTCATGCAGTTGAATGTCTCTTCCAGAGCTCTGCAGGCATTTATGTCAGTAGAGCTTTAAAGTTTAATCCAAGCTGTTATTCTGTTTACTTCAGTAGTGCAGTACTGGCTTTGGTTAAATGCAGGGGGAGAAAGCCCAAAGGAGATTTGATTCGATTTGATTTAATTAGCACATTAGACTTTGACAAACTTTATTAATCCATAGGGTAAATTAAAATAAAAAATATAGAAATGTAGTAATACATAAATATCTTTCAGTTACATACAAGTCATAAGGAGAAACAGTGCAAAGTTGAAATAGTGTTTGACAGGACATAGGCTTATCTGTGACATAAGAGTTGTACAGTTGTAGGGAGGATTATCTGTTACATACAGGTGAGTTATTGTACACTTGTATGCAGTATGGCATGAATGTAGTCCTGAATTGCTCACTGTTTGAGCAGAGCTGTTGGAGCCTGTTGGAAAATGAGCTCCTCTGTCCCTCTATAGTCTGCTGCAGTGGGTGAGTTGTTGTACAGTTGTAGGGAGTATTATCTGTCCCTCCAGAGTCTGGTGCAATGGGTGAGTTGTTGTACAGTTGTAGGGAGTATTGTATGTCCCTCTATAGTCTGCTGCAGTGGGTGAGCAGGAGTGTCCATGATGGAGAGCAGTTTGTCCAGTGTCCTCGTGTCCCTCACTGTGACAAATGTCTCCAGCTCACAGTTGATCACTGACCAGCTTTACAGATCAGTTTGTCAATCTGCCCAATGTCCCTTTCACTGTTGTTGCTCCCCCAGCAGACCACAAGGAAGACCAGAGCGATGGCCACCACAGACTGGGAGAAGATCTCTAGTAACCTGCTGCACACATTAAAAGGAAGTACTACTGCTCTTCTTACAAAGCAAGTCTAACTAATAAATAATGCAACACAAAACATAAACATTTCTATACAGGAGAAAGTGAGAAAACTAGAGGCAAGTCCCAATGATGAGTGTGTGTGTACAGATTTCAGTCCCCACAATATAAATAAAACACGAAGTACAAATACAAATTAAAGCTGCAATCAGAATCAGAATCAGAATCAGAATTACTTTTATTCATCCCCGAAGGGAAATTTTCTTTGTTACAGATGCAACCGACCAAGAGCATGTAGATCAAACAAGTTACCAAATAAGCTAAATACAATAAGATAAAAGATAAAAGATAAAATAAAAGATAAAAATAGCTCTCTCTGGGAAATTATTTACATCATTGACCTATTTATGACTATATACATGTGTGAGCAGGAATAGGATGAAAAGGATTGAGTAGTATGTGAGTTAAAGTGAGTTAAAGTGCAGCGTTCAACAGTTTGATGGCGACAGGCAGGAAAGATTTCCTGTGTCTCTCAGTGGAGCAGCGCGGCAGCCGCAGTCTATGGCGGCATCGAATGGCCCTTGCGGGCCGCGCATCGCATTCGGCTGATCCGGTGCTCCCCTGGGTGCCACTGACGCTCCCCCCAGTGGCGCTGATGAGCCTCTTGTCTGTGTAATTGTGGCTTTGGGCTGAACTTGTCACTAAACACATAAAGTCCACACACACTGGAGATACTGATGTACCAACATAGACAAACATGGACATTGTGGGACATCGCCATGGCAACACCGTGCAAAATACAACTTTGGCCCCTGGACTTTTTTGATCAAACTGACCTGAAGAATCACTGTGCCAAATTTCACGTTCTTCAATGAAACTACTAAGACGTTATATCACTTTGAAATATAAGAAATCGTAGAAATTTTTCCATAAGGATAACATGGACACTTTGGCGCATCGCCATGGCAACCCAGTGAAATATACCATATGGTTGTCATTGACTTTTTTGATCAGGATCACATGAAGAGTAATTGTGCCAAATTTGAGAATATTCAGTGAAAGTAAAATATTTTTCATGAATGGGAATTTATCTGATCTCTCCCATTAGGATAACATTCGAGCTTTCGTGCATCACCATGGCAACACGGTTAAAAATACCATATGGTTTACATTGACTTTTTTGATTGAGACTGCTCAAAGTAATTTTCTACAGAATTTGGTACATTTTAGAAAAACAAAAATTTTGACCCTCCATGCAAAATTTTATTGTGTCCTGCAGGGGGCGCTATCACACCATTTTTGCTTGTGTCACAATTAGTAGGCTTTGGCATGAAAGTTTTACAATTGATTCATTCAAATTTGAGCCGAATCGGACTTTGTATGGCCGAACGGGAGCAAATTTAGACATTGGAAAATTAAAAAAAATCTGAACCAAATTTGCAGTTTCGGCGCACGTAAACCGTGACAGTTATCAAAAAAATTCAGCTATTGTTTGATGCCGCACTTCTGTAGTTGATGTACAGCGATTTTCACCCCGTGGGCGAAGCGCCTTCAGAGGAGTTCGCCCAAATGCGACGTGAGCGAAAATGCTGACTCAGTATTTTTAAAATTTCAATCCAAGATGGCCGCCTTCTGGTTTGTCAGGGGGCGTGGCCATAATAATATTTTTTTCTGTCTTCACATGAGGAATGTCTGTACCGAATTTTGTGACTGTAGGACAAACTTAATTTCGGGACGTCTCCCATAGGCACAATGTATTTTGACTTTTGCAGGTGGCGCGGTTGCGCCACTTTTTTATACCTATACATGCAACATATATTTTATCCAATTTTTCAGCACTTATGAATTTTGGGCAAAATTTGGTGAGTTTTTAAGCGTGTTCAGGAGGTCAAATTAGCGTTCAAAGAGCAGAAAAAAAAGAATAAGGAAACATTAATTTTTTTTTTAGCAAAAACAATATATCCTTTAACATAGGAAACGCATATTATATATTTCTGAAAGCTTTCGAGATTCCCCACGTCACCGTGGGGTCATTGGTGAATGACGAGCGATTGTTTTCCATTCATTTTAGCAGCTATATGGCCCATGCCTTCGGCATGGGGGGTTGGATACAGCTTGATGTCAGGAGTGTGTTTGGGGGACAGGAGCTCGTCGCGCTACTTTTGTCAACATTGATGTTGAATAAGTGAATGGGCTTTGCCCATTCATTCAGTGTTGACGATGACTTGTTAGCAAGAACAAATATGCATGTCCCATGCCTTTGGCATACTCCTGTTCATGCAGGGAGCGATCGAGGGTCGAAGTTGAGCGCTTCGCCCAGGCATTCATCGTTGCAAAAGCAATAGGGCCTACGCCCTGTAGGGGCTCGAGCCTAATAAATAAATACCCACCCACATCTACGCATGTCTCCTCCAACGCAGCAGAGGTGGGTAGTTACTTTTACAAGAGTAACTTTTTAAAGAAATTGTACTTTTCAGAAAGCATTTCTAGCAGCATGCTTTTACTCCTACTTTACTCATATTTTTATTGATGTAACAGCACTCTTACTTTAGTTAAAGATTTGGTGACTCTTCCCACTGTGAGTAAATCTGACACAAGCTTCATGTGACAATATGAAATCAATTGAACATTTGTGTGATATGATTCTGCTTTTTTAATTATTGTCTTTGTCTTTTGAAAGTATCAGATTTTCCTTAATTTAAATTGCACTTTAAACTATAAATCAGTTATGTCCCAACAATTACTCTTTAAGTTACTCTTACTTGAGTAATACTTTTGCCAAATAATTTTTTACTCTTACTTGAGTAATTTCTTGAATCACTACTTTGTACATCTATTTAAGTAATATTAATTTGATGTAATGTTACTTGAGTACATTTTTTTGGCTACTCTACCCACGTCCAACACACACACTTCATAAATATTATCTATATAAAATTAAATACTAATTTTATTTGTGACCATTTATTCCCAGTCACTCCAGTCGAGTCCCCACACTCGGAACAGCAACTTCTATAGCCACAACTGCCCTAGTGGAGACTGACAGAGAAGTGCCATTCTGAGCCAACAGCCTCTTCAACCCTCACCAGTCACTCACACTCACATGTAAGCATCACCACTAGCGCCCCATGTAAACAAAGTCATAAATGGACAGTTGTATTCTTTTTATTTGAAGGTTAAAAACATAATGAATACACACACACTGGAGATCAATGTTATGTATCAATGTAACACAAATCAATAACACTAAAAGATTATATTTTAAATTTGAGAACTTATAGATTCGACCTCTATTTTATAACAGTTCAGAACATCTGTCTTCTCTTCTGTCTGGCATCAAACATCTTCCTGTATTTAAATCTATGGCTCCACCCACGCTCTATCTGGATTGGCTGCTCTTGGCCCTCGTTGCTGTTGATTGGTTGCTTCTGTTGCCGGGCGTAGGTGTCCTCAAGCAAGATGTTCCCTCTATATCTGTATGCAATGTTGGACCAGGTCAAAACTGTCCCTCTCGACCTAAGAAACAAATGAAAACATTTAAAAAAACAAACAGACATTAAAAGTACACTGATTAAAATATATTATAATTTTGCATGTGTTCCAGATATTATGTTGTAGATGTTTTACTCCTCTGGCTCCTGACTCACCCGTAGTTCTGCATGTAGCTGAAGACCTGTGCGTACCCCAGAGGATAATCCCACACCTCCAGGTCTGTCACCTGACCATCAAACCCTGACACATCCAGCACAGGCTGCCCCGACCACACAAACTGTAACACAGAGATAGACTGTAAAATAACACATGTGTAACACAGAGATAGACTGTAAAATAACACGTGTGTAACACAGAGATAGACTGTAAAATAACACATGTGTAACACAGAGACAGACTGTAAAATAACACATGTGTAACACAGAGATAGACTGTAAAATAACACATGTGTAACACAGAGATAGACTGTAAAATAACACATGTGTAACACAGCGATAGACTGTAAAATAACACATGTGTAACACAGAGATAGACTGTAAAATAACACGTGTGTAACACAGAGATAGACTGTAAAATAACACATGTGTAACACAGAGACAGACTGTAAAATAACACGTGTGTAACACAGAGATAGACTGTAAAATAACACATGTGTAACACAGAGATAGACTGTAAAATAACAGTCTAGAATAAAAAACACTATAGCAAACACACACAAATACTAAATTGTATCAAATTAGAATCTGAACAACAGTGCAAAACAAATATCTGTGTTGTTGGAGGCTTTGTGGCAAACAGGTCCTAGGTGACCTCAGCCCCCGGTAAGGCCTAATCCAGGGACATATACCCTAGAGCTCTGTACATGTGCTTTGTGGAAATGCCTTTGATCATGCCACTCTCAGTGTCTTCTGGGAGTATGAGGTCCGGGGTCCTTTGCTAAGGGCTGCCCAGTCCCTGTATGACTGGAGCAGGACCTCTTCCCGGTGCATGTTGGACTCCTTTATGGTCCTTTATCACAGGTTCTGTTCATTGTTTTTAAAGACAGAATTTCTAGGCGCAATCAGGGGTTGTAGGGGGTCTGATTTGTGGACCACAGAATCTCATCTCTGCTGTTTGCAGATGTTGTTCTCTCCCCTATATAATAACCTAGGGGTCTACTAGTTTACTCCACAGAGTGGCTGGATGCTCCCTTAGAGCTCCTCCTCCATGTGGAGAGCAGCTGATGCCCGGGCATCTGTGTCGGACCCCTCCTGAAGCCTCCTGGGGGAGATGCTCCGGGCAGGTCTCACCAGCAGGAGACCCCGGGGATTGTTAGACAACCCTTAAACTCTGTTTCCATGTCCAGAGTACATTCACTCAAAGATAGTGGACTTTGGACTTACCTGAGATGGCAGGATTTTCCTGATGCTCATAGATCCTCCCTCAAAGACTTGGACTACATTTTTGAAAGAGTCCAGGACCACACAAACACTGGTCCAGAGCTGGGGCTGGACCGAGGACCAGAGGGAGATCCTGGCGTTCAGAGCAACTGAGGTGTAGTAGTTCGTGGTCAGAATGTACCATGATGAGGACCTCCATGAGAACTTCAGAGGAGCCAGTTGGAAAAGGTTTAAAGAGTCGGAGTCTGTCATGAAGCGCAGGCACACCGTCACACCTGCAGGGAGAGACAACCAGCATCTCAGTGATTGTCAGTTTACATGACTTTAATCCTTGAGTTTAAAATGGAAAGTTCATGGAGCCAATCTAATGGTTGTTTCTTTCAAAAACAGTGAATCTTCCACTAAATAGGCCCCTGCCCCACATATACATGAAAATATGACATCAGATTCTAGAATAACATAACTGTACCTGCTCCTCTTTTTTGTGCCATCTTCCTCAGCATATTGATAGAGTTAATAGTGGAGCTCTTAAGGACCAAAATAGTTTGCTTTTATGGTACAAGCATGAAACTTTGCCAGATTTCTAACCCCCCCAGGACTAATATTTCTGAATATGGAACCAAGTCTAATTTAACACTGGAGCTGAGAACTGCATGTCACAAGATGGATTAAGTGAGGCTGGCATAAAAAACACTGCAAAATCTCTTTCTTATCTAGAACAACTGCTTTTTTCTAAACTCCAAAGCATTAAGGAGGTCACATGACCGTTTTCCTAGAGAATGTAAAGGTTGTGTGGTTTCCATCTCTAAAAATCTGTAAGTGCCATATCATATTTCTTCGTAATTAAATGCTGTATGGAAGCAAGGCTTAACCCGAAACACTGATCAGAGGGATGATTATGTATATATAAAATACAATATGTAAATTAGTTTCCAAAAGACGCTAGCTGATAAAGCCCTTGATTCAGAGAAAGCCCATGTTCATGTCATTTCTAGGTAGTACGTTTAATGACCTTGTGGTACTAAAATTACTTCAGTTCACTTCCATTATCCACACTGAAGCCCATTCTATGTATTATGTCTGATGTAGTACTGTTACAGTCTTAAATTCATTCTTTTAAATACTTATCAAATACCATACATATGATTCTAAAGAAAGAAAGAAGAAAGAATGACATAAGCTAGGATAGTTTTACACGGCCTTATAATAATGCACTATGAAGTGATTCCATTTTGTAATTACTGTACTGTATTTATTTTGCACTTGTATTTTGTGTTACTGGATGTCTTTATAAGATTCAATTAAACTAATATATATATATATATATATATATCCATCCATCCATCTTCTCCCGCTTAATCCGGCTGGGTCGCGGGGGCAGCTTGCTGCCCAATACTCATAGCACCTGACCCCCCCCATGAACCCCTCTGCAGGTGGTGAGCCCACAGGAGGGTGGACAACATGGTCCTTGATGTTAGTTCATAGGGGTGCGGGCATGTTTTGGGTTGATGGGGGAAACCGGAGTACCCGGAGGAAACCCATCCAGACACGGGGAGGAACATGCAACTCCACACAGAAAGGCCCAGGCGACCCGGGGATCGAACCCGCAACCTTCTTGCTGTGAGGCCTGAGTGTTGCCACTCAGCCACCGTGCTGCCTATATATATATATATATATATATATATATATATATATATATATATATATATATATATATATATATATATATATATATATATATATATATATATATATATATATATATACAAACGCATTTCTCACCTTCCACGGTGGTTGGTCTCTCTCACCCTCATCAGCTCGGGTCCTCTACCAGAGGCCTGGGAGCTTGAGAGTTCTGCGCAGTATCTTTGCTGTTCCCAGTACTGCGCTTTTCTGGACTGAGATGTCTGTTGTCCTTCCTGGGATCTGCTGCAACCACTCATCCAGTTTGGGGGTCACGGCCCCGAGTGCTCCGATCACCACAGGCACCACCGATGCTTTCACCTTCCAGACTCTCTCCAGCTCTTCTTTGAGCCCCTGGTATTTCTCTAGTTTCTCGTGTTCCTTTTTCCTGACATTGCCATCGCTCGGTATTGCAATGTCCACCACCACGGCTTGGTTCTCTCGCTTATCCAGAACCACGATGTCTGGTTGGTTCGCCATCACCATTCTGTCAGTCTGTATTTGGAAGTCCCACAGGATCTTGGCCCGCTCATTCTCCACAACCTTTGGAGGCGTTACCCACCTTGATCCTGGGGTTTCCAGCCCGTACTCTGCACAGATGTTTCTGTACACTATGCCCGCTACTTGGTTATGTTGCTCCATGTACGCTTTCCCTGCCAGCATCTTACACCCTGCAGTTATGTGCTAGACTGTCTCAGGCACTTCTTTGCACAACCTACACCTTGGGTCTTGTCTGGTGTGGTAGATCTGGGCCTCTATTGCTCTGGTGCTCAAGGCCTGCTCCTGTGCAGCCAGGATGAGTGCCTCTGTGCTGTCCTTCAGACCAGCCCTCTCCAGCCATTGGTAGGATTTCTTGATATCAGCCATTTCAGTTATGTTCCGGTGGTACGCCCCATGTAGGGGTTTGTCCTGCCATGATGGTCCCTCCAGCACCTCTTCCTCTGCGCCCCACTGTCTGAGACATTCTCTGAGCACGTCATTAGTCTGGGCCTTGTCACTGATGTACTTGTGGAGCTTGGATGTTTCATCCTGGACAGTGGTTCCCACACTCACTAGTCCTCGGCCTCCTTCCTTCCGGCTCGTGTCTCAGGGTGCTGGACTTGGGAACCCTCCATGCATGGTCAGGAGCTTTCGTGTCTTAACATCTGTGGTCTGTATCACCTCCTTTGGCCAACTTATGATTCCTATATATATATATATATATATATATATATATATATATATATAATATAATATATATTTTCATACATATTTTTGCTTGAAAACTTACTCAAATTAGGGTCCATTATTACAAACACTGAATCTCATTGTCTGCAATGTCCAGTTGTAGTATAATCTTTTAACCTCTCTCTATTTCTACCTATTCACAATACCTATCCATTGTTCACCAGTGCTCGGCTCCAGGGTCGACTTAGACTTGGTTCTATATCCAGAAATGTGGGTCCTAGGGCTGTTAATAATCTGGCAAAGTTTCATGCTTGTACCATAAAAGTGAACAGTTGGGCAATTTTTTGGTCCTTAACAGCTCCACTATAACCCACTAGCCACCACATTCCAAACAGGAAGTGAGCATGGGGGCACTTGCGGCTCCACTGACTTTACATTATAAAGCTGCCGCCCCTCTCTCTGTCACTGCTGCTGTGAGCCTTGTCATTTTGGTCTGATTTGGTTTGAACTCACTCTAGTCTACACGAGCCTGATTTTTATTTTTATGTTTATTTTTATGTTTTTATGTTTATTTTTTATGTTTTTATTCCCTATGCCTATTATGGAACACAGCTCCAAATTTGCTCCTCTAATTGCTAGCCACCATGAGCTTAATTTGACTGGAGCCAAACGCTATGGTGACATGATGCTCTCTTAGTCCACTTCTTTATATATAGTTTATGGTTTTTATTATTGACAACATTATTGGAGTACCAAAAGTAGACTGAGGCACATTCAAACTCACCCTCCCCATACAGGCTGAGGATTTATGCACTTCCCCACTGCTCAGTAAAGTTAACTGGATTTAAAGCTCCTATATTACACAGAATGGATTCTTATGAGCTTCAAGCCATGTCATAATGTTATTGCCTAATCAAAAACATACCCAGAGTTGTGTTTTCTTCATTCACACATGTTTGATTAAGGCAAGGCAAGGCAAGTTTATTTGTACAGCACAATTCGTACATTAAGTAATTCAAAGTGCTTTACAGAATAAGAAATACATTAAAATCACAATACAAACAAATCAAAACATAAATGATCATCATAAAATTTTAAAATAGGTATGGGGCATTAAATTAGAGAGAATTAGAGAGAAGAGAAGAGTGCAGAATGAAAAATGAAAAACCTTATTAATCCTACATTAATAGTCTGTCGACATCTCCAAAGATCAAAATGCTCTGCTTCACTCCCTGATGTCAAATAGCGGTGGTTTTCAAATGAACAGATACCTTTAGTTCAGTAGAGTAATTACAGGGCTGAAATCATGCAAATTATTCTAGTAAAGGTGTGTGTAATACGCAGGACTCCAAGTATATATTTGATAAAGAAACAACATTATAACAGATCAGAAAATATGGGCTCTTTAAACCATAACCAAATAGTGAACAGGACTAAATTCAAACTCAACCAAGACCATACCAGGTCTTGACTAACCAGGACTAAATAAAGTCTTCTAAACCAAGCCACCACGAACACCAGGTCTAAAGTAAAACTGGACTGTTTGTATGTTTAGTATTGTATAAAATGTACCAAATGCTTACCTCTTGTGGCAGGAGTGGGTCGTGCTGTTGTCGTTCTAGGAGTAGTAGTAGTAGTTCTAGGAGTAGTAGTAGTAGTTTTAGGTGTAGTAGTAGTAGTTCTAGGAGTAGTAGTAGTAGTTTTAGGTGTAGTAGTAGTAGTTCTAAGAGTAGTAGTAATAGCTTTAGGTGTAGTAGTAGTAGTTTTAGGTGTAGTAGTAGTAGTTTTAGGTGTAGTCGTATATTTAGTAGTAGTTGTGGTAGTATATGTAGGAGTAGCAGGTCCAGTAGCAGGGGAATAAAAAGTGATCCATGAGTCCTGAGACAGAGTGACCATCTTCCCTTTCAGATTCACTCCTTGACTGTCTGCAAACATGAGGCACAATGGGGATTAAGTACAGGTATTTAGTACTAGTAAAATTACAGCAGCTGTTCAAAGTATGACAAGGCATAAAACATGGGTTTTCTATTTCCATTGTACTCATTTTAAAAAATTTTAACGTATATTTCTGCATAAACTTCCATTCATAAGAGTTTTGGGTTTTTATCTGCCTGGGATACACACTTTGCGAAAGGCACAAACCAGATACTATTCAAACCTAATAGAAGTAAACAAAAGCAACCCCAGATTTCTGTTCAGCACTTTAACTAGGCTGACAAACTCGCACACTGCCCCTGAGTCTCTTCTCCCCTCAAAGTTCAGTTGTGATGACTTTCTTGAATTCTTCGATTACAAAATTACAACCATTAGAGACAAGATCAGCGAAGCCACTCCAAAAATCAGCACCGAGCAAATCCGGCAAATCCAGTCCGTAACACCAATATCCCACATGAATCCTCTAACAGCATTAGACAAATTTACTCCTGTCGATGAGGCGGAGATTACCTCAGTCATTATGTCGTCCAAACCATCATCTTGTTTGCTTGACCCTATTCCAGTCAAACTCCTCAAAGAAGCTCTCCACCTAATAATAGGTTCCATCCATAACATAATAAATATGTCATTAGAAAATGGCTATGTTCCTCAGTCCTTTAAATATGCTGTAATTAAACCGCTTTTGAAAAAACCTAGCTTAAATCCTGATGAACTAGCCAACTACAGACCTATCTCGAATCTTCCATTTCTCTCAAAGATTCTGGAACGAGTTGTGGTGAAACAGCTTTGTCACCATCTGCAGGGCAATAATTTATTTGAAAAATTTCAGTCTGGTTTCAGAGCTCACCACAGCACAGAAACTGCTCTGCTTAAAGTGACAAATGATTTGCTACTAGCTGCCGATAACGGGCTGGCTTCAGTCCTGGTCCTACTGGACCTCAGTGCAGCGTTTGACACCATTGATCGCAACATTCTACTGCAGAGGTTAGAATGTGACATAGGTCTCAGAGGGACCGCCCTCAAATGGTTTAAATCCTATCTATCAGATAGGTACCAGTTTGTTAGTGTAAACCAGTGCACCTCTCCCTGCTCTAAAGTAGCTTGCGGTGTTCCACAAGGATCTGTGCTTGGTCCAATCCTGTTTACTCTGTATATGTTGCCATTAGGTAACATTATCAGAAAACATGGCATTAATTTCCACTGCTATGCTGATGACACTCAGCTGTACTTATCAATGAAACCAAATCAGACCGATCAAATCGATAAGCTCAGTGCCTGTGTGAAGGACATCAAAACCTGGATGACCCTGAATTACCTGCTCTTAAACCCTGAAAAAACAGAGGTCATTGTTGTCTGTCCTAAAGGTCAGAGAGATTCTCTGTCCGACCAGATAATCTCACTTGACAATGTGAGTATAGCCTCTAGCTCTACTGTAAAAAACCTTGGAGTCGTATTTGACCAAAATCTCTCATTCACAGCTCATATAAACCAAGCTTGTAAAACTGCATATTTTCACTTGCGAAACATAACTAAAATCAGAAATATTTTGCCTAAAAATGATGCTGAAAAACTTATCCATGCATTTCTTACATCCAGACTAGATTACTGTAATTCTCGGCTCGCCGCCTGCTCTAAAGGTACTTTAAGAAGCTTCCAGTTGGTCCAAAATGCAGCAGCCAGAGTCCTAACAGGAACTAAAAGAAGTGATCACATCAGTCCTGTGTTAAAATCACTTCACTGGCTTCCGGTCGAGTTTAGAATTAAATTCAAAGTTCTCCTCCTGACATACAAAGCCTTAAACAATATGGCCCCATCATATCTTCAGGATGCCATTGTCCCCTATCAGCCAAATAGAGCACTTCACTCTCAGAATGCTGGATTATTAGTGGTTCCTAGAGTGTCTAAAAGTACAGTGGGGGGGAGAGCCTTCAGTTACCAAGCTCCTGTGTTATGGAATCAACTCCCTGTTGATGTTAAACAGGCACCCACAGTCTGTTTATTTAAGACCAGGCTTAAAACCTTCCTCTTCGGAATAGCTTATGACCAGGTTACTTAGTTGATGTCACTAAGATAAGCTGCTGCAGGAGATAACAAGCTGGGGGAAGTGTGGCAACCTGAGCACTATCCTCTGTTTCCTCCTATTATCTCATCAGCATCACTTACTATGTTCTCATCTGTAGCTCGTTCATTGCTATTCACATGTTGTCCCCTGTCCCACTCCCCCTGTGGAGTGTAACTCTTTCAGACGCCTGATGGCAGCTGGACCCCTCTCCTCCTCCTCGCCTGGCTCTCCTCCTCCTCGCCCGGCTCCTCCTCCTCGTCCGGCTCCTCCTCCTCGCCCGGCTCCTCCTCCTCGCCCGGCCTCCCCTCCTCGCCCGGCTCCTTCCCACCTGGGTAGATGTGGCCATACCGAACTGGCCACACTCTTAGTTTGCATGTTCCTTCCCGTGTCTGGATGGGTTTCCTCCGGGTGCTCCGGTTTCCCGCATCAACCTAAAACATGCCCGCACCCCTATGAACTAACATCAAGGACCATAATGTCCACCCTCCTGTGGGCTCACCACCCGCAGAGGGGTTCATAGGGGGGGTCAGGTGCTATGAGTATTGGGGAGCAAGCTGCCCCCGCGACCCAGCCGGATTAAGCGGGAGAAGATGGATGGTATGGAATTAAGGGAACTACAGTAATAAACAAAACGTGCAATAAGAAAAACTCAAATGACATTCGTATGAATTGTTCTATTTTGTGAAGTGTTTACTCTGTGGAAGATTTCACTAACACAGTTACTTGGATCTGCAGACCAGAAACAACAATTGATACTCTGCAGGAACATCATGCTGGAGGTGCTCTACATGTAACTCTCTGGTAGAATGTTCAGCAGTTACCATGGAGACATAATTAACACTTAAGAAAACACTGTAAAAAAGTCTTCAGAGTCTGAAAACTCGACAGGCTATGCAAAATGGATTTAAACAACACATTTTCAGGTGCCTGTGAAGAATAGGTGCGTTCATGGTCCTGTTTAGGAGTTTAATTTTCAACACAAAAAGGTGAGAGTGACTGAAATACTGTTGGCTAATCAGCTCTTTCCAGTCAGATTGTGTTAAAATAAATTAGTTTAGATTAAAGTCTAACAAAGCCTCAGAAAGAGCAGTGCTTACATTTAGCATAGGTTGACCAGACATTCCTATTCACCCAGGACAGCCCCATTTTTGAGTCCTGTGTCCCCTCTCCCAGCACATTTGTCCCAGTTTTATACAAGAAATGTCCAAGTGTTTCTATTTTTGACAAATCTGATCCCTACCAACAGTAAATGGAGGCATAAACTGTCATTTGTTTAGGTAAAATACAGAAAAACTGCTTAAAAATGACCAAAACACAAAAAAGTGACATGATTTTATTCTGCGTAACTGGATCACATCATGTGACTCTGTCCCAAAACCAAACGCTTGTTCAGCAGTTATGTCCCCAAACCTGTTCTTCCTCTTTCATACCAGATCTAAATCAGAACTAAACCCAGATTCACTCAATGTAAATTCCATGCCAGAATTAGGCACTAAACTAGGACTACACCAGAATTTAACCAGATAAACTATTATAAGGCGAATCTGCTCTTTTGAATGTTTGGAACTGATATATATATTTTTTTAAACAAACACAGATTTTTCTTTTTTTTAATACTGAATCAACACAAGAATGAGCACAGAAGCAGAGCAGGGGAAAAGAAAGACAGCTTTGATTCATTATTAGTGTGGTGCAGTGTTTACTTCAGATTATTAATACTAAATGATGCATACTTTCAAAGGGTAAACACTCTCAGTCTGAACAGTTTTAGACAGTCCTGAACCTGGACCCTTTCTCTCTGTGATTAGTTTAAAGATAAATAAGTTCTCACATTGGCTTCTGTCAAATAAGTACATTGTAAAAAGAAATAACCCGCATGTATTGAATCTTACCAGTAGTGACAGGATATCTGTTTGTAGGAGTGGGTTTAGTAGTGGTCCATGCTTTTCCCTCATATTGCCACAGCAGACTGGCCACAATGCAGATGCAGTACAGTCTCTTCATCTTTGTACGTCAGTATTACGATTATTACCTCTACTGCTATGATTAGTATATACCTTGTTTACAGCAGATCCCAGGTCTGTACTCTATTCGTGTGGCGGTTTGGTTATATTCACTGCTGCTTCCTCATGTCCTGGCCATGTGACGTACTGTAAAGATAATCACAGTATTACAACTATGAAACAGCTCTGCCTCAGCTCCCTCTCTGCAGTGTTTTTAAATCTGAAGGATTTCCACAATCAAAGTTACACTATGTAGGCCAACATTATGTTAACAGGTGGGCTAACATAGATCTGACCTGTAATTTTGCCTATTTGCTTCAGCTAAATCAGAAATATGTATTTACTGTAGTTACTTGCTTCTACTGTTTCCAGTTTGGGTTTTCATTTGTTTTTGTTTCCCTGACAATAGTGAATAGTTTACTTTCTTCACCGCTCTCCTATGTGCAATACCAAATCATAGTTTCAAGTTTAGCCATAGACTGTATATATAAATATTTGTACAAAACTATTCTGGTATTCAGTTCGTTATACTTGGCTTTTATTTTGAAGTGACTTCCTGTTGCAGTTGTCGTGAGCAAAAGGCTCCCGCGTGGAGGTAAACAACAGGGAGCGTCCATAGAATGTTGTGCAACACCCATAGATACGGTCTATGGCAGCACCACAAAATATCCATTGTGGGGCAAATGTTTTTTTTGTTTTTTTTAAAGCACAGTATGTAACTTTTAGCTCAAAAATAGACTAAAATACAAAAGCATAACACATATCCATGTAAAACTGTTTTAACTTTCTATTTCCCTGGAATCATGCACCTTCAGAAGGTTAAATAAGGCATCTTTCTTATTTAGAGACAGTGAAGGCTTTCCCAAGCCCTGGGCCCAGGGCCTAAACATGGCCGCCCAGTATGGTCGAGCTCATGCCTCTAGATTAGCCTTTCATTCTGTACTGAGCATCCACATTTATTTGGATTTGGTAGTGGAATAACATGGAGCCACATCTAATAAAAGACATGGCTTAAAAAGTTGTTGATTTGACCTCCATTGATCTCAGAATGCTGTTGTGCCCTTTAAATAGACACTTCAGCTGTTTAGAGGACAAAAATATAACTGTAGCCTATGTATAAATGATAATGGGCATTCTTTTCCTTGGCTCAAACAGCGCTTTTATTGTGAAGGTCCAGTGCGTGACTTCCGGTTGCGGGTGTGTTTACGTTTTGTTCCACGTGGAGTGAAATGACAGCCTCGGTCCTGCGTGCCCCAAACCAGCGGGCGCTCCGCTCCGGGGCTATAAAAGACGAGAGAAGACAGCACCAACCAACCGCAAGGACAACGTGCCACAGAGCGGGGTTTGAACGACTTTTTCAAGATTTCTTTGATATTCTGAAGACCTGTGGAGTGAACCGTTATGGGCACGATCCTCTCTCAGATTTTTAACAAGTTCGTGTCCAAAACGCCAGTGCGCATCCTCATGGGTCAGTATCTGTATCTAATTTTATAGTTTGTAAAGTTTAGTTGTACTGACAAATCTAACATGGGCTAGGGAGGCTCATTTACATTTACTTGAGTAACTTTTTGAAGAAATTGTACTTTTCAAGCAGTACTGGAACGTAACGAAGTAAAAGTAGTAAAGTAGGCTACTGTACTTGAGTTTACATTTTGTGTACTGTACTGTGCTGTACTTAAGTGCATTTTAAAGTTTTTAACTTTTACTTTACTACATCTGTGCGCAGGTATCTGCACTTTCTACTCCACTACATTTTTGAACTGGACACAAAACTAAAAGTATTTTTATTGAGGTTAAAAGGCTGAGGGTTTATTTGGATCAAGTCCATTGTTTGATCTAACAGAATATACAAAAAATAAAAACTTATGGAAAAACGATTCAATTATTTCTACTGAACAATGTAGGACTTCAATATAGTGTAATATTTTTAAACACACACACACACACACACACATATATGAACTTTCTAAAAAGGTAAACATTTGTGTGTTCAGTGGGTTTGGACGCTGCAGGGAAAACCACTATTTTGTACAAACTGAAGCTGAATGAAGTGGTCTCCACCATCCCCACCATTGGTCAGTAAAGTCCACTGACTCTACTCTGTCTGTCTGTCTGTCTGTCTGTCTGTCTGTCTGTCTGTCTGGCTGGCTGGCTGGCTGGCTGGCCATCTATCTGTATATCTGTGTGTGGTCAGTCTATCTGTTTATCTCTCTGTTTAAAGTATTGATGACAGTTAAATATTGATATTTGATTTGATAAAGTTTGTGTTGGTCTGTCTATCTCTTTATCTGTCTATGGATTATATCTGTCCAGCTCTCTCTGCCTCTGTAAAGTATTGATGAAAATGAAAGTATTGATTGATAAAGTTTGTTGATCAGCCTGTCTGTCTATCAGCCTGTAGATTTCTCTCTGTGTCTCTCTTTGTCTCTCTAATAATAATAATAGTAGATAGAGACAATAGATTGATGATGTTTGTGTTGTTCAGGTTTTAATGTGGAGACGGTGGAGTACAAGAACATCAGCTTCACAGTTTGGGACGTGGGAGGACAGACCATCATCAGACCCCTGTGGAGGCACTACTTCACCAACACACAGGTACTACTACTGCTACTGCTACTGCTACTGCTACTGCTACTACTACTAGTACTGCTACTGCTACTACTACTGCTACTACTACTACTCCAAAATTTACTTGGGCTAGTACTTCTACTAATACTAATCTACTCTACAACTATTACTACTAGGGGTGTAACGATATCCAAGTCTCACGATACAATATCGTAACGGTCTGAACCTCACGGTACCATATTTATTGCAATTTTTTGTGGAGGCACAAAACTGTGAATCTGCTACTTTTTCCCCTAAAAATGTCTTCACAAGACTTAATCCAAAGAATGAAGATGTAAAAGTTATTTCTTCATGTAGTCTGCACTGAAACGGAGCAAAGGATCATGGTCTATGTAGTTCCCTCTGTTTTTTTTGTTTTGTTATTTTTCCATCATAACTACTACTAATACTAATACTACTACTACTACTATTACTACAACATCAGCTACTACAAATATGCACTAATACTACTGCTACTACCACTTACTTCTACTAGCCCACTACTACTACTACTACTACTACTGCTGCTACTACTGCTGCTACTACTACCATATATTACATAATGTGTTCTGTTTTCTTTGTTATCAGGGGTTGATCTTTGTGGTGGACAGTAACGACCGAGAAAGAATCAAAGATGCAGCAGAAGAACTACAGATCATGGTACAACATCTGTTACTGAAGGAGCTCATATTCCACTATTTTCTGATCTGTTATAATGTTGTTGGTGTTTTGTTTCATTCTCACATGTTTAACACACAAACCTTGCATATTTATTAGGCTGTGTTCTTCTCTGTTCCACCTTGTGATGTCATGTGGTAATACAGGAAGTGCTCCACTGTGTTTTTAAACTCTATACACCCTCACTAGAATAATCTGGATAATTTCAGATCTGTAATTGCTGATCTCTACTGAGCTAAAGGTAAAAGGAGCTGTTGAAAACTACTGTTTCATGACATCACAAGGTAGAACAGAGCATTTTGAGCTTTGGAGATGTAAACACACTAATAATAAAGGGTTACTCAAACATGTGAGTGAAACAAAACATGATTCCAGGTCTGTTTTTGATGAGGTAACAGTATTATAACACAGCTTAAAGCTCAAAAGAGTCAACTTTGTGTAATATAGGACCATTAAAGGGCCCATGTTATTTTCTGAGCTTTGATATAAATTTTGCCCGTACTGCAAAACAAAACAAATGTGTTTACTGCAGAGAAATGCCACTGTGATGAAGCCGACAGGATCTAAAAACTTTAAGAAATGAACAGCAAAAACAGTGTTTTGTGTTGGGAAATAGTTGAATTAGTCTTGAGTTTTATTGAATGGAGCTCAAGTTCCTCCCACTTTGAAACCTGGTGCAATTCAAAGAGTAAATTTCCCATTCATTTCCCCATAGACTTTTCAAAAAATTCTAATATAAACTAAGGCTAACCAGTGTTGTGGTAGCAAATGTCCACACCATAACACTTTTGTTTTCAGGCTAAAAACACAATCAAACTCAAATTATACACTAAAAGTTTAGATCTCTACATGACTCACACCTTCATAAAGTAAAGTGAGCATTCTGGGTCCCATGTTTAGTGGCCATTAGTTACTGTGTAGCCAATTAGCCTTATCTTAAATGTCTGTGTGGAAATGTAACAGGAACTTTACATTCAGAAGTGAGCGGGCGGTCACTGTTGAACTCCTTTGTTTCTGGTGCTTTGGGAGATACAAACGTTTTATTCTCCAACAGTTACAGGAAGATCAGCTGAGGGGCGTGGCTTTACTGATATTTGCAAATAAACAAGATCTTCCCCGCGCCATGTCGACAGCTGACATCACAGACGCCCTCGGCCTGTCAGCTGTCTCCAACCCTGTGAGTACTGGTTTAAGTCTGGTTTAGTCCTGGTTTATGCCAGCTTTTGAGCTCCTGGACCTGGGTTCCTCCTTATTCCTCCTTTTTTAGTCTTGGTTCTGTCTTGGTTTAGCCCTCTTTTCCCCCGGGCTCAGTGCAGCTGCGGCTTGTTTTCATCAGGAGCTTTTTCCCTTTATAGATGAGTAGTTATTTCCCTTAATAAATGAGTAGTTATTTCCCTTAATAAATGAGTAGTTAACACATGCACATGTGAGTGTCACACCAAAACCACTCAGTCACAGCTGGACTGGTCTGAGCAAAGTGTGTGAGCCCCAAGGAGACCCAAGACCACGAGTTTATGAAATAAAACTCCATTTAAGCATCAAAATGAAGTCCCTGGTGGAGTTTGAGACACACAAAGTGAAAGTTTAATGCCTACTGAGTCCAAATATCAGAACAGAGCCATGAATGAAGTCATCTGATCAAAATAAAGTGTGTGCGGGGTGTATTTTCTTCAGATATAGTTCACGTTTTCTTTCATGTTTGGTTTGTTCTGAGCTGAGAGCAGAAGCCCTGTGCAGTGCAAATACAGGATATGGAACTGCTCACAGTCACTACAACAGGGGGGTAACTACTGCATCAGCCAGTCTCCAGAGTCTTTCACACTCCCAGTTTGGTCTGCGTGTAGATCTGATTTACTCCTTGTCATGTGTGGATTAAGTTTTGGGGTTAGTCCACGTTTAGTCCAAATTTGAACATGCTGGTTCAGTTGCTGTTTAAGTCGTCCTGGTTAGACAGATCCTGGTTCAGTCCTTGTTCCCTTCTGATTTTGTCCGCTTTAATCCTGTTTTAATCCGCGATCTGTCTTTCTCTCTCCAGTGGTTGGTCCAGGCGTCGTGTGCAGTCTCTGGAGCCGGTCTCACTGAGGGTCTGGACTGGCTCTCCAACCACATTCACTAATGGCAAAACACTGTCTCAGGAGCCTTAAACACAGAGCTGTCACTTTATTACACTTAAAAGAATGTTTAATTTATTATCTTTATCTGCACTGAGCTAATTTGAAGGAACAGTTTGGGGATATTTTCATTAAATACTGTAAGCCTATAATAGTGTAATAATGTATATTTTCATTAAATGTCTGCACTTTTTCTCTAAATAAATCTGTAATAGAACTTTTTATTTGCACTTACATCCACTTTATACTTAAGCCATAATATTTTACATCCCTACATCAGTTTAAACCTTGATTACTTCTGCATTTAGTCCTAGTTGACTGGTTTAAACCTGCTTTCCAATCAAATCAACACAATATAAATACATTAAAGAATGAAATAAAACAAATTGTACAAAGTGTCACTGCATTACTGAGTGTTAAAAGGCAGTGTGAACAGATAGAGCCTGGATTTACACACACTAGAGGCTGGGTGCTTAACCTTCAGGTCCTGTTTGAGCTGTGGACAGGAATTCAGTCAAATAGGGAGAAAGCCCATTAAGAGCTTTAAAAACAAACATTTTAAACTCAATTCTAAAAGAAACTGGAAGGTAATAGAGAGATAAAAGGACTGAGGTGATGCGCTGACGTCTGGGGTGTTGTGGAGCAGTGTTCTGTCTATTCTTGAGCAGATAAAGCATGAATAGTCCTTTCAAGGTCAATGCAATTTAAGAAAGGCTTTAAACTAATAACAAAATACAAAACAGTTATGTATTTTTCATTCTTGAACTTGAGAACGTGTCCAGCATCCCCATTCATAATCCATTTTCTTGTGCTGTCTTTAAAATGCACTTTAATGATCTGAACATGTGGGCATATTAAAGTGCAGGTTTTGATGATTCTCTAATTTTGACTTAAGTTGGTGGGATAATTCCTGTTTTAAATATATGATAATTTTACACCGATCAAGAAGCAGTTTGTGAAAAAAAGTTGCAAGATATGTTGGAAATTACTGATGACATCACAAAATTTCTACTTACAAATTAATTTTTTTCTGATACTTTAAACATAATTTCAACAAAATAAAGGTGTTTTTTTTTTTTTTTTTTTTTAAATCATTTTACTTGTCAAATAATAATCTATGTACATTAGAGGAGTTTTGGCCTAGTCTACATCAAGTAACAGTTATAGAGATGGTAGAATGAGGTCATGATTTTCAACCAGGACTAAAAAGTGGCCAGACTGAGATAGAAAATGTAAAATATTTAGTAAAATCTTCAGTATAATGATCTTCAGTGTGTTTTAGTAAAATGTGTAGTCCAGCCCGTCACTTTAATTAACAGACTGAGGTGAAAAACAATAGTCCATAAAGCTGTTTCTGGTCCATAGTCCTGGTTTAATTGCTTGTGCACGAACCTTGGAAACGTCTCTAGAACATAACTTTATAAACTAAAGCTCATTGTGAACACATTTTTTCTAGTTTCTACAAAGAGTCCAATTACCAGTGACCACATGCTTGGAATGTTCCACAGTGTGACATTAAAGAGCTCTAACTTCCATTTATTCAATTACAGGTGGTTTTATAGCTCAGAAATACCTAGAAAAACAGACATTCTGACTGTGAGCAGGGTCACCTCTCCACAGATCTGACCTGTAACTTGATCTGGTTTGGTCTCCATAAAGATAGAAAGGTTTAATGCCATACTGTGAAACATTCCAGACAAAGGAATAACATCTCCATGGAGAAAAGCGTTTGATGAAATTTGTAACAACATAAAATGTGTGAAACATTCTCATTCTCACTTTATTGTGGTTCTGAAACACACTTTACTGACCTGGACAAGTGAGCTTATTAACACTGATATACTGAGGTGCACTTGATTCACTGAAGAGCCAGACGGGTGGAGTTAGTCATTTATTCACGGTCCCACCTCCACCATCATTAATATCAATACAGTTCTATTTACAGCTGTTTAATCATGGCCTTTTTTCTCTAAAGTGCGCAAAACACAAAAATCCTTCACCAAAACCAGCCCCTGAACGCATCTCAGTAACAGTTCATTCATTTAGCAGATTTAGTCCAAACAAAGAAACTAATTGCATTTAAATCCCATAGACGTGAATTAATACAGAACAAATCCAAGTTATTACATAGTTTGAATTGATCGATGCTGGATTTCACTCAATTAACGTTATTTATTTCAATTAAAGGTGCAAAGTGTAACTTTTGTGATGGTGAGTCTGCATCTGCTTGTCTCCATGGAGATGTTTTTGCTTTGCCAGGAACTGTTTGCAGTATAGTATTAAATTTATCTAACTGTTACTTAACTACGGGTCTTTTATTGCTCAAAGATAACTTGAAAAACATGTAGGTATTATGACAGTGAGTGGACTCTCTCTCTCCACAGATCTGAACTGTAACTTTGGGTCTTGTGGTGCCACCTTCTTGTCTTCAATAACATCTCCATGGAAACAAGCTGGTGGCAGGTCCTCCAATAGAAAAGCACTGTCCACCTTTAATGAATTAATTTCTATTTAATTGAATAGTACTTATTTTTATGACCTCTTTGTTATTCTTTCCATATGTGAAAAAGTCAGATCTTGTAATGTAATGTGCCCCCTGCAGTCACTTTGTCCATTTGAGGATTTAAAGTGCATGTGACAGGTTAGACTCATTTCCCTAAAACATAACTGGTCACATTTTTCTACAGTGCTTTTCCACATTCAAGGCACTCGAAGGGCTTTACAACAAAGACCCACTGGATGTAAAGCCACCAGTGTACGCAGACGCAAGAGGCGAGATGGGGTAAGTGTCTTGCCGAAGGACACAACAACAGCATTCATCTGTGGACCATGAACCTTCTGATCAGTGGACAAACGCTGATACCAACTGAGCTACTGTCATTCATTACATCATTATAATTGAACTTTTCACTAAAAACCTTGTCCAGCTTTTGTTTTTCTGTGTTATTTTGGTGTATCATTGTACTTCCTGGTTGAACACAGGCAGCAGATGTGACTTATGTAGAGGTACGCTCCCTACCAACCATAATGTTAATAGTTAGGATTAGACTAATACAGTTAATGATCATTTGACCTGCCTGTGTGCATAAATTGTTGCTGCATTTTGGATGTAATTTTCCATATTAATGACATAGGTAGGGGTATTCCTGTATTTTTGAACTTTTCTTTTCTTTCTTCTTTCCACAAACTGTCTTTTAACTGATGTAAAACTATGATCTACGGTGTATTTCTTCTGTATCCCACCAAACCAAGTAATGACTAAAAACATGAAAACTTGTCACATGCACTTTAAGATAAAAAGGAAAATATATTTGTGTTAGTCCATAAATCAAACTGTATAAAAATGTTTATAATGTTTACACATAAATGTTAAAACATAATTCAAATTTAAGAAAGACACATTCTGCTCACTATATTACACAAAACTGACTCCTGTGAGCTTTAAGAAATGTAATAATGTCACTACCTCCTCAAAAATATACCCGCGGTTGTGTTTTGTTTCATTCACACATTTGAGTAACTCTTTATTATTAGCCTAACTCAGAATAAATGTGCAGGGTTTGTGTGTTAAACATGTGTGAATGAAACAAAACACAGCTCCACTAGTTTTTGATGAGGGAACATTCTAAACAGGGCTTAAAGCTCACAAGAGTCGGTGCTGCACAATATCGGAGCTTTAGGTGTAAATGTTGTGTGAAGGGTCATGACAGCAGTGAGCAGAATGTGAGCCTCAAACACTGATCCGTAATGAAGTTGGCACCTTAAATATACGACGATTGATACTTTGCAGCTCATTCATGAACATTTCCTGGGGGTGTGATGCCAACTTGAGGCACTGCTCTGTCACATCCTCAATTCGACTTAATCTGAGTTTTAACACAATCTGACCAGAAAGAACAGTCTTAGTTGGATGAGCTATTTGTGCTGTTAAACAAGTCACTAACGCATACAATTAGTCACAAGCTAACTAGTTTTTTGCAGTTAGTCACTCGCACCTTTTTTGTGGAACATAAAACACCTGCAAACATTCTGCCATGGACATACATGCAGAACACCCCCGACGTGAGGTCGCTGCAAAGTATCAATACAAACATTTGACAGGAAAAGGCTTCTGTGGAGAGCTGGAGTAAAACGCATAGAAATATTCATGGGTTTCTGTTCCATTCTTCTATGGCAACGGTAATAATTTTCCATCAGTCTGAAACCCATGCAATCCCATATCCCAGCTAAGAGGTATGATGCCAACTTGTGCTTTATTTCTTATGTTTCTATTCTGTCTATTAAATCTGCATTACTTTTCTGGTGGAGATGTTGTAATGCTCCATAATATAAGATTGAAACGGTCTAACTTGCACGTATTGAATTCCAGGTGTTTTTATTGCTAAAAAATAAGATGGCATCACCTGCTCGTCTCCATTCACATATTGAAGTTTAATGCCATACTGTGGAACATTCTAGGCAAAGCAATAACATTTAGATAAAGGCAAACAGGTGACAGACCCTCCACCAGAAAGGTTTTGCAGTCCTGGTTTAGTCTCATTTTAGTCCAGTACAATCAATGAAAACAAATACAGCTAAAACTCAAAACTTAACTCAATATTTTTGAGATTCTAAATGGAGGGAGCATTTTCAGATATAGGACATGCACTTTGTCTCTCCACAGAACTGTTTCTTACTTCCTGTTTATCATTATTTAGGCACTGGAGGCGGGATTTAATGGCTGTCGACCAATCAAAACCTCTCCGCACTCCAGATTGGGTCTTTTATCTCGACTGAAATGACTGAAGTCCATGAGCGTTAAACCGTATAAAAAGCAGCGTCTTTAGATAAAACTCTGTGCCATGTTTTCCCATCACCTCCACAGAGTGACAGGGATTCGCTTGATTTAGTCCGTTTGTCCCGGGGCAGCCCAGACAAGAGGAGTCATAGTGTTTATTTATGCATCGGACTCCTGCTTTTGGCCCTCCCCCTGAGCTCCCTCGTCGTTCTCTTGGCCCAGAACCAGGAGGTGTCCTTCAGAGGAGGAGGGCGTAGTGGAGGGGCGGCTGGAAGCTGCGATGAGACGGCTCTGCTCCTCCAGATCCTGAACGTGACAGGACAAACGGATCAAACAGGTCAAAATAAATGCTCAACAAATGCTCTCCAATCTGGCAACGTTACCACCTTAAAGGAACAGTATGCACCCTGCGCTCTTATTGAGGTATTACAACCACAGCTCAACCCGGGTTGTCTCTAAAGCTGCAGATATGAACGACACATACAAGTTTTTCTCAGAACCTCCAGAATTTCCTCCCTGACTCCTGAGGTTTAGGTAATGACCATTCAGATCAGAGAGACATTTTAGATTTCAGAATTTAAAGTGACAACCCAAAATGAAGGGCTCATGTGAGGTTCATCCTGCCTCCTGAATGAAAACTCAGGACTGAGAAGCAAAACACAAAATTCTAACTAAATTAAATGATAAATAAATGGAACATCATGTCCAATATTTTTGTAAGTAAGAATAAATCAGTGAAAAATCATTAAATATGTGATATAGTGTCACCATAAATATGCACTAATCAGGTTCAAATCACCAATATTTTAGGTCATAAGATCTGCTCTTACAAGGCGTATGAATAAAAGAAATACTAATAAAATAATAAAAGTTCCTTGGGACCTTCTCTATCTGCCTCTGTTTGCTCAGTTCCTCCTGCTGCTTCTCTTTGGCCTTGTCCTCCTCCTTCCTCTTCTCCACCGCTTTCCGATCCTGCATGAAAATCATCAAATCAAGATCAGTTTCCCTTTGTGTTCTGAAAAATCAAATCAAAACAAAGCTTCAGCTGCAGCTCTCACCATCTCTGAGTGAAAGGCGATCTGCTTGGCAAGCCCAATACTGTCAGAAATCTGAAACAGGAGATTCAAGGAGACATATTATAACACGGTTACGTAACATTTTTACACAATGTGTCCATTGTCATAAACATATTCCAAGTTGTATTTTGATGCATTAGTGATCCTGTGTCGTTCCTGTATTTGAGGCTTAATTCTTAGCCCTCTGGATATAGTTTTTTCACATTTTTCAAGAAACACAAAAAACTGTACAACATGTGATAATATTCAAGAGTAGTCGTACTAACAGTATCCATAGTAGTAGTAGTAGTAGTAGTAGCAGTAGCACTAGTAATATAGGGATGTTTCCTGACCTTTTCTCCGTCATTGTTGGACTCAAAGATGTAGCAGATGGAGCGTGCGTCTCTGTTGGTCTGAAGCACGAAGCCGAACAGACGCTTGTTGTCCTGATGAGACTGACACTGCAGCACCGAAGACAACGGAAACTGTGGAGCACGGGGAATACAAGATCATACACATGAGATCGTGCACTTACAGACGACATAGGTATTTGGAGATTCAGTCATTTCTAATTCATCAATGATCAGCTGAGTGATGAGTTCAGACTTTGAGGTAACAGCATAAATAAATAAATAAATAAATAAATAAATAAATAAATAAATAAATAAATATAAATATATATATATATATAATTTTAAATCACAATCTCTTCTTCTTTTGTTCATCAAAAAGAAATATTTTTTTCTTGATTTCATGCTGATAATAATTGAGGATTTGATTGTGAAACTCACCCTGAGTCGAGTCACTTGAGTTTGGGGATCTATGAGTCTGCAATAGAAAAATACAACATTAGGGACACTGTTGGCTCATATGAAACATGGAACACATACACAATATATATTTTCATCTATTGGAGCAGGAGCCTAGCCAGGTTGGCACCACCTTTTGTCTCCGTTCAATTTTCTTTCTCTCCAGCGCCTAGTCAGTAATCAGAATACACTCGGCAGTTTGCAAGAACCCCAGAAGTGGTCGACGCACTGACCAATCAGCTGTGAGCTGTGAAGTCCTGACGCCAAACTCAAATGCGTCTGGGTCCTTTTGTAGTTCAGCACAACAGTAAACAAAGCGTCCAGATGGATGTAGACGAAGACAAACATTTTGTGTTGGCAACGATTCCCGACATTGAGGATTTAAAGCCGGAACAATGAGAATGTTTGGTGAATTTTATCAAGGGGAAAGACGTTCTTGCCCTTCTTCCTACAGAATTTGCTGTTGTGCCGCAATGACTTGGACACCACTGAGCGTTCCGGCGCATTACACACGTCACCACCAAATAACAGTGACTGGTTAAATAAAAAAGTACCTGCCTACTGTCGAGAGAACAAATCCTAATGCTGCGAGGTCAGACGGTTTCCACAAAGTGAAACCGGCTGATCAATTAGGCCAGCAGGAGCCCACATTTACTGGCAAATTCAGAATTCAAGCTCTCTGTATTTTTATACAGAGGGATAAGGGTGGTCCATACGACCTCCATCAAACAAACATGATCATCCAGTCAGACTTGTTTTTTCAGTGATACATGTGAAACGAAGGCGCTCACTAGTCACCTGTCATTTACAAATTAAATCTTATTTCTCTCACCTCATTTTAACAGTCTTTTTTTGTTTCTCGTAAGCAGCCATATTTGACAGGAATGAACAATGCATGTCCCTGATTGGCTAATCCACCTGTCAATAACGCTTGTCTGATCTCTGGGAGATTCACCGGTGACAAGACTTACATCTTAATAAAGAATTGAAGACGTGTGTGTTCTGGATCCCAGGCAAAGCATTGACACATCTGTATGAATTCTATGGCTAAAGGCAAATCTACAAACCTAAACCATCTATCACAGTGACTGTGCACTAAGGACGCACTGATCCATGTTTTTCATGACGTCAGGTATCTGCTGATACTAGATATGACCCAATACCAGTATGGGGATGAAAAATGGCACTTGTTTCCTTAAAACACGATTAACTTAATTACATAGGAGATGCAACTATGCCATGTAACTTATTTATCCTTCAAATCACAGCAGAATAACTTGGTATGACTAAAAGTTCAAACACGATGCAACATAAATATGTCGGTAATCATTACCCCCAGTTAAAGGCCCAACAAGGATATCTGCTGAACCGATATAATCGAACCAACATCAATCCAGTGCCAATATTCAATACTAGTACCAGTATCGGTGCATCCCTACTATGCACCAACAATCTGATCATGATCTGATTTCTGGAGTTATCAGATTATGGGAATGTCACATAAACTGTAAACTTTAAAGCTTAGTATTGAAAAGTAGTAGAAATATTAGTATTGTGACAGCAGGAGGACATACTTGAGACAGTCGCAGGTGACGAGCAGGTGGGACTCTGTCATTCTGAAGATGTTGTGAATGGCACGAGCAGCGAGGATCTGCCTCATGGTCTCAGAGATCACGTCTGCCGAGTCTGTTCTCACCTCCATTGAACCCAAGAACCGCACAATGAAGAGCTGGTGCAGGATCGAGTCTAAACACAAACAGAGGAGTCAGTGCAGCTGACCTCCCTGACCAGTCAGAACCACACACTTTGATAAAGAATGAGTAGTACAATCTGTCATTTTAAGTCACGCATATACCTTCACTGTCTTCACTGGCCCCGTCTCCGGACTCTCCAAACGGGTTGCTCCTCCTCCCTGCCCCGCTCTGAGCCGAGGTCCGCTGTGGTCCTCCGCTCTCCTCCGTTACCGGGGAGATGATGTCAAACTGGATGGGTGTATCTGGGGCGACCAGAGCATCCAATGAGAGCACAGAGAGAGCTGGAGATGGCTCTGACCCCACTGAGCTGATGCTGCTGGCACGAGCAGGGCGGCCCTTACTGCGATACCATGCAATAACAGAATAACAGAAATGAATTAGTAAATGACCACTCATATGATACGTGATGTATGTTACAATGTTGTTTCCTCCTCTTTTACTGGCTTTTGTCAGGTGAGATGTAGATTTCTTATTGTTAAAGGTGCACTGTGTAACTTTTCTTTTCTTTGTCTGGCATATGTCACAGTATGGCATTAAACCTTTCTGTCATCATGGACACCAAACCAGACCAAGTTACAGGTCAGCTCTGTGGAGAGGTGACCCCGCACACATGTAATTTAGTAAATGTAAAGTAGAGCTGTTTAATGTCATACTGTGGCATATTCCAAGCAGAGCTTTGACATATCCACAGAAACAAGCAGGTGATGGACCTCCAGGTTTTTGATTAACATAGATCAGAAAATGGTGTAATATGGGCCCTTTAAAGAACAGTAGCTTCCCCGTATCCCGTAGTTACCTGGGTCTCATGCTCTCGTGTCTCTGCTGAAATGATGGAGATGGGGTCACTGCTTCCAGAGCGGTTTGGTTCACTCGCGCTGCCAGCTCCTTCAACAAAAACAAAAACAAAACAAAAATGGAACACTTTTGCCTTGAATGTGCTCAGAATGACTCAGGTGAGACAATGACCTCTGCGTTCTCGCTCAGGTAAATCCTCCTGGAGATGTTGTTGATGGTAGAGATCCACTGCAGAAGACACACAAATGTACAAATATATATTATAAATGTAAGGGGGAAATGCATTTAAAGGTGCACTATGTAAATTTAGATTCGCAACATTCTATAAGGAAATAATATTTAATACAGAACTTAATATTGTTCAAATGCAGATTTTTGTGGTAATACGGTGAATTCTTGGGTCTAGTCCATAATAGAAATGATCAGGTCCAACATTTGTGAATTTTACTTTTGAATGTTTCATGACAAAGTACAATGTAGTCAATAAAGAAAACAGTCTTTTGCTCCCCATCATAATCACATTCTAAAATCTGAAAACCACCAATAGGAACTAAATATAGTGCAATGGCTACAGCACTGTGACAATTTCAAAGAATGAAGCATCCATACAAGGGAGCTATTTACATTGAAATTAATGGTAAAATGTTCAGTTTATTTTAACTAACAACTAAAGAAATGACAGATTTGAAAAGTAATAGCAGCCGTGGCATTATCAGTCCAGTTATCAGTTGAACAGCAATTTGAGGATTCAAAAATATAAGTACCTCTTCACAATCCTTTCTGCTCTCAGACTGCAACGTCACTGCTCTGAAAAAAAAACAAAAACAACTTACTTACTTAACTTACAACCAAGATCGAAACCAGGACTGTAAATCAGGTTTACATGAGGTCTGAACTAAGACTAAACCACGTCTACATGAGGTTTGAACTACAACTAAACCAGGTCTACACAAGGTCTGCACTAGGACTAAACCTGGTCTACATGAGGTCTGAACTACACCTAAACCAGGTCTACACAAGGTCTGAACTAGGACTAATCCTGGTCTACAAGAGGTCTGAACTAGGACTAAACTAGGTCTACACAAGGTCTGAACTAAGACTAAACCACGTCTACATGAGGTTTGAACTACGACTAAACCAGGTCTACACAAGGTCTGCACTAGGACTAAACCTGGTCTACATGAGGTCTGAACTACACCTAAACCAGGTCTACACAAGGTCTGAACTAGGACTAAACCTGGTCTACAAGAGGTCTGAACTAGGACTAAACTAGGTCTACACAAGGTCTGAACTAAGACTAAACCATGTCTACATGAGGTCTGAACTACGACTAAACCAGGTCTACACAAGGTCTGAACTAGGACTAATCCTGGTCTACAAGAGGTCTCAACTAGGACTAAACTATGTCTACACAAGGTCTGAACTAAGACTAAACCACGTCTACATGAGGTCTGAACTACGACTAAACCAGGTCTACACAAGGCCTGAACTAGGACTAAACCTGGTCTACAAGAGGTCTGAACTAGGACTAAACTAGGTCTACACAAGGTCTGAACTAGGACTAAACCTGGTCTACATGAGGTCTGAACTAGGACTAAACTACGTCTACACAAGGTCTGAACTAGGACTAAACCTGGTCTATAGGAGGTCTGAACTAAGACTAAACCACGTCTACATGAGGTTTGAAATACGACTAAACCAGGTCTACACAAGGTCTGAACTAGGACTAAACCTGGTCTACATGAGGTCTGAACTAGGACTAAACTAGGTCTACATGAGGTCTGAACTAGGACTAAACCTGGTCTACATGAGGTCTGAACTAGGACTAAACTAGGTCTACACAAGGTCTGAACTAGGACTAAACCTGGTCTACAAGAGGTCTGAACTAGGACTAAACTAGGTCTACACAAGGTCTGCACTAGGACTAAACCTGGTCTACATGAGGTCTGAACTACACCTAAACCAGGTCTACACAAGGTCTGAACTAGGACTAAACCTGGTCTACAAGAGGTCTGAACTAGGACTAAACTAGGTCTACACAAGGTCTGAACTAAGACTAAACCATGTCTACATGAGGTCTGAACTACGACTAAACCAGGTCTACACAAGGTCTGAACTAGGACTAATCCTGGTCTACAAGAGGTCTCAACTAGGACTAAACTATGTCTACACAAGGTCTGAACTAAGACTAAACCACGTCTACATGAGGTCTGAACTACGACTAAACCAGGTCTACACAAGGCCTGAACTAGGACTAAACCTGGTCTACAAGAGGTCTGAACTAGGACTAAACTAGGTCTACACAAGGTCTGAACTAGGACTAAACCTGGTCTACATGAGGTCTGAACTAGGACTAAACTACGTCTACACAAGGTCTGAACTAGGACTAAACCTGGTCTATAGGAGGTCTGAACTAAGACTAAACCACGTCTACATGAGGTTTGAAATACGACTAAACCAGGTCTACACAAGGTCTGAACTAGGACTAAACCTGGTCTACATGAGGTCTGAACTAGGACTAAACTAGGTCTACATGAGGTCTGAACTAGGACTAAACCTGGTCTACATGAGGTCTGAACTAAGACTAAACCTGGTCTACATGAGATCTGAACTAGGACTAAACCTGGTCTATAGGAGGTCTGAACTAGGACTAAACCTGGTCTATAGGAGGTCTGAACTAGGACTAAACCTGGTCTATAGGAGTTCTGAACTAGGACTAAACCTGGTCTATAGGAGGTCTGAACTAGGACTAAACCTGGTCTATAAGAGGTCTGAACTAGGACTAAACCTGGTCTATAGGAGGTCTGAACTAGGACTAAACCTGGTCTATAGGAGGTCTGAACTAGGACTAAACCTGGTCTATAGGAGGTCTGAACTAGGACTAAACCTGATCTATAGAAGGTCTGAACTAGGACTAAACCTGGTCTATAGGAGGTCTGAACTAGGACTAAATCTGGTCTATAGTAGGACTAAACCTGGTCTATAGGAGGTTTGAACTAGGACTAAACCAGGTCTACATGAGGTCTAAATTACAACTAAATAAGGGCAAAACAAAAGTGAAGGCCCTAAGACTATATCAGGATTAAACCTGGAGTACATAGACCCAAAACCCCAAAACAAACCAAGACTTAATACTGTGTGACTTAAAACTATGTAACTTTTCTGATCCAGGGTCCACCACCTGCCTGTCTCCATGGAAATGTCGTTGCTTTGCCTGTAATATTCCACAGTATGGCATTAAACAGATCCATCTCCCTGGAGGCAAGCAGGTAACACCACAAACCCAAAGTAAATAATACAGACAAAAAGTGGTGAACCCCCTCCTGAAAGGTTACACCGTTCATCTTTAAGTAGACGACTGGACCGGGCGAGATCTAAACCAGGACTTGACCAGTACTAAACCTGTATGAAAATCGTACTTCTTCCCGTCGAATGCTGTGACCTGGAAGCAGAAGCGGCGGTCGTCTGAATCCACCGCCATCACGGAGCAGTTGTCCAGGTCCATGACAAGCCCCCCGGCGACCTCCCCGCGACCCTGCTGCATCAGGTTTCCCCCCTGAGTGAAGAAGTACTGCCGCTCCCATGACGACGACACCAGACCCGTTTTACTGACACACAGAGACATACCAGGGTTACCACGACAACAGTCACAATACTGTCCTGTAATATAATGAAAATCACCGCCGGGACAATACTCAGAGTGCCTGTTTTACCTATTGTCCTATACACTGTGCTGATTTCCTATCTATCAATCTATTCCTCCATCCATTTATCCATCTTTAAGTCGGGTGTCCACTGCACGATTTTTTCACCACTGAATATTGCACTACACAATCTGAGGAAGTTAAGTTAAGTTATGGTGCACAGGATCAGCCAGGGAAAAGACCAAAGTTTTGGCACCATGCGGTAACACCTCCATAATTATGAAAAATCATCTCCTCTCAGGGGCAATAAAGTCTAAAGTCTAAACAAATTAGCTGAGGCTAGCACTACGTGCTGGCAGTGTTTCCGTGCTTGTAAAAGCGAGTAAATAAAAGTGAATCAAGGAGTGAGGGTCCCATTCACAGCAGAACTCTTCTGCTTTTACTGTTGGCTACATGTTTGACAAAGATTAATCTCAAATTAATCTCAGCGAGGAGAGGAGACACTTTTGATTGCATTTCTGTGATGATTTGCTGTTTTGGTATTTCTAAAAGTTTTTCTTGGAGACATTTTTCCGTACCACACCTCCTATTGGTCAAACTCAACAATGCCCTGTGTGAGTGACAGGTAGAATTAGCCATTTGCAAAGAAGTGTGAACTCTCAGAAAAAACAGATCACTTTAGTTACCTCTTAAGTGCAATATACCGTAATTTCACGACCATAAGGCGCATATAAACGTCTTAGATTTTCTTCAAAATGAGCCACGCGCCCTTTCGTGCAGTGCGCCTTGTGTGAGGCGGACGTGATAGAAAAAGGGGTGCGCCCTATGTGAGGCGGACGTGTTAGAAAAAGCATGAGAACGTTAAAGGGGGAAGTGTGGGCGTGGCTTGTGTATAAAAGAACAGGTATGTGCTTTATGCACAACATTGCTGTTTTAACAACCCTGAAAATGGCAAAGAGACACGCCTATGAAGCTCAATTTAAACTGACGGCGATCAGTTACGCGGAGGTACATGGGAATCGAGCCGCCGCGAGAAATTTCAACATTAACGAGTCGATGGTTCGTAAGTGGAGGAAGATGGAAAACGAACTGCGACAGGTGAAGAAGACGCAGCTGAGTTTCCGCGGAAATAAGGCGAGGTGGCCAGAGTTGGAGGCGAGACTCGAGCAGTGGATCATAGAGCAAAGAACGAGTGGCAGGAGCGTTTCGACGGTGACTATGCGCCTAAAGGCAGAAACGCTAGCGAAGGAGATGAAAATCGAACATTTCCAAGGAGGTCCGTCTTGGTGCTTCCGCTTTATGAGACGGTGCCATTTATCGATCCGGACCAGGACTACGGTAGCGCAGCAACGGCCGGCGGATTACAATGAAAAGCTGACAAACTTTCGCTCGTACTGCAGGAAGCACATCAGCGACAAACGGATCCAACCAAGCCAAGGACATCGGCGTGAACCGGCCGTTCAAAGTAAGGATGCGAGCGGCATGGGAGCGATGGATGACCGAAGGAGACCACAGCTTCACGAAGGGTGGAAGGCAGCGCCGGGCGAGTTACGCTACAGTTTGCCAATGGATTGTAGATGCTTGGGCTAACGTGTCTGCTGGTACTGTTAAACGAGCTTTCGCAAAAGCCGGTATAATTTCTGAGGAGCCGCACGGTACAGACAGTGACTCCGACAGCGAGGAGCGAAGTGGACCTGCTATGGATTTTGCGCAGCTGTTCGATTCCGAAACAGAGGATGAGGACTTTGACGGATTTGAATAATGACTATTGTTTAATATTGTTGTAATTAGTACTTAAATAAAGCACAACCAAACTCAGTTTTGCTCCCTATATATTTTTCAATACGCACATTTGCATGCTTGTTTGTGCGCCTTTTCGTACGGTGCGCTTTATGTGTGTGTTAAATACAGTAATGGCACACAAAACTGAGACTGCGCCTTTTCGTACGGTGCGCCGTATGGTCGTGAAATTACGGTAAATATACTGTATGAAAACAGGCCTATGGAGCAGCTTTGAGTAAAGGGACAACAGAGACTTCTGAGGTGGGGAAGTTACTTCCGTATGTAGAGGTATCCCTGTTTCCGGGTGAGGTTGCGGCTCACGGGGGAGTGGGCGGGGTCTGGGTCACATGGTGCGTACAGCGGGTCACATGATCTCTCCATCTGCTGTATGGTCTGCTGCATTTGCCCCACCTCCTCCTCCATCTCTCTGCGTACACTGGGGAGAGAGTTATATTAGGCTGCTATTCTGATATTATGCTTTATTCTGGCTTTTTTAGTGTTTATAGTTCTGATACTAACATTTCGGGTTTCATAGTGGTCCATGTGGTCTATTAGTCTATGTGCTCTATGTGCTCTTATACTTGTTCTGATGCAGCTCAAGGTCATTCTAAAGATGTTCTGGAAAGGTCCATCTCTGTCCTGTGTATGAATGTTACCTTTTTAGTATCGAAAAATGCTCAAATTAATATGGATTAGTATTCAATTTCCAATACTTTTGCCAACCCTAGTAATTTTAGTAAAGCAGTAAAACATTTAAAAACAATTCAAAGCTTTAGAAATTTGTAGCCTACTCAAAAACACCAGTAGAGGGCGCTAGGACTACATCAGTTTGCACATTGAACCCTGAAGGTGTTTGCATGAAGACTAGAGAACTAGAGCATTACTCTTCAGTTGCAGGTTACAATTTCATGCATATGGTTTGTAATTTTTTTTTTTTAGTTTCCTGTTGTACTTCCTGGCAGAGCTTTTTTAACGCAAGTAGCCAAAGTGAACAATTTTAAAAAGCTAAGACAACTGAAGGATTTTGAACTGAGAAAAGGTTCATGATCAGAGCCGTTTGTGTTTACATTGTGCTCTATGGGAAAAATGCAGAGGATTTTTTTTTTTGCTGCAGTACAAACTAATTGGCCACTAGTCTAACTCTTGACAGGTTTAAGCTAGAAATATGAATACTATCCAGACGTTTTAAAGGTTCTATATTAGAAAAATGGATTCTTGTGAGCATTAAGATGGTTTAGAATCTTGTTACCTCATCAGAAACATATCCGGAGTTGTGTTTTGTTTTACTAACACATATTTGAGTAAACTCTGCTCTGTTCCACCTGGTGATGTCATGTAGTGGTAGTTTTTAAGTTAACAGCTCCTTTTATCTTTAGTTCAGTAGAAACTGCCAATTCCAGGGCTGAAATCATCCAAATGATTGGTGAAGTGAAGGTGTGTGGAGTGCAAAAACACAGTGGAGCACTTCCTGTATCACCACATGACATCACAAGGAGGAACAGAGTGTTTTCATTTTAAGAGGAGAGCACAGCCTAAATATGCAATATGTGTGAATGAAGAGAACACAACACCAGGCCTGTTTTTGAAGAGGAAACATTATAATACAGATCAGAAAATAGCGTAATATAGGCCCTTTAATAGATCCATGCTTTGTTTTGTTTTTTACTGCAGAACAGGAGATGTGTAATGGCCGAAGTAAAATATCGCTCTTACTTTTGGACACTGGCTCCGATAGTTCCCAGGAAGTCTTCCCACTGCTGAGTGAGGTTTTCTGAGCCCAGCTTGAAGAAACTGATCTGCAACAAAACAAAGAGGCTTAAGTTTCATAAAAGACTGAAAATCAAAGAACAGTGCAAAAGAAAAAAGAAAAAAGAAAAAAGAAGAAGAACCGGTTTTACTCAAAAGGCTTTCAAAGGAGTGTGAGGGATCGGCAACACACACCTTCAAGGGACAGTTCTGGAAAATCTTTAGCACTTTATACAAGTTAAAGGTGCACTGTGGAACTTTTCTGGTGGAGGGTCTGTCAAAGGCTTTTCTTCATGGAGATGCTATTGCTTTGTCTGGAATGTTTCACAGTATGGCATTAAACTTTTCTATCATCTTGGAGACCAAACCAGCCCAATTTACAAGTCAGATCTGTGGAGAGGCGACCCCGCTCAGTCAGAATGCCTTTATTTTGAGCTATAAAACCACGTGTAATTGAATAAATGTAAATTAGAGCCGTTTAATGTCATACTGTGGAGCATTCCAGGTGGGCAGAGCAGTGACATCCACAGAAACAAGCAGGCGACGGACCTCCAACCAAAATGTTACATAGTACAGCTTTAGTTATTACGTATCCAGGTATGAAAATATTCAAAACTATATTATTAAATCAACTGGATTTAGTTTTTTTCATGCTAACGCACACTTCCTTATTATTGGACAGTAATAATTAGATGCAGACAGCACGCAGCAAAATATGTTGACCTCAAGACCTGCTGATATAATATACTAGTATGTGCGTACTGGGGTAAAACAAAATGTGCTCAAATACATTGGGACAAATCAGGGCCTTTAATGTTTTCCTGACCTGCTGGAGTTCTGACCCTAATCTCTGCATCTATTTTAATGACTTTTATCAATAGTTTTATTCACTATTTGCTGCTAACTGAAGGCATGGCTCTGTCTTAAGCTCTGTTAGTCAAGTTTGTCTTCAGAGCTTTATTTTAACACAATCTGCCCCTTTCAAATCACAATACAACTTAGTCACTCTCACTTTTTTTTGCTGAAAATCAAAATCCTAAAGGCTCTTGTGTTGTTCAATCCATTTTCCATTTTTTCATGAGTTTTCAAAGAATCTTCAAACTTTTTTAACAGTGTTCCTTTCCTTACAACCTCTTGTATATTGCTGAGATATTTTTATGCCTTATTTGACACTGGTCTCTGTCGATTTTTGGTACTTTAGTATTTGGTATTTAGAATTTTTTAATACCATTTAACTATTTTTTTCTCTTTGTTATGATAATAGATTGTGAATTATGAGCTACTGTGTCCAAGTGATTACCCTTGTGGCTCAAAGTTTGTCTAAGTCAGGGGTCACCAACCTTTTCAGAGCTGAGGGCTACCTTAATATCATCAAATATTACGAGGGCTACCAGCTGAATACAGATAATCCAAGACTAAAAAATACACTAGTACACTGTATTATTCGATTACATTCTATACCTGCATTAGTAACCATTTGTTAGTTACTTGATCACATTTGTCAAAGCGACATTTATTTTCTGCAAATTAATGAATGTGTCACAAATTCAATATTAATGTAGTAATGTAACGTAGTAATTATGTTGTAATGTAGTAGTATACTTAATAGTAGTATTCTCATTTTTGTTTTAAACAAAACAGACACTTCATCCTGGTAACAGGAATAATCTGGTAACATGTGTTTAACAAAAACACTCTATTAAACTATGTTGCAGTTAATCAGAATCTTGGCACTCCATTTTGTTATAGTTTGCTGTATTCTGGTGTATAGTTGGACACTGCCACTCTCAGTGACTCCTGCAAATGTGAATCAGTTAGTTCGAAAAGGCTGATTCACAGAGATAAGTGGATCCAAAAAGGCAACCGGCCTTCATAGCTGCTGTACAGACAATTTTGTACTTCTCTGTGTCCACTAGGTTCCAAAAGCCAAAGGTTTGCGTTACCCACATGGGCTTTGAGGTGTAGGTCATTTTGAAAAATCACTCTTTCCATTTCTACTTGCCCTGTATCCAAGTTGAAGGTTATACTTAGTTTCTCAGCTGTGTTGGTAATGTACACTGACACTAAAGGGATTTGAAATGAATGACACACATGGCTCCATTTGATCAAAACCATCCATCCATCCATCTTCTCCCGCTTAATCCGTCTGGGTCGCGGGGGCAGCTTGCTGCCCAATACTCATAGCACCTGACCCTTCCTATGAACCCCTCTGCAGGTGGTGAGCCCACAGGAGGGTGGACATCATGGTGTTAGTGATGTTAGTTCATAGGGGTGCGGGCATGTTTTGGGTTGATGGGGGAAACCAGAGTACCCCTAGGAAACCCATCCAGACACGGGGAGGAACATGCAAACTCCACACAGAAAGGCCCGGGTGACCCGGGGATCAAACCCGCAACCTTTTTGCTGTGAGGCCTGAGCGTTGCCACTCAGCCAGTATTTTTCTGCTACCTTATCAAACATCACAGATGCAGACGCATTGTCATTTAGAACTTTTTGCACTGAGGCAAAGTGCAGGACACTTTCTCTTTGTAAATACCCAGAGTAAAAGTGCCTTACTTTGGCTCACCTCCAACTGGGACTTCTCAGTTTCGTACTGTAGCACAGGCAACATAAGTTGTACATGTAATTATTTCTAAAGTGCTTTGTGGCCGCAGTGTTTTGTTACTGTTTATTTGATCAACTGATCGCCCCGTCAGCTGAGGCGCCTAATCGTATATATCTGCGCACGTGTGAGCGCGCGCACGCCGCCCCAAACTCACCGCTGTGCCGCTGGCGCTTGGCCGGGACCTTGGACCTTAAACGGACTAATCGAAATGAACCGATTGGAACCGAGAAAAACGGAGGTGAGGAGCAGACAGGACCAAGCGCAGCGGGTGAGACCAAATACTTCACCTTAACGCGCTGACGAGCTGCGCAGGTGAACGCGCTCCGCCGCTGCGGCCCTGTGGATTTACTCTTTTCTGTTGAGAGATTTTTTGGGATTTACGTGACTTTTTTGCGTCAATCTAGGACGGTTTCGAAGTGTTTTAACGAGGGCTTTGGATTAAAGTACGCAGCCTGTGGATAAGTCGACCTGTTCTATTTTTAGAAACAGAACAGTGGCGGGCGACTGAGAAGGGCTCACGGGCGACCGGGTGCCCGCGGGCATAGGGTTGGTGACCTCTGGTCTAAGTGTTGGCGAATGTGTGCATTGTGTCACCATGGTAACTTCTGAACCATACCATAGAGATGCATGTAGAACATCCCTCCAGCATGATGTCAATGCAAAGTATCAGTTTACGGCCTCTTATTGTCTTGCTTTATCCGTGCATCTCTTTGTATAAACCTTCTTACTATGTTTTTTGTGTATTTATGTGGCCCCTTTTCTAAGCTAAGGTCATTTCAGGGAGTTCCCTTTTTGCAAGACTTCTATTGAACTGAACTATTCTAAATGTTTGTATATGTTTTGTAAAATAAATAAAGCATTTATTTAAAATAATTTGAAGTATAAATAAAGTAAATTCAAAATAAATAAATAAAATAAACTGCTACATAGATAAAGTGTGTTGGGCTGTGGTACCTGAGCCTGCATGTATCCGAGCAGAGGTTCAAGTAGAGCGGTCTTCTTCTTGTACTGCAGAGTGTTTAAGGAGCAGAAGTAGTGCATCATCGTCTGGTGCTGCTTTTTACGAGCCGTGTACACATCCTCCACAGCCTCCGCGCGAGCCTGAACACACCACACACACAAGACAGGGAAGCATCTGTTCATTTTGCTGTCATTTGTACTCTCATTATTATATTTTAGACAAATGTTCATGTAATCCCTCGTCCAGGTAGGATCCATCGCAAAGAAGAAATTAAATTCTGTCAACAATTTTTTTTTTTTTTAATCAAATACGTTTCTCAGCTCATCCCAGCTGCTTCTTCAGCTGTGGTCAGATGCTGGTGGACACTGCCTTATATCTGCCTGAATGGGGAGCTAACTACACTGAAATTACTCTGAAACTAACGCACTAACTAGCTAGGTCTATTGAACCTATTGAATTGAGCTAACAAACAGATACTGCAAACAAGTAGATGTGTTAGTTTCAATGTAGTTAGCTCCTCTCTTCAGGCAGATATAAGGCAATGTCAAGCATGAGGATGAGGAGAAAGGATGAGCTGTGAAACGTGAAAGACTTTTGTCCAGTCGACAGAATGGAATTTTCTCCTATGGTATTTTACACAAATAAATACAGTAAACTATTATACTCAAGACAACATTGTTACTAGAAATTACTATTTGTACTTTGCAGCTGATGTCATCAACATTCCCTGGGGGTGTGATGCTAAATGTAGGCATGCTCTGTCTGAGGCTTTGTTAGACTTTAATCTGAGCTTTATCCCAGACTTAGTTGGAACAGGTCAGATGGTTAAAACATTACTGTCACAAGTTAGTTAGCATTGTTTACTCTCCTCCTACACCTTACCTCACATTTTTGTTTAAAATCAAACACCTAAACATAACCATGAACGATTGTACTGAACACAGGCTCCTGAAAAATTGCTTTTTAAATCAAAATTTTGTTGAATTTTCAAATGCTCTTAAAACTTGACTGACTGTGTTTGCTAATGCGTGCAGTGTGTCATAATGGTAACCACTGAACATTCCCTCATACACATATATGCTGAACACCCCAGCGTGATGTCACTGCAAAGTATCAAAAATATCACTGAAGTACAAAATATTGATCCAAGAAATTACTCAAGTAAGAGTGAAAAAGCATTGTCTGAAGGTAACATCTGATTTAAGAGTGCAAAAATGAGAAACAAAAAAAAACTATATCAACATAAAGCTTGTGCTAATTAGACTTACAGTAACAAACACATATATTCATGTAAAAGTACTGTTTCCCTGTGCAATACATTACTCACGTAGAAGTAAAAGTTGTACAGTTTTGTTGAAAAAGTTAGTCACTAAAAGAGGAAATGAGACTGGGTGCTACCCTGTGAAATGAGTGGTAGTAATAGTTAGTCATAGTGTTATATAGTGTTACCTTATCATTGTCCCTCCTCTTGGACAAACGGCTGTAACGGTTTATGGCCATGTCATGATCTGAAACAAAATGCAAATGACAAGAACTGTATCTTTTTTTTTATTTTTGGATTAGATACAACTGTATGTGTGTGATTATATTAACTATTCTTTTCTGCACTTTATGTTTGTGTATAATGACAAAAGTACTTACTTAAAGGCCTGATTTACATTATTTTTACTGCTACAAAACTAGGACAAATTTTGCTCAAATATACCGGTACATGACCGGTCAAATGTTTGGACACCCTCGCATTCAATGTTTGTTTTTTTTTCCACTACTTTTTACATTTTATATACACAGGCATCAAACATGAAGTAATATACATGGAATTATGTAGCAAAGAAAAAACTACTACTACTATTTATAATACTTTTTATATTCAAACCCTCAATATAGCCACCCTTTGTTTTGTCGAAAAATATATTTTTTTTCATTACTAAAAAATTCCATATATTTTACTTCATATTTGATGTCTTCCGTATGTATATAAAATGTAAAAAGTCGTAAAAATAAAGAAAAAAGGAAACATTGAATGAGATGTGTGTTCAAATTTTTGACCAGTAGTGTATTAGAATTAAACCTGAAACCTTTTATCTAACTGCAAAAACAGTTATTAGTCTGTGCATAAACATCTCTTGTCAAAAAGACTCACCATCACTAGAAATCTGGAAAACCTCCTTCAGAGTAAGAATTTCTGTAGAAAAAAGTCAATATTAAGAAAATCAATGCACAGGTTTGCATCAAGCAAAAAGGGTATAACACAATATTTGATCTGGTAATGACATTTTACTTTATTCTTTTACCTTTGAGGTCCCTCTCTTTGAACTGCGTTATGGGGAACATCATGGCGTCTGCAAGTTGGGTCGATAAAACCGCGTGGCATGAACTCAGCTGGAAATGTGAAAAATGGGGAACAGTGAATACTTAAAATACACTGCTTTCTTTGGTTTTAGGGTTTGTGGTAAGTGATATAACTTGGGGAAAAATAATCAAAATAGGCCCTACATCTCCTAAAAATATCGGTACAGTTATCGGATGCTCTGGATTCTAAACAATCAGTATCAGCATTGGCCATGAAAAAAAAAACATATCAGCCAATGTCTATTACCTGACTATTCTAGCTAACAAGGACTAACAAGGTCTAAAAACGACATTTCCACTGTAGTTCTAAACAAGAAAAGGACAAAAAAGTGGATAAAATGGATTCTAAAATCTCTTCATAAGATTAAACCCAACCATACCTCATCTATGACTTTAGCAAACTGCTGCAGCGTAGAGCTCATCACCTCATCATCGCCTCCTAGAGGAAAACGCTGCACAGGACACAAGAAATACATTTAGCATAAAAAGAGAAAGAGTTGTTTTTCTGTTTGGGACATTCACCTGTTTGTCGTATTCTTTGAGCAGTCTGGACGTCAGGTGAGTGGCTGCACTGAGCTCGTTCTACAAGATTTAAACAAGACATAATGTAATGTAAATTACCTCATTTCATATTAAGTGTATTATGCAAAATTGACCCTTGTGAGCTGTAAGCCATGTTATAATGCTGTTACCTCCTCAAAAACACACCTAGAGTTGTGTTTTGTTTCATTCACACGTTATGTCATAACCTCCAAAGCTCTAAATGCTCTGTTCCACCTTGTGATGTCATGAAGTAAGAAGGAATTTTTCACATAAGTTAAAAGCTACATTTTACCTTTAGTAGTAGTAGTAGAGATGGGCAATTCCAGGACTGAAACCACCCAAATGATTCTAGTAAAAGTGTATAGAGTTTAAAAACACAGTGGAACAGAGAGAAGAAAACAGCCTAAATATGCAGGGTGTGTGTTAAACATGTGTGAATGAAACAAAACCCAACTCCAGGTATGTTTTTGATGAGGAAATGACATTGTAACATAGATCCAAAAACAGTGCAATATGGGCCCTCTAAACATTCTGCAGTGATGCTTGTGGTTGGGCACCTGCGCATCATAGATCCGGTGCATGGCCTGGTACAGCTGAGTGCAGTAGTTGGAGATTGCAGCCGTGTCCTCTTCAAAAACACCCAGAAGAGAACGAGTCTGACACAGAAAAACACACAAAACACAAAAGTAAACACAAAAGACCCTGTCAGGCGACATGCACTTAAGAAAGGCTAGAACAAACCATTATTTTCAAATAAATTGTTTAATTTTCTGTCATTATGCCACAGTCTTTCTCATAAAAGGTCTTTTTGTATGTGTTTTAGAGTCTGTATAGTTCAGATATTGATATATTACGATATTATCAAAATACAATCATGATTTTTTTTATAGTCAACTGATCATTATTAGTTCATTCATCATTACAGCGCTACACTGAAGCATGGGTCAAATACAGAAATACTGTATATGCCTACTCTTAACTTGACCTGTGCCTGGTATGTGAGACTAATAAATTCTAAGAGCAGGTTTGAGCACATGCAGGCACTAAATCAGGTGATCTTTACGGTACTGCATTTACTGCACTATACTACTGCACTATTATTACTACTACTACATTGGTGGGGCTGTAGTTGATTAAAGACTGCTGATCAATTAGTCAACCAAAAAGCGGGCAAAATCTCTCAAAACTATTACATATGTCTATGTATCTGACCCTCACTGCACTCAGAAGACTACACAAGAGAGTTCATGAAAAAAACTATTTACACAAAAAAGTACTAGCAAGCCATGTATTTATATAAAGACAGATTAAAGTTGAGAATTATAAATTATTGTAGCTGTGAAATTTTATATTGTCATTGATAGTGATACATATATAGGGTGTTGGCTGTATCTTAAAGGCATTTAACTAAATCTAGAGGCTAAAATCTCTTCTTGTCTTGAGTGTAATTTGAAACTTGTGAAATAGTTCTCAGAGAGTGCAATACCGGATGTTGTGAGGAAGGAAAAATTATGCCTATGTTTTATTTTTATACAGAAAGTCGATCAAATTCACACCTCAGTTTTTCCTTTCAACATGGATCATTGGCTCTTTGGTCACTGGGATTGACCATAATAGATTTTTGGCCAGGTATTTTAAGATCTTTGTTTAATTAACCTGCACCAAAACCTTATCAACAAAGCATCTTTCTCCTATTTTTATGTGGGTAGTAAACTAACATTACAATTACAACCCTAACCCTATGTCTTTTATCTAGAAACTTAAAATAATCACATTCAAAACTTGAACCCTTGCTTCATGTCCTTTTACATTGTATTGGATCAAACTAATTTTTTTAAGGTATTTTTGTTTGCCCATCTAGATTTCTGTGTGTGTTTTGGTCTAGAAATCTTATCACCTTCCCATTGTATTGCCCTGTTTTTGCCCTGTTAAACTGTCAAAACAATTGTCACACCCACTGAGTGATGTCAGAGTCTATGACATGAGTCTATAAAAGCACATGACATCTTTAGTTCTGAATAGCACCGAGTTTATTCACATCTGGATCAGTTTTCACTCCTCTAACAGTTAGCCTCAGAGGAGTGGAGTGCTAAGGAACTCCAAGGCTAATTGCTGTGTTTGATCCCCTGATGTTAAGAAGGTTTAATCCGCATATTTCCGCCTAAAAGATGGATTATCTGTGAAAAGTTATGCGTTAAAATGTAGAAACTAAGATGACACATAGCAGTGAGGCGATTAGCGGTTAGCACTGTGGAGGCTACAAAGACAGTTAACGCTAGCAGACAGTTAGCCGAACCATAAAAGAGGCTATCTTCAGCGAGCTAGCTGCAGCTTCCAGTAGGCTCACCCACCTGCGGACTGTCCTCCAGGGTCTCCTCTATCGGCAGCTTCTCTATCCCGGGCATGGCAGCGGCTGAGGCTCGCTACACGGCGTTAATACACAGATAAAACCTTGGCCAAACCGAACCGACAACTCCCACGAAATCACAACACCCAAAACAGACCCGCCCGCATCGACCGTCCCGCCCACAAACCATGATCTGATTGGATAGAGAATACTTTCTACTGATCTGATTGGATGTCTGTTTAAAGAGAAACAGCACCATGTTGGCTCTAACACGGATCTGTCTTTTCCATTTGCAACAGCTTCACAAAAGAACCAAAATGGCAGCGGCACAGAACTGGTTTCCATAATAGAAAACCATTGCTCTCAGGAAAATTAAAACGAACTTTCCAAAATACATGATTATGTATATTGTATATCAACAAATAATTATTATATATCATAAATATAAAAAATATAAATAAACAAGACATTCCTCTTCCCCATAGACTGTATGCTGTTCCTGCATAAATGGATAAACCATATGATAATATAATATACCACGCTCTATGAATTGATTGATGATGATTTTGCTGACATTTTATATTGTATATTTATCTGTTTATTTTCTGAATGTGTATGTCTAAAGACATTTTGTATTAAAGGGATCATCACCACATACAAAAAGATACATATTCATTATAATGGCTGGTGAAAAAGCTTGCAATGTTTGTACCACAGTGGCCAGTGAGCAAAAACATTAAAGTTACATTGCAAAACTGGCTTAACTTTTCTGGCTGAGCGTCCATCAAATGCTTTTCTCCATGGAGACGTCTTTGCTTTGTCTAGAACAGCGGTTCTTAACCTGGGTTCGATCGAAGTGAGGTTGGTGAGTCAGTCTCAGGGTTTCAGGGGTCAAACTCACATCCAACTCAAATTATTTGTGATGACATGCCCCATTTGGCCATTATTGGCTGCAGGAAATTTTGTGCATGCAATAATCTTGTGACTGTCATGATGGTGTTGTGTAATTTCTTTCTTAATATTTTCCCTTCATACTAAAAAAGAAAGTGGTTGGACGAATATGTGCAATATAGAGTCACCTGTGTTCACCAATAAAATATATATACCCATGTTTGAATTTGAAAAAATAAATAAATAAAATTCCAATTAAGAAGGGTTCGGTGAATGCGCATATGAAACTAGTGGGGTTCAGTACCTCCAACGAGGTTAAGACCACTGGTCCAGAAGGTTCCACAGTTTGACAATAAACAGCTCTATCTTACAAATTACAGGTGCTTTTACAGCTCAAAAAACCCTAGACAAACAGCTTTCTGACAGTGAGCGGGGTCGCCTCTCCACATATCTGATTTGTAACTTGGTCTGATTTGGTCTCCATGAGAATAGAAAGTTTTAATGCCATACTGTGAAACATCCCAGACAAAGCAATAACATCTCCATAAAGAAAAGCATTTGATGGACCCTCTAAGAGAAAAGTTACACAATGCACCTTTAATGCAAGCCCTACCATCCAAATTTGTACTTACTCAAGTTTAAAAAGATAATACATGTTTCGTATTTGCAGTGTATATGAATATAGTTTATTTATACTGGGTTTATTTTTAAGATGATGGCATCACTCCCTTGATGGGCCCTCGGGGGAACAGTGCAGCCGTGTGAACATGCAGTTCAGACACAGCACAGCAGCTGGCCCCAAACAGACAATCCAGATTCGAGGCCTGGTGCCAGAGTCCATCCTCATGGAAGATCTCAGTCTCTGTCAGCCCTTTGGACCAGTTCAAACCTCCAACCACCAGCACCTCATTTTCTAGCACAGCAATCCCAAAACTGCCACGCTCAGTCCCCATAGACATTGAAGCACACCAGTGGTCTTCCTCTGGATCAAAAGACAACAGTTTGCTGTCCTGCCGGTGCCCAAGCTCTCCACCCATCTAAAAAAAAAGAAAAACATGGACAGAAGCATTAAGATAAGATAACCTCACAGAATGGGGAAATTTCAGTTACAACCAGTGAGGTATTAATGAGGACTAGAGAGGTTGTCTGTATATATAAATAGACATGGCTAACCCGCTAGCTACCTCATTGCTAATAGGGAGTGAGCATAGCCTTACTTCTGTAACTACTGCTGTCAAACTCCTCATTTTGGACATAAAATGACTCTACATGGCTATGGTGTTTTTATTTTACTATTTTCTCTGTAAATCAATTCCTATTCCTTATATGGTACATGGCTCCAAACTAGCCCCTATAACCTCTAGCCTCAGTGAGCTTCATTTGACTGGAGCCAAGTGCTATGAATGATCACACTATGAATGATCACGCTATGAATGATCACGCTATGGATGTTCACGCTATGGATGTTCACGCTATGGATGTTCACGCTATGGATGATCATGCTATGGATGATCATGCTATGGATGATCATGCTATGGATGATCCCTCTATGAATGATCATGCTCTGAATGATCACGCTATAGATGATCACGCTATGGATGATCACGCTATGGATGATCACGCTATGGATGATCATGCTATGGATGATCACTCTATGGATGATCCCTCTATGGATGATCACGCTATGAATGATCACGCTATGGATGATCACGCTATGGATGATCACGCTATGGATGATCACGCTATGGATGATCACGCTATGGATGATCATGCTATGGATGTTCACGCTATGGATGATCATGCTATGGATGATCATGCTATGGATGATCATGCTATGGATGATCCCTCTATGAATGATCATGCTCTGAATGATCACGCTATAGATGATCACGCTATGGATGATCACGCTATGGATGATCATGCTATGGATGATCATGCTATGGATGATCACTCTATGGATGATCCCTCTATGGATGATCACGCTATGAATGATCACGCTATGGATGATCACGCTATGGATGATCACGCTATGGATGATCACGCTATGGATGATCACGCTATGGATGATCATGCTATGGATGATCACGCTATGGATGATCCCTCTATGGATGATTGTGCTATGGATGATGGATGATCACACCCCCTTAGTCCACTTCTTTATACAGTCTATGAATTTGTTATCATGAGATCTAGATACATATGATTGTATCTAAAGCTGAAAAAGCTGATTTACTCACAGCAAAGATGCATCCGTTGAAGGCCACGATGCCCAATTTGCAGCGTGGGACCTTCATGCTGCAGATGGAGGTCCACTGGTTCAGGTCTGGATCAAAACTCTCCACCGAGTCCAAACAGCTCTGTCCGTCATGTCCTCCACACACATATAACTGCAAAGAGAAGGTGGAATAGAGCATTTTGAGCTTTGGAGATGTAGACAGAGTAATGTAGGTGCTTTGGAGAAGGTAACAACATTATAACACAGCTTAAATCTAATCTTAAAGGTGCATTATGTAACTTTTTGGTTTGATGATCCATGACCTTCACGTTTCTATGGATATGGCATTGCTCATCTTGGAATATTCCACAGTAGGACATTAAACAGCTCTACTTTACATTTATTCAATTACAGTTGTTTTTATAGCTCAAAAATACCTACAAAACAGGCATTCTGTCTGTGAGTGGGTCGCCTCTCCACAGATCTGACCAGTAACTTGGACTGGTTTGGTCTCCATGAAGATACAAAGGTTTAATACCAGACTGTGAAACACTCCAGACAAAGCAATAACATCTCCAAGGTGAAAAGCATTTGACGGACCCTCGACCAGAAAAGTTACACGATGCACCTTTAAATAATATAGGACCTGTAGGATATAGGAAGATAAAATAAAACTCTAAGCTCACTCACCTTGCCCTGTAGCGCAGCGGCTCCAGCCCTGCTCCTGCATTTCTTCATGGGAGCGATGGGGGTCCAGCGGTTCGTATCGGGGTCATAGCGTTCTGCCGACCTCAACTGCGGGTCGAGTTCTCTCCTCCCAGAGCATAGATCATACCGTTCAGAACAGCTACGCTAACGTGTCCGCGGTGCCTGCTCATGGGTGACACCTGCTGCCACACCCTGTTTATGGCATGGAATCACACCACAGAGTTTAGGGGCCTTGTGTAGAAGCAGCCACCGATCAGATACACCCAAGAGTCCAGCGCCACACAGCCGTGGTAAGAGCGCGTGATATTGAGTTCAGAGGAACCCTACGGTAGGAAAAAAAAAGAAAAACGTTAAATTAAGTTACATACCGTGAAATTGTTGGACCATGTTTTTTTGGACCATTTTTCAGACTTTGAAATACATGAGGTCTCTTGCCCAATAGTGTGCCATATTTCATTAAAGAGGAGGTATTACACTACATGGTAATATCTCCTCTATGGTGATAAGTTAACACATAACTTTTTAGATCACCATGTTTAATTAATTTTAGATCACCATGTTTAATCAATTTCGCTCTCCACGCCAAGTCACTTGCTATCACAACACAATCAGGGTGCATCCTGCTAATGAAACCACTGCACATCATATCAGGTTTGCCAAGTTGTAGTGTATTGTTTTGTATCATGCTTTGTATATTTATGAGAAATGGCTGCATGGGAGTATGGGTGAGTCGGCATGTGGGCTGGGTCTTGGACAGAATCAAACTGCTAACCAAGGAGGGTTAGAATAGGACCAAAATGGATAAATTAGTCAAACATGCATGGATGACATATAAAACCTCCCAAGATATGGTTTTGATGAAGAAACACCATTATAATATATGGTAGAAAGCTCCAAAAGGATAATTTTGCTCTTTAAATTCATTTAAATTGTTTGACTGAGATGGTAGATAAATAACTAAGTAAATACAATGGTATAATAATTACTATGTTAACTATATTCAATAAATGATATAATATTTTCAGGTTAAATATTCGACATTGTAATGAATTTCTAATAGTCATTATAAATACTTGATAAACTACCTGTAGTGTTTAATTTTACTATTCAATTATTACAGCTTTTTTTCCACAATATTGTACATTTAAAGAGAGAATACTGGGATTCTCCTGCTTTGTGTCAGTGGCATCAAATAGTTTCAACATAACTGTTAATTGTAATATGTATGATACCACAACAGTCCCTAAAGGTTCATTTTGTATACTTGCTTTAGATTAGAAAGTACACAGCAAGGTAATATGTATATGTGCATATCTTACCCCTGATATTTCAATTCAATTCAATTCAATTTATTTTTGTTGCCTCTAAGGGCGTTCCAAGATTTGGATGAGTAAAACATACACACAGACATATCAAAACAAGAATAAACAACATTCATGTAAAACAACATCGTCCAGTCATCCCCTGTCCTTAGACCCTCCTTCTCAGCAAGGAAAAACTCCAAAAAACCCAGGGTCCTGGGAAAAAGAAGAAACCTCAGGGAGAACTACAGTGAAGGAGAGATCCACTCCCATGGACGGACAGGCTATAGATGTCCAGGCCCGTGGGCCAGTTCGGTATGGCCACATCTACCCAGGTGGGGAGGAGGAGCCGGGCGAGGAGGAGGAGCGCCAAGCGAGGAGGAGAGGGGTCCAGCTGCCATCAGGCATCTGAAAGAGTTATACTCCACAGGGGGAGTGGGACAGGGGACAACATGTGAATAGCAATGAACAAGCTACAGATAAGAACATAGTAAGTGATGCTGATGAGAAAATAGGAGGAAACAGAGGATAGTGCTCAGGTTGCCACACTTCCCCCAGTTTGTTTTCTCTTGCAGCAGCTTATCTTAGTAACATCAACTAAGTAACCTGGTCATAAGCTATTCCAAAGAGGAAGGTTTTAAGCCTGGTCTTAAATAAAGAGACTGTGGGTGCCTGTTTAACATCAACAGGGAGTTGATTCCATAACACAGGAGCTTGGTAATTGAAGGCTCTTCCCCCCACTGTACTTTTAGACACTCTAGGAACCACTAATAATCCTGCATTCTGGGAGCGAAGTGCTCTATTTGGCTGATAGGGAACAATGGCATCCTGAAGATATGATGGGGCCATATTGTTTAAGGCTTTGTATGTCAGGAGGAGAACTTTGAATTCTAAACTCGACAGGAAGCCAGTGAAGTGATTTTAACACAGGACTGATGTGATCACTTCTTTTAGTTCCTGTTAGGACTCTGACCGCTGCATTTTGGACCAACTGGAAGCTTCTTTAGCGCAGGCGGCGAGTCGAGAATTACAGTAATATAGTCTGGATGTAACAAATGCATGGATAAGTTTTTCAGCATCATTTTTAGGCTAAACATTTCTGATTTTAGTTATGTTTCGCAGGTGAAAATATGTAGTTTTACAAGCTTGGTTTATATGAGCTGTGAATGAGAGATTTTGGTCAAATACGACTCCAAGGTTTTTTACAGTAGAGCTAGAGGCTATACTCACATTGTCAAGTGAGATTATCTGGTCGGACAGAGAATCTCTCTGACCTTTAGGACAGACAACAATGACCTCTGTTTTTTCAGGGTTTAAGAGCAGGTAATTCAGGGTCATCCAGGTTTTGATGTCCTTCACACAGGCACTGAACTTATCGATTTGATCGGTCTGATTTGTTTTCAATTTGATTTGTTGATTTGTTTGAGTGGCAACACTCAGGCCTCACAGCAAGAAGGTTGCGGGTTCGATCCCCGGGTCACCCGGGCCTTTCTGTGTGGAGTTTGCATGTTCCTCCCCATGTCTGGATGGGTTTCCTCCGGGTACTCCGGTTTCCCCCATCAACCCAAAACATGCCCGCACCCCTATGAACTAACATCACTAACACCATGATGTCCACCCTCCTGTGGGCTCACCACCCGCAGAGGGGTTCATAGGGGGGGTCAGGTGCCATGAGTATTGGGCAGCAAGCTGCCCCCGCGACCCAGCCGGATTAAGCGGGAGAAGATGGATGGATGGATTTGTTTTCATTGATAAGTACAGCTGAGTGTCATCAGCATAGCAGTGGAAATTAATGCCATGTTTTCTGATAATGTTACCTTATGGCAACATATACAGAGTAAACAGGATTGGACCAAGCACAGATCCTTGTGGAACACCGCAAGCTACTTTAGAGCAGGGAGAGGTGCACTGGTTTACACTAACAAACTGGTACCTATCTGATAGATAGGATTTAAACCATTTCAGGGTGGTCCCTCTGACACCTATGTCACATTCTAACCTCTGCAGTAGAATGTTGTGATCAATGGTGTCAAATGTTGCACTGAGGTCCAGTAGGACCAGGACTGAAGCCAGCCCATTATCAGCAGCTAGTAGCAAATCATTTGTCACTTTAAGCAGAGCAGTTTCTGTGCTGTGGTGAGCTCTAAATCCAGACTGAAATTTTTCAAATAAATTATTGCCCTGCAGATGGTGACAAAGCTGTTTCACCACAACTCGTTCCAGAATCTTTGAGAGAAATGGAAGATTCGAGATAGGTCTGTAGTTGGCTAGTTCATCAGGATTTAAGCTAGGTTTTTTCAAAAGCTAAAAAAAGCTTTCAAAAGCTTTCAAAAGCTTTCAAAAGCTTTCAAAAGTTTAATTACAGCATATTTAAAGGACTGAGGAAAATAGCCACTTTCTAACGACATATTTATTATGTTATGGATGGAACCTATTATTAGGTGAAGAGCTTCTTTGAGGAGTTTGACTGGAATAGGGTCGAGCAAACAAGATGATAGTTTGGACGACATAATGACTGAGGTAATCTCCACCTCATCGACAGGAGTAAATTTGTCTAATGCTGTTAGAGGATTTATGTGGGATATTGGTGTTACGGACTGGATTTGCTGGATTTGCCCGGTGCGGTTTTTTGGAGTGGCTTCGCTGATCTTGTCTCTAATGGTTGTAATTTTGTAATCGAAGAATTCAAGAAAGTCATCACAACTGAACTTTGAGGGGAGAAGAGACTCAGGGGCAGTGTGCAAGTTTGTCAGCCTGGCTACAGTGCTGAACAGAGATCTGGGGTTGCTTTTGTTTACTTCTATTAGGTTTGAATAGTATCTGGTTTGCGCTTTTCGCAGAGTGGCCTTATAAGAGAGCAGACAGAGCTTCCATGCCTTCATAGACTGCTCGGAGCGCGAGCGGCGCCAGAGCTTCTCTGTGAGTCTTACGTGTTGTTTGAGTGATCGCAGTTCTGGAGTATACCACGGAGCCGGAGGTCTTGGTTTAATGCTTTTCTGTTTTAGCGGAGCTGCAACATCGAGAGCAGATTTTAAGGTGAGCATTGTCCTATCAACAAACTGATCCATGATAATTGGATTAAAGATGTTCTCATTGTCACATGGCATAACATTTAATACTGGCTCAATTATTTCTTTGAACTCGGCTACCAATTTTTCTGATATTGTTCTTTTCATTATAGTTTTCTCCTGCCGAGCTGGATAGTCTTTTAGTATGAATTGAAAGGTAATTAAAAATGGTCAGAGTATAGGGTTTTGAGGAAGAACAATTAAATCATTAATCTCAATACCATAAATTAGGACGAGATCAAGAGTGTGATTGTGACAGTGAGTGGGCTTGTTCACACTCTGGGTAAAACCAACCCCATCCAGGAGAGCACCAAAAGCATTGCTGAGGCACTCACTGCTGTTATCAACATGGATGTTGAATTCTCCAACTATAACAATCCTTTTCCATTCCAAAACTAAACTTGAAATAAAGTCAGAAAACTCTGTCAGAAACTCGGCATATGGACCAGGAGGTCGGTAGATTGTTATGAATATAACAGCTTTTTGGTTTTTCCAGTTGGCGCACGTAATAGATAGTGCGAGGCTTTCAAAGGAGCGGAATGTATAATTAGATTTGAGGCTGAGAATTAGGCTGGAGTGAGAAATGACGGCCACACCGCCACCTCGACCTGTGCTCCTGGCACTTTGAAAGTTCACGTGACTTGGAGGAGTAGATTCGTTTAATCTAACATAATCATTTTCCTGAAGCCATGTTTCAGTTAAAGCTAGAAGATCAATATTAAAGTCGCCAATTAATTCATTTATTAAAAGAGATTTGGAGGAGAGGGACCTGCTGTTTAGCAGTCCACATTTTACACACTTATCATTTTGTTTATTTGCGACACTTGTATTTATTTTTATTAAGTTATGAGGTCTGATGCCTTTCTTGTCCGAGTTTAGTTGAGTTTTATTTGTGCTTTTTACATGCTTAATTTGTTTATTTGCGACACAATTATTTATTTTTATTAAGTTATGAAACCTGACGCCTTTCCTGTCAGAGTTTAGTTGAGTTTTATTTGTGCTTTTTACACACTTATTTTGTTTATTTGCGACACATTTATTTATTTTTATTAAGTTATGAGATCTGACGCCTCTCCTGTCAAAGTTTAGTTGTGTTTTTTTTGTGTGTGGGACATACACAGCCTCAACCAGTCTGGGAGAACTGTTCATGCAGGGTGGCTCAGAGGAGGTCCCTGTACGTGGGGTACACACAGTCTCAGCCTGTTTGGAGCTGTTCTCGCTAACAGAGCAGTGCCTCACTAGTCTACTCTGCTCCCTAGCGTCACTGAGACTCCCTGAGCTATTCTGGTGCTAGTCTTACCTGATGGTCATCTAAGACTAGCAATCATATTCTAAGCTAAAAGGGAGGAACCAGCCTGTGTGGGATGGATGCCGTCGCTACGTATAAGCCTGGGCTTCCCCTCAAATGCCCTCCAATTATCTATGAAGACGACACCATTCTGCGGTCACCAATTGGTCAACCACTGGTTGACGGCTGAAAAGCGGCTGTACATTTCACAATTGGTATAATTTGAAAGGGGGCCAGAGAAGTACACGGACTCCGACATCGACTTAGCCAATTCACAAACTGCCGCTATCTGCAACTTAACCACCTCTGACTGACCGCGCCGAGTATCATTACCCCCGCGTGTATAACGATCCGGTGGTACCTGTTCTTACTTCTCTCTCCTCAGATTCCCCTCGATGTCACCCAGTCTGGCTCCAGGGTAACACCGTGTGGAAGCTGCAGGCAGTTCCACGTCCCTGACTATGGAGCTCCCTATGACTAGAGTGTCCCGCGTCCAGCTCAGGGGGGCGAACCTGTTCTGGACGGGAAGCTCCCTACTCTCAGCCCTATGTTCTTGGTCTCCTGCAGTCCTACACTCAGCTATGTGTCCCTGATCTGCAGTCCTAGTCTTAACCCTGAGCCTGCTTCTAACTGTCACAAACCTGTCCTGGTCTGGTCCCGGCTGCACGGGATGCGCCGGGGGGCTACTCTCGCTAGCTGTGCTAATGCTAATGCGGTCCGGGGTCCCTGCTACTGCCTGACTATAACTCGGCTTCAGCGCCTCCAATGAGCGGATCCGCGTTTCTAACTCTGTAACCCTGGCCTCCAGGACTGCCACTACGCTGCACTTAGCACAACTATCCCTGTCACTATCAAATAAGCCAGGGTTCTCACTCCACATGTGGCAACTAGAACAGGACAGCGCGAGAGTTTTAGCCATGATGCTAGTCGGCTAGGCTAGATCAGGCTGAAACTACAAGCTGAAACTACAGAGAGAGAGAGGCTTAGACCACGAATTACGGAGCACTAGATGCTGAATAAACTTAGATGGTTTGACGAAGTACTCAGGCACTAGTTTAGATGTTGTATTCGTGGATTAACAGATTCAGTAGAGAGACGCTCGCAATACTTCTCGCAAAACAGAATTCACTCACCGGAAATGACATCGACAAAACAGCCCTATTTGACTGGTGATGTCTGACCACATGTTGGCACTGTTGTCATAGGCTATGACCCCAGAATGGCTCCCGTTGTCTCTCTCTCCTCCAGTCACAAACAGGACGCTCTGGGGCAGACGTGGGCGCATGAAGGTGTAGCAGAATTCGGAGAGTGTGTTGTTTCTGTTCACTGAGGACTTAGTGGCCTCTGTAATGGGCCCACACTTATAATGAGTCACAATGAACTGATCGTTCAGGTCTAGAATGAGTTCCTCCAATGGGATCATGCCCATTCGCACCTAAACAGGAACAAAAGCGACAAATGTGGGTGAATCTGCAGAGCTGTTTTTGTCCTGTTTTTTGTCCTTGTGCAGTCAGGGGAAATATCACATGGATATGGGGTGAGTGTGCGTCATTTTGGTTTTGTCAAACGGGTTTTCAGTTACTTTTCATAGGAGCAGAACTCAGCTTCACAGCAAGAAGTCACCAGGCTGTGTGGAGTTTGCATGTTCTCCTCATGTCTATGTGGGTTTCCTCCAGTTTCCCCATCAACCCACATGCATCACAGGTACAATCCTCCTGCTAAGGCAGCAGTGACCAAGACTAGCACAAAGATGGGTCCCCGTGTTCGCTATACACTGCCCACTGCTCCTGATGAGATGCTTCAGTGGCAATGAAGGATGGATCAAATGCAGAAAGCTCAACGTAAAACCTAAAAATAATTTACTGATGCAACTACTCACAACTAAATGATTATTCAGAATTCAAATAATTCAAAGAGAAAGAGTGAAAAGTTTGAGAACCACCGCAAAAGACAGTGTTAAATTTAGAGACAGGCAGTTGTTCATTATTACATTCATTGAGTCAAAATGAAAGGTGCATTATGTAACATTTTTGATGAAGACTATGCCAACCATTTGTTTCCATAGAGATGTTATTTCTTGGCCTGTTATATGCAGTACAGCAGTAAACTTTTCTATCGTCAAAGTACTAGCCCAAAGTCTGCGTGTTTGTAAAGGACATAATGATTTTTCATGTACCAGTTTGAGCAGGTGTGGAAGAAACCTCCGTCTCCTCCTCGGTTTGTGGAAGATCCACTGTAAAATGGTTTCTATGGCGATCCTCTCGTCGCTAAGGACCAGACAGTCGTCCTGCAGCAGTTTGCTGAGCTGTAAGAATGACAGCTCCTTCCACTCAGAGGAGCCAGCGTCCAGGCCTGTAGACTATTAAAGAAATTATTGGTCAACTAAAACTATGTTGTGTCTATAGATTCATTGTCTAACACGAGGGCGTGGCAAAAGCTCAAATACTATTATGTACTAGTTTGGCATTTGACCCAAAGTGCACTCACTAGACTACACCTGCAGGGGAAGTTCTAGGAAACAATGTATTTATATGAAGAAAGATCAAACTTGTGAATCATGAGTTTAATTTGACTTTTTACATATAAATACCAAAAAAATACAAACTCTTCAGCTAACTCACTCACTAAGCTCTCCTTTCTGCTGTTGTCCCATATAAATCCATAACAGGAAGATGAAACCCATGATGAATAGAGAAATGAAAACAAGTAAATGTGTGACTAAATATTTAACAAAAAACAGCAGTTTTTATAAAGACATTTTTATGAGGGAGATCATTTATTCAATTTAAAGCTGAGGTATCTGATTTTCAAACCGTGAAACATGAAGTATATTTAATTCTGTCTAACTGGTCCCTATGGCTGTCACAAATATCTTGATGTAAATGTTATAACATGTGACACGTCTAATGTACTTGGCCCTATCAAATAAATAAATAAATACATAAAATAAATAAATTACTATTACTACTATGCACATGTAAGAAATACTTGTCCCCTAGCACAGCTTTAGAACAGTTTTCTTCAGACACAACCACCTCTGAACATCAGCTCTCACTCCTTTTACTCATATAGTGACTCACATGGCTCATGGCTCAAGTTTGTAATAAATAAAATGTTTTAGAATTATATAATTACTTCTGCTTTTACAGTACACTTTCTGGAATAGGGGAAATTCATCTTTAAGGCTTTGGGTCTTACAGGGAGAATGCCCAAGACCAGAGGTTCTCAATCTGGGGTAAGCATACCACTTCTGACTGAAGTTGAGGCCCACTTTAATCTGGTTTAGTCGGGTCCTAGTTGTGTTTTGGTTAAGTTCATTTTAACCTGTTGCAGAAAGATGGATTCTAGTGATATGTGTAAGTTCACAAACTCACTGCATACTTAGTGTGACCACCACAGCACAAGACAGAGTGTACAATGACTTCTACTAATTCTGTCAAGATTAAACACCATTTGTCTTACCACATTGGTAGTACTGCAGCAGCTGCCACAGTCCGATGCAGTTGGCCACACAGAGCTGTGTCTCCATGTGTCTGAAGCATCGCCTCTTCAGTCCTGGCATCATTAGCATGTCCGCGGCTGCCAGCACATCTTTCACGTTAGCGTCTGTTAGCGCCGCATCGTGGGTGTAGCAAAACGTCACAATGGTGTCCATGATGTCAGCGCTCACACCGGGGATGGAGTACACCTGTTTGGAGGAGTTAGCCCATGCTCCGGTGAACAGGGTGCTAAAGAGAGAGAGAGAGAAATGCAAGAGTTTAATGTTGAGGTCACAAGAATTACTATATAAACTATATGGAAAGCTGAATACACAGTAGAATAAACTAACTTACTTACTATGACAATAGTACAGTCAGTAGTACAATTCTCAATAATTCTTAACAATGATACTGCATTAGTCTTATATAGTGCTTTTCCAGACACTCAAAGTCACTTTATGCATCCACTTCACACTTGGGAGTTGAAAGTGACGATTATAGCCTCAGCTGCCCTGGGACAGAGTGACAGTAGTTAGGCTGCCAATCTGCACCATCAGACACTTCAACACACAACACATTCATACAGGGAAGTGTGGGTGACAATGAGCTTTGACTAACAGAAAGAAACAGCTTATCACAACTCCACAAATTAAAAACAGGTCAGAGTAATAATAATTTTTCATCAGTGTTATGTAGAGTTTTTCTTGAACACTGTACACTTGAACATGTGGCAAAACAGACAGACAAGTTACTGCAATATCTGCCCTCTCCTCCCTGTGTGACCACCACCAGTGATTCACTCAAGAGAACCACCATCGATTTCACAGTAACAGTAAAGGGTGATATGTCTTGCTCAAGGACTCGGCGGTAGTATGCAAGGTCAATACACTCAACACTCTACACAGTCCTTTTTGAGTTCTTAATTGGACTATAACTTTGTTGAATATGCAGTTTCAGCACAATTTCCTATATTCCTGATTCATTCAAGCTCTAGTCCTGGTTTAGCTCAAACCTCTGTCCTCTCGTTCTCACCTGAAATACTGACTGCAGCTCATGAGGATGACTTTGTGAGCGTGATACAGCTGTGAATCTGCGTCCAGTGTTACGTCACACATCGTGCTGTTTTTCCTAAAGGAGTTTAAAGTCTCGAAGGCGCTGTCTCCGATCAGAATATTATTGCTCATATTTGGTTTGGTTTAGTTCTTGGTTTGGTTTAGTTCTTGTCTCTCGATTCGGGACAAACTTTCGTGTGGCCTCTCTCTGTCTCTGACTTGAGTGTTTATGGCTGAAATGAGCCGGTGTCTTTAGCACAGTCTTTAGCACAGTTCTAGAACACTGGCCTGCACATGATGTCACGGTTGCCTTGACGACTATTTCAAAATTCCACTCGATGTCATAATTATTCTATATTATAATTTGTTTGTGTTTGTTTTATTGTTTGTTTTGTTTAATAAAAAAAAAACTTTACTTAATTTTTTTTTCATCATCATTGGTTAAAGCTGTGAATGTCTGTTCGGAGATACTGCTAATATGAGTAACACACTGAACATAAAGATTATTTAGAATGAATTAGGCTTAATAAAGACCCTATTTTACACAAAATTTACTTTTGTGAGCCATGTTATAATGTTAAATTATCAAACCCATACCAGATTTGTTTGTTTCATTCACACGTTTGAGCGACCCTTCTTGGCTAAAAGTGGAGTGTTAAAATGGACTCACACAGAATCCATTTAAACATTTTCTCAGAGTTTATATGAGTCCAATCTGTTCTAGAGTTAATTTAACATTTTTTGAAATGTTAATTAAATAACACTGGACTTTTTAACAATGAAATCAAGAGTTATATTAACATTTTGAGAGTAAACAGATAACACTTTGTAGGGTTATCATGATTTAGCTAAACAACACACAGAGGTATTTTATTTTTACACTTTATTTTAGTTAATTTAACATTTTGGGGGGTAGTAACTACCAGTACACACTGTAAAGTGTAAAAGAAGGTACACTGTATAAAAACGCATTCAGTGCATGTAAAGTAATTTTCTTTAAAACATTGTAAAGGATAAAATTCTGTACAAAACTGGCTCAAACTGGTCTTCTCTTACCAGAGTTTCAAGTGGTGGGAGGTGCCAAATTAACACTAAGAGATGTTGAATTAACACTAGGGGAAGTTGAATTAACTTTAAACATATCAACTCTGGCAAATAACCTCAACTCAAACCCCCATTTAACTTTCAAATAGTTAAAATAACAATTTTTGTATTGAAAACAACTACAATATTTTACACAGAAATTTTAACCTTCCAGTTTTTGCTGTGTTTATTGTTAGTCTGTCTACATCTCTAAATCCTAAAATGCTCTGTTCCACCTTTTAAACCGTATGTTTAAAAGCACAGTGGAGAACTTCGTTGTATTACCGTATGACATGACAAGGTGGAATGTTTTCTGTTTGAAAGAAGAACTCAGCCTAAATACGCAGGGTTTGTGTGAATGAAACAAAACACAACTCCAGGTGTGTTTGTGGTGAGAAAACATTTTAACACTAATCAGAAAATGTCATAATATAGGCCCTTTAATTAAGGCTCTAGGTGTCAGGGTTAGATATTAATTAAAAGCTCACTATGAATCATTCTTAATAAACCATTTGCCCATGAGACTAATTATGTGCAGTTATTATTAAATGTTGTTCAAATATGCAGTGTTGAACTTGTTTAGATAAATGAATACACACATAACACTACACAAACACTAAACTGTAACACAGGGGTCAACCACTTTTTCCTCAGGTGGTTCGCAAGAAATTTAGTATATAAAAGTGGTGGCAAGCCTTAGATGGGGGACAGTTTGATTCTTATAAAACATAAACCATGATCCATTTATAAGTGCACAAAGTCAGGCATCAAAATGAAACATGTACAACTGGTTCAGACATGTTAAGATGCATTTGGCTCTAGAGAAAATGAGATCAATTTAACAGGACATATGATGGTCTTTGTGATACCCACCTTTTCAACTTATACAATATGGTGATTTTGTGAATGTTCAGTTGCTTTAATTTGGTTATTATTATTATTATTATTATTATTATTATTATTAGTAGTAGTAGTAGTAGTAGTAGTAGTAGTAGTATTAATAATAATAATAATTATTATTATTAATAATAATAATAATTATTATTATTATTAATAATAATAATATCTATCGTCTATAATTTCATAGATAAGGGTCCTTTAAGACATCCTATATTCTTGTACATTTGTAAATTTTGAGTTATATTATAGTTTATTGTTTTCTACATTATTTTATTCTATTTTATTTGTTGCATGTTTAGTGTTTGTCTACATTCCGCTCCAAGTACCGCAGCAATTTCCTAATGTTGTGAACCTGTTCACTCATATGGCAATAAAACCTTTCTGATTCTGATTCTGGCTCTGATTCATCTTGCTTGCAATGCTGTTTAACCTTTTTGAAATGTTGTTTTATTTTGGGGACTGTCGCTGTGTTTTAAAAACACAATAAACAGAGTGAAGGAAAAAAAGGTACATGTACAGTGATAATTCATCTAATGCCAGTTACTCAGCACAATACGTACAATTCGGCTATTTCTTTCCGGAGCTCCAAGTTGCCATATTCAGTTTGGATAAAACTTGATCATGATGTGCATGAAAGAAACAGAATTAAGAAATGTGAGTCAATAGACCGTCTATTATACTAGTCTGTGAAGCCTAGTTCAAATAGGCCTGTGTTTTTATGTTGGCTTGTCAAGGCATTTATGTCTTATAAAGTTTGCAACAAAAACCTGTGTACACGACTGGTCTTCTTCAATGGAACAAAAGCAAAGCGCACGTCATTTTTTCAATCGCTGGGGATTTTTATGAATGGGTAGCCTCTCTCTTTCTCTCTCTCTTTCTCTCTCTCAAACACACCTCCTCCGTCTCCTCCTCCTCCATCTCTCCCCACACCACCGCTGCCTCCGCTCACTCCAAGCCGCTCACAGCGACGCTCCGGTCCGCCGCAGTCCGAGCCGAGGTCCCGCTGAAGGAAGCCCCGGAAGGAGGAGCAGGAATGGCGTCGAGCTGGAGCCTCTCTCCGCGTCTCCTCTGCGCCTTTAGCTTGCTTTATCTCTGCGGGTTTGGGAATACCACTTCGGGAAACAAGAAAAACAACCAGGACAAGTGCACACTCAAGGTAAGATCCGCAAAAGTTTCCCGAGAAAGCCGCAAATTACGCACGTCTTCTTTTCCATGCGGACAAAACCAAACCGCTGCACGCAAACCTGCAGCTGCCACTTCAACGTCTTAGCAAAACTTTGTCAGGTTTTTGCTTATCTTAATTTTTTCGTAGTTTTCTCCAGATTTTAACCACGTTTATTTATTGTTATTTCACGTGGGTTTATTGTCAAATCTGAACTTTATTTCAACTTGACGCACAGTTTTGAGTTTTGTTCGCTTGTCACGCTTACCTTTACCTGTTCTTTTCAGTGGAGCGAGACACAGGTCCAAAAAAAACAACAAAAATTCTAACCACGAAGATACGCCCTAATATTAATGTCTTATCTTTAATGTGAACTTTTAACTTTTGGCAATGTCTTTTCAGTGCTTTTTCTAACTCTTTTGGTTTTTGGTCTTTGGTTTCAGTGTCTATCAGGATACTTTGGGATAGGCCTGTTATTGTACTGGACAAATGTTTTGTCTCTTTATGGCTGGTAAAACAGACTCTCCATTAGCATTATTGTAAAGTATATTTGTGTGAAGTGCAGAGTGGATTGTGTAGTCATGTTGAAGTCAGTTGGTGATGCTTTCTATTATTTTCACCTTCATAATTTTACTAATCTTCAAAAATAGTGTTATCTGTTAAAGGTGCGCTGTGTAACTTTTCGGCTGGGGGTCCGTCACCTTGTTTCTATGGATGTGCCATTACTCTGCCTGGAATGTTTTGCAGAATGAGATTAAACAGCTTTGCTTTACATTTATTTAATTACAGGTAGTTTTATAGCTCAAAAATACCTAGAAAAACAGACATTCTGACTGTGAGCGGCCTCTTCACAGATCTGACATGTAACTTGGTCTGGTTTGGTCTCCATGAAGAAAGAAAGCGATGTGCACGCTCTGTATCATGTGAAATAATTATAGATATTCATTGTACTGCTTATCTTATCTGCTAATGTTTGAAAACCATGTTAAGCTGATCATTTGTAAATTAAAAAATGGATAAAACAATGTAAGCTGTATGTTTTATATTATGCAAAATAATATTAGCTAATGGATAGAGAATTACATTGGAGCTGTTTCTTACCTTTTATTTTTATTGAAACAATTTTGCTAATCTTCAAAAATACTGTTTAGCTTTTAATTTGTAGTAGAAAACAATGAATCACTAAGATGGCTAATACAATGTGGGCTCTATGTTTTATATTATGCAAAATAATATTAGTCAATGGAGAGACAATTACATTATGAATTGACATGACATTTGCATATTGGGCATAGGTGACATTCCAGACATGCAGTGGCTTTGTTTTGTAGTGGTGGATTTTACACTGCAAATTTCTCTGATCTGGCCAAGATTTTCAAACTTCTATCAGGTTATTCATCTTGTTTTCAGGTTTATTATCTACACACTAGTTCTGAATTGGTTGTATAATCTTAAAAATGATCACAAATATTTCTTCCGTGACTAAACTAGTCAGAAAATCTTACATTTAGGCAATAAATGTTTAAAAACAAGCTACAGTCCATTTACCATAGTTTCCTCCTGTAACGCGTCACTTGTTTTTAGATTCAGTGATACAGATTTACTTATCTAAAACTTCTAAAGCATCCATAAACTTGTTTCCAGCCCATGAACACTTAGAGACTGCTTCATTCAAGTTTAGAGGTCGTTTATTTTAAGAGAACTTGTCCAGTAAAATGATGTTGCTGCATGGACAGATAATTTCACTACTTTTAAGTCATTTTCTGATAGATTTAAGTGTTTATATCTTAAATTTTCGCCAAGCTTTTTGCAGAGTGTTGTTTCTCATTCTTAGTGTGGTATTGTAGATTTTGTTTATAACACTTTAGTAGAGATATATATTTGAGTTTATTAGTAATTACGTATTGGCTGTGTCCTATCTTATTTTTTGTATAAAGGTTTAATGTTGAGATTTTCAGACCTGTTCAAATAATCCATTTTTAATTTGATGTTATGGTGCACAGCAAAAGCCCTTTCTCTGTGCATAGTACATTTGGAGGATACAGTCTCTCTTCTCTCTTTCCTCACCCCTCTTTCTCTTTCTCTCTTGTTTATTCCTATCCCACCCTCTCTCTCCTCCTTCTCCCACCTCCTCTTCAAACTCTCTCCCTCTCCCCCTCATCAGCCCACTTTCTCTCTCTCTCTCTTTTTTTTACTTTCTCTGCCTTCTCTCACAACCCCCTTCCTTCCTGCTCCTCCTCTCAACCCTTTCTTTCTTTAGTTTTTCTCTCTCCCTCTCCCCTTTCTTGTTTCTTCTTTCCTCGCTCTCTCCCCCTCCTTTTCCTCTCTTTAACTTTTCTGTGCCTTCTGTAATCCCCTCTGTGTCTTTCTCTCCACCTCTCCCTCCCTCTCTTCTCTCTCTGTCTCCCCCTCTCCTCCTCCTCTCTCTGTCTCTCCCCCCCTTCCTCCATCCCTCCCTCTTTCTCTGGTGCTTGTGTGTGAATGTTTTTTGTTCCTTTCATGTGGGGCTCTTTGTGTAGCTGCAGGTAGCCGAGCACTTCCTGTCTTTTGTCCCAGGTCGTTTTGAAGTGTTAAACCACCACACTCGGCTGCTCTCAGGGTTTAGTCCAGACTTCTCACCCATGCATCCACAAGCACACACTGTTTAAAGGCTAAATGTCTCTCAAAATTCACTTTTTTGAGCTTTTGACATGTTTTAACATGCAGACCTAATTCTGCAATAATTAACTTTTTTACAGACTTAAAAGGTCTTCTGTTACGGAAAAGTGACTGTTGTGATCTTTTAGCCATGTTACAACGTTGCTACTTCATCAAAAACGTACATGGATTTGTGTTTTATTTGAGTAACCCTTTATTATTATTCTGTCTACATCTCCAAAGCTCAAAATGGTCTGTTCCACCTGTAGTTTTCAAGTTAACAGCTACATTTGACCTTTGTTTAGTAGAGATCGCAAATCCAGAGAATGATCCAAATGATTCTAGTGAAGGTGTATGGAGTTTAAACACACAGTGGAGCACTTACTGTATTACCACATGACATCACAAGGTGGAACAGAGTGTTTTCAGTCTAACAGATGTAGAACTCAGCCTAAACATACAGGGTTTGTGTGTTAAACATGTGTGAATGAAACAAAACACAAGTCCAGGTCTGTTTTTGATAAGGAAACTGCACTATAACATAGATTAGAAAATAGCATGTGTTATAGTTATAGTTTTCCTCACCATTTACTCATCTGAAGTTGTATTTGAAGTGATTCGTGCATATTTGATTAATCTTTCATCACTTATTTTTAAGACTCTATATTTTCTTAATTGAAAATACACAAGCTGCAGTTATCTATGCAGATTTTTTGTTGTGATTACATTTACAATGACGTCAGTTACTTTTGGGCACTTATTAAACTGTTTAAATCAATGTTACGAGTTAAAATGTACATATTATACCATTATGATCCATGGGTATAATCATAGATTATAACTATATAGCAGTCACAAGCACAGTATGTCCTCTTCAGTGTTGTATCGTCACTGAAACATATCTGGTGTTTTGTTTCATTAAAGAGGCACTTTGTAACTGTTTCCCTATCGGTGTTGTTTATTTGCCTAGAATGATCCAAAGTATGGCATTAAGCGTGTCTATTTCCATGGATATGCCACTAGACCCATGCCACGCCAGTAATTCCAAAAATCTGAATAAGTATCAGTACGTAAATAGGACAAAATCTGACCTTAGAATAGCAGAATAGTCTTGAACTATACCAGAAGCAGTGTAAGGCCACAGTGTAGAAAATGTAGGACTTTAAGGTGCATTATGCAACTTTTTAGTTCCTTGTTTCTATGGATATGTCATTGCTCTGCCTGGAATGTTCCGCAGTATGATATTAAACAGCTTTACCTTTCATTTTTCTCAGTTACCGATGATTTTACCGCTCAGAAATACATAGAAAAACAGGCAGAGCGGGGATCGGGGTTGCCTCTCCACAGATCTGACCTGTAACTTTGCTTGGTTTAGTCTACATGAAGATAGAAACGTATAATACCATACTGTGACCTTCCAGACGAAGCAATAACATCCCCATGGACAAAAGCATTTTGACGGGCCCTTCACCAGAAAAGTTACACAATGCACCTTCTAAAGTTAGTGTTGACATTACCGGTTTTGGATATTGTTTTGATATAAGCTGCAGTATTTTGTGAGTATCTTATGTTCATTTCGAGATCCACTGTTGCTCTGTTGAGATTTAAAGGGCTTATCTTTGTGAATGGGCGGCAGGATGCGTCTGATGCTTCCTTTGTGGATCTAGCACACTTCACTGCTCACTAGGACCATGACTTCATGCTAGAGTATCTGTTAGTGCATTTTAGTTTAATTAATAGTATTATTCTAAATCTCCTTTCCTTCTAACCACTGAAATGTTTTTTTATACATTGTTCCATTCTCAAAAACACATATGAACTTTTGCAGCTGTAAAGTTAGTATAGCAACTTTTTACATTTTACGCACCAACAGGATTTGAGAGAAGTCTGAGATGTGTAGGAAGGAAGCACATATAGTTCAGAAGATGTTTGTAGAGGTCTGTTTATACTTTTTATATGTTTAAGAGCCATAGACATACTTGGACGACTGAGGGATTACACAGATATAAGGCCACATGGTAATATAAGAGAACGTACTATGATTTAATGTTGAAAATCACATTCATTGTAAAGAGAGTGTTTTTAATATAATTTTGGTATCAGGAACGGTCTTGAATATCAAAGCTATTCCTTGGTATCGAAATAAAGTTTGAAATGTTAGTTTTATTCGTGACACACTATACTTGAAGCCATTTCTATTCGTGCCCTTTTAAATTGCCTTGTCATTGACCTAGCCCTATCAACATGTTTAGTGAGAATACATTTCTGTCATAGCTGCAGGCTTATTTTCACTTTATGCAAATCTCCACTTAGCTCCACTCTGATGCTTTCACAGAACAGTTAGAGACCAGTCTATTTACATTTAGGTTTAGCAGGTAGCTTATTGTATTGGTATGTGGAAAAATATTAGTAATGTTAATGAAATGACTCAGGAGCCCAGGATGAAGCCAGGACATAAACTGGACAAAAAACTAAAACTAAACGAAATTCATAGTTTTATCCTGATTTACTAAAGCTATGACTAAAACTACAATTTAATTGGGATTTAAACTCAGGTCTGAACTAGGTCTGAACTAGGTCTGAACTAGATCTGAACTAGGTCTAAACTAGGTCTAAACTAGGTCTAAACTAGTTCTAAACTAGTTCTGAACCTGGCCTAAACCTGACCTAAACCTAGACTCACCAGACCTAAATCAGATCTAAACCCTGTCTAAACTAGGTCTAAACCAGGTCTAGACCAGGTCTAGACCAGGTCCAGACCAGGTCCAGACCAGGTCCACACCATGTAGACCTTTTTGAAGTGTTGTCATTGAAAGCAGGATGTGTAAAGTGCAGACAGAGGCTTCCTGTTCACACCTCTGGCCTCTGTAACAGGCTGATAAAACACACTGCAAACTGTGACTGGAGAAAGACCTGGAAAATACAACCAAACAACTGTGGGGGACACTTTTATGTGCTATGTATATAATAATGTTCAGGTTTGTAATATAAAGAATACACTCAATACTCAATACTGATTCTAATACTACAATGATAATAAGACCTATTTATTTAGACAACAGCGTGTGATTTTCAACATTAAACCATTGTACTTTCTCTTCTCTTCCCATGTGTCCTTAATGTGTGAAGGTAGGTTCCATAGTGCTCCATGTCCGTATACTCGTCTATGTGCTCTTATACTTGTTCTGATACAGCTCAAGATCATTCTAAATCTTCAGGAAATGTTCACTTCTGTCCTGTGAATGTGTTTTAGTATCGATACCTGCTCAAATGAGGATCTAATTTCGATACTTTTGACAGTAACTCGTGTCGGCCTTCGTGTGCATAAGTTGTAACAGCGTGTTTTTAGTTCTTTACTGTTACATTAGGGACTGGGGCTTATCTCATCTGATGCACTCAACAATGAAGAATGCAGTGAGGTGGAAGGAGCCCAGGGACCAGGGAGCCAGAGACGCAGCGGCCATGTTGGATCACAAAGTGTGTTTTGTTTGTGTTTTTTCCCCAGTCCTCCCTCTGAGTAACATGAACAGGAGCTGAAACACTTCCTCTGACTTCAAAAGAGAAGCGAAGGTGGAGAGAGGGAGGGAGGGAGGAAAAAGAGGGAAGAGGGAAAAGAAAGAATGAAAAGAAGGGGGGAGAGTAAACCAGGACTAGACCAGGGACTAAACTGGGGACTGAACTGAGGACTAAACCAGGGACTAGACCAGGACAAGCCCAGGGACTAAACTGGGGACTCAACTGGGGACTAGACCAGGGACTAGACCAGGGACTAAACTGGGGTCTAAACCAGGGGCTAAACCAGGACTAGACCAGGGACTGAACTGGGGACTGAACTGGGGACTGAACTGGGGACTAGACCAGGACAAGCCCAGGGACTAGACCAGGGACTAGACCAGGGACTAAACCAGGGACTAAACCAGGGACTAAACCAGGGACTAAACCAGGACAAGCCCAGGGACTAGACCAGGGACTAGACCAGGAGTAGAACAGCCAGGGAGGAACTAGACCAGGGACTAGACCAGGGACTAAACCAGGACTAAAGCAGGATAATGCAGGAGCCCAGAGACATTTGTTTCACATCTTGAGTACGAAAGGTTTAACCCCTGGAATGGATAGGACACTCACACAGGACCCTTAAAAGGCCTTTCTTAAGTTTCGAAAATGTGGATAACCAGTAGAGGGCGCCACCCAAAGTAGCCAAAAAATCTGATTTGCTTCACACCCCTGAGTACATCCACCAAACCTCTGCCAAAATGTTCAGTCTTGGGGTATATTGAAAAAATGTGATTTCTTAAGTTCCGCAATTGTGGACTAAGGGGCTTAAGAAGGGCCTATGTTACCCCCAAATTCACGTTTAATTCACATCTTGAGTACATCCATTAAACTTGACTGAAATATAGTCCATGACCAACTGTTTAAGAATCCATGATTCTTAAGTTCATCAGTTGTGGACAAGAGGGCTTAAGAAAGGGCCAAAGGTCAAATTACCCAAAAATGCAGATTTCATTCACATGATGAGTACATCCACCAAACCTCTTCCAAAATGTTAGGCTTGGGGATGACACTGAAAATTAGTCTTTCTTAAGTTCTGCAATTTTGGATAAAGGGGGTTAAGAAGGGCCCACGTGACCCCCAAATTCACGTTTAATTCACATCTTGAGTACATCCATTAAAATTGGCTGAAATATAGTCCATGACCAACTGTTTAAGAATCCATAATTCTTAAATTCATCAGTTGTGGATAAGGGGGCTTAAGAAAGGGCCAAAATGTCAAAATACCCCAAAAAGGAGATTTAATTCACATCATGAGTAGATCCACCAAACATCTTCCAAAATGTTAGGTTTGGGGATGACGCTTAGAATGAGTGTTTCTTAATTTCTGCACATGTGGACTAAGGGGCTTAAGAAGGGCCTATGTGACCCCCAAATTAATGTTTAATTCACATCTTGAGTACATCCATTAAACTTGGCTGAAATGTAGTCCATGCCCAACAGTTGAAGATTCCATGATTCTTAAGTTCATCAGTTGTAGAAAAGGGGGCTTAAGAAAGGGCCAAAGGTCAAATTACCCAAAATAGTAGATTTACCACATCTAATTTAATGTGCTTCATGTTTAAGCAGTAACATTGTGCTATCTCTGCTATCAAATGAAAGTAAGCAACATCAGTCAAGACTAACATACACTCAACAAAAATATAAACGCAACACTTTTGTTTTTGCTCCCATTTGTCATGAGATGGACTCAAAGATCTAAAATTCATTCCAGATACACAATATTACCATTTCTCTCAAACATTGTTCACAAATCTGTCTAAATGTGTGATAGTGGCACTTTTGCTTTGCTGAGATAATCCATCCCACCTCACAGGTGTGCCACATCAAGATGCTCATCAGACACCATGATTAGTGCACAGGTGAACCTTAGACTGCCCACAATAAAAGGCCACCCTGAAATGTGCAGTTTTGTCTCACAGCAAAATGCCACAGATGGCGCAAGCATTGAGGGAGCGTGCAATTGGCATGCTGACAGCAGGAATGTCAACCAGATCTGTTGCTCGGGCGTTGAATGTTCATTTCTCCACCATAAGCCGTCTCCAAAGGCGTTTCAGAGAATATGGCAGTACATCCAACCGGCCTCACAACCGCAGACCACGTGTAACCACACCAGCCCAGGACCTCCACATCCAGCAGGTTCACCTCCAAGATCGTCTGAGACCAGCTACTCAAACAGCTGCTGAAACAATTGGTTTGCATAACCAAAGAATTTCTGCACAAACTGTCAGAAACCGTCTCAGGGAAGCTCAACTGCATGCTCGTCGTCCTCATCGGGGTCTTAACCTGACTCCAGATCGTCGCTGTAACAGACTTGAGTGGGCAAATGCCCACATTCGATGGCGTCTGGCACGTTGGAGAGGTGTTCTCTTCACGGATGAATCTCAGTGTACATTGTTCAGGGCAGATGGCAGACAGAGTGTGTGGCGTCGTGTGGGTGAGCGCTTTGCTGATGTCAATGTTGTGGATCGAGTGGCCCATGGTGGTGGTGGGGTTATGGTATGCACAGAGATACCGTGATGAGATCCTGAGGCCCATTGTTGTGCCATACATCCATGAACATCACCTCATGTTTCAGCAAGATAATGCACGGCCCCATGTTGCAAGGATCTGTACACAATTCTTGGAAGCTGAAAATGTCCCAGTTCTTGCATGGCCAGCATACTCACCGGACATGTCACCCATTGAGCATGTTTGGGATGTGCTTGACCGGGCGATAATCGACAGCGCGTACCAGTTCCCACTAATATCCAGCAACTTCGCACAGCCATTGAAGAGGAGTGGACCAACATTCCACAGGCCACAATTGACAATCTGATAAACTCTATGCGAAGAAGATGTGTTGCACTGCATGAGGCAAATGGTGGTCACACCAGATACTGACTGGTTCCGAGTCCCCAGACCCCCAATAAAGCAACAACTGCACATTTCAGGGTGGCCTTTTATTGTGGGCAGTCTAAGGTACACCTATGCACTAATCATGGTGTCTGATGAGCATCTTGATGTGGCACACCTGTGAGGTGGGATGGATTATCTCAGTAAAGCAAAAGTGCCACTATCACACATTTAGACAGATTTGTGAACAATGTTTGAGAGAAATGGTAATATTGTGTATCTGGAATGAATTTTAGATCTTTGAGTCCATCTCATGACAAATGGGAGCAAAAACAAAAGTGTTAAGGCTTATATTTTTGTTGAGTGTAGTATGAGTGATTACAGGAAATTAACTCTTGCCCTATGAAGAATGTCCCAGAAAAAAAATGATAGCAAAACTTCATTGCATATCAATATTTGAACATTTTTTAATGTCATGAATAAACCCTGCACATTAATTGGATAGAAAATCTGAATTATACTCTGAAAATGTCAACAAGTAAAAGCTGTCTTTAAATCTCCTGAGTACTCTATACCCGACAGTTTCACAAATGATGCCTGATTACAAAATAAAGCTACAAAACTTAAACTACATGATTGTCTTATACTCTGAACATGTCAACAAATGAAAGACATCTTTTGAAACTCAAATGACAACTTTGAAATCAAAGACAGGTTTGGTCATGTCTGAACATTGTTGCAACCACTACTGCTCTTCATCAGACTCTGCTTTTTCCTCTACATCGCTTGCATCATCTTCTTCATCAGATGAAGCCGCTTCGAAACTTTCATTGTCAATCTCGTCAGCGCCTTCATGGTCATCAGGCATTTCTGGCACCAGGGAATCTGGTAACTGAGGACCATCGAACCAAACTGGGGTGTAAACCCCATTCTCCAGCATCCATCCATCATCTTCTGAGGGATGTTGAACAAGTTCTGCCTGGTCAGCATCAGCCCACATCTTTGCAACAAATGCCACTCGTTTCAAATGGCACATGACCTCAGCTTCACCAGGTGGCAGACCACTGGCATCGCTCCCATTTAGTTTTTCGAGGGGATTTTTGCATCTCGTCTTTGGATAAGACACTGTCTAAAACCGATTGTACCTTTGTGAATTCAGTGACACCTTGAGTTTTCTGGCTCCATACAGACTAGCTGTAAACTTTAGGAGAACCTTGCAGCTTCTTTCATCCTTGGGCTTTGTTGTGAGTGTCTCAATGCCTTCTGCACGTCAGTGTTTTTCAGATATGTGGCAAATGGCCTAACCTTTCCTTCTTGACAAATGCTGAGGTATAGTCCGAGCCCGTAAATGCATGAAATGCTAGCAATGACTTGCAAACCCTGGCCCTAGTGACCTTTGTATCTCAGTGATGTTGATGAACCTGCGATTCTTCTTTGACACCGCTCCCACGCCCATCCAGACTGTCTTGTCTAATTTCCACAGTGATAGACTAAGAGCACAGCAATGTCCGTGGTCATGGGCTCTGACAACTATGTCTCCTCTGCAAGTAGCATGCTGGTCAGCCTCAATAGCATGGCGTACTATCTTGGTGTCCGCCTCTTCGGATTTGACTTTGATCTCAGGAACGCAACGACACTCAACTTTTCCATCAACATTCATGAAGTGGAAACAATCCCCAGATGGAACATCTAAGACCACTTCGCAATTCTCAAGAACTGAAGCATAAGAGTCATCCTGCCATTCCGTGATGAAAATACTGGCAATTCCCGCTGGAACGATCTGGATTCTAATGCTTTTGAAAGGACCTTTGGTCTTCTTTGAGATGGACCAGTAAGGGATGAACAAATACCAAATTTGGTTGGGTGGCATTAAGCCCCTTTTCCACAACTGATGAACTTAAGAATCATGGAATCTTCAACTGTTGGGCATGGACTACATTTCAGCCAAGTTTAATGGATGTACTCAAGATGTGAATTAAACATTAATTTGGGGGTCACATAGGCCTTCTTAAGCCCCTTAGTCCACATGTGCAGAAATTAAGAAACACTCATTCTAAGCTGCCATCCCCAAACCTAACATGTTGGAAGATGTTTGGTGGATCTACTCATGATGTGAATTAAATCTCATTTTTGGGGTATTTTGACATTTGGCCCTTTCTTAAGCCCCTTATCCACAACTGATGAACTTAAGAATTATGGATTCTTAAACAGTTGGTCATGGACAATATTTCAGTCAAGTTTAATGGATGTACTCAAGATGTGAATTAAACGTGAATTTGGGGGTAACATAGGCCCTTCTTAAGCCCCTTAGTCCACAATTGCGGAACTTAAGAAATCACATTTTTTCAATATACCCCAAGACTGAACATTTTGGCAGAGGTTTGGTGGATGTACTCAGGGGTGTGAAGCAAATCAGATTTTTTGGCTACTTTGGGTGGCGCCCTCTACTGGTTATCCACATTTTCAAAACTTAAGAAAGGCCTTTTAAGGGTCCTGTGTGAGTGTCCTATCCATTCCAGGGGTTAAACCTTTCGTACTCAAGATGTGAAACAAATGTCTCTGGGCTCCTGGACTAGGACTACAGCAGGACTACAGCAGGACTACAGCAGGACTACAGCAGGAGTTAGAGGGGCCGTGCAGTGTGAGGGCTGTGTCTTTGTGAATGAGTTTAACAAAGTTGTAAAACAAAACGAGTCATGGCCCCAATTACAACTTTCACTACAGCGTTAGATCCAGACCACTGTAAAAAAAAGAAAAAAAAAAAAAATTTAAAGAAAGGCCTATTTATAGGATTTGTTCACTTCAGGTTTTATTATCGATTAGTATGTGGTTATCAATTTTGACTTATTTTCAACTCTTGTGTTAATAACTGAATAATCACAAAATAGTGATGTTTCTTCTCAAGATAATCCCTCGGCAGGTGGTGAGCCCACAGGAGGGTGGACATTATGGTCCTTGATGTTAGTTCATAGGGGTGCAGGCATGTTTTGGGTTGATGGGGGAAACTGAACTCCACACAGAAAGGCCTGGGCGACCCGAGGATCGAATCCGCAACCTTCTTGCTGTGAGGCATGAGTGTTGCCACTCAGCCACCGTGCCACTAGAATTGTAGATAGGATACTTATTACCTTAACAAGACTCAAATCAATACTGTCATAAGCCCAAAAACTGAAGTAAAAAACATATTTCTTCTTGTTGTCTGCACTGAAAGGAATCATGGTCTATGTAGTTCCCTATGTTTATTAACTGTTACTGCTATAAAACAATGCATTTAAGCGAATAAAGTTGTGACTTGATATATTGTGGCAGCCCATGATATTATTGAGAGACCTTTGACGATACAATATCACGATATTTCGGTTATTCTTACATCTCTAGTAAAAAATGTAAGGTGATACCCATGGATATAAAACTAAAGCATTATTAAAAGGGGGGTGTCATGCAAAATGGACTTTTTTAAGCTTTCTACCATGTTATAATGTTCCTTCATCAAAAACATGCTTGAAGGTTTTAGATGTCATCCATGCATGTTTGAGTCATTTAGCGATCTCTCCTGGGCCCTCTGCAAACTCTGCTTACGTTTAGCTGTAGGATTCTGTCCAATTCTGTCCGCCCACCAGCCTTCATCACCCACGCTCCCACACGACAATCCTCCATAAATATACAAAAACAAACAAAACTGCACACAAGAACTCGACAAACCTGATGCGACGTGCGGTAGTTTCAGTGGCAAGATGGCACTGATGGTCAACTGATAGCGCTCTGAAGGGGGAGTAACTTAGCACGGAGAGCAAAGGGAAGGGGGACTGTGAGCGGCAAAAATAAAAGTGAAACTTATAACACATGGTAATATGTTGTTTTCTGCAAAAACAATAAAAGGTAACGTGGTGATCTAAATATGTTATGAGTTAGACGCAGCTGATGTTGTCAACATTCTCTGGGGGTGTGATGCTAACTGTAGGCACTCCTCTGTGTGGCGCATTGATAGACTTTAATCTGGGCTTTATTCTAACACTATTTGACCTGAAAGAACTGATTTATCTGGAACCACAAGAGGAAAGATTATTTTTACTGTTCAACAAGCTCACATTTTTATTGAAAATCAAACTCCTAAACAGGACCATGAACGCTCGTATTGATCACGAGCTCCTGAAAATGTGCCGTTTAAATCCATTTTGTATTTTTCTCTTGAGTTTTCAGATGGCTATGTGTGCATTGTGTCACCATGGAAATATCTGAACAATCCACCATACAGATACATGAAGAACACCCCCAGCATGATGTCACTGCACAGTACCCCAGAGAAATGTAATACCCCGTCTTGAAGCTACCAACATTTTACAAAACTTCAAAACTCCATGTCCGATTGCGTTAAGATTGCGAGACGTGTTTGCCGATGGGCACAGGGAGCAGTTTCTTCCTGTTTTTTGGTCTGTTTTGAAGTGATGGTTCTCAGAGGAGCAGCTTCTGTCTCTGCTCAGGGCCACTGTTCAGGAGCACATCTGCAGAACACATCTCCTTCTCCTTTACCTGTGTCCTCATCCGTATCCCACAATCCTCTGGGGCTGCTTCCCCCTCAGTCCACAACAATGATGAGTTTTCCATCAGAGTGAATCTATGCGAGGAGCAGACAGTGGAAAACCTGAGGCCATCCTTTAAAGGTGCTCTACCTGATTTGTTCCCGTCTTAAAAAGCTGAAAACAGAACTAGTTCATTTTAAAGGTGACACAAACTGATTCTTGTGAGGTTTAAGTCATGTTATAATGTTGTTACCTCATACCTGGAGTTGTGTTTTGTTTCATTCACACATCTGACCCTTTATTATTAATCTGTCTTTATCTCCAAAGCTCAAATACTCTGTTCCATCTTGTGATGTCATGTAGTTGCAATTTTCAAGTTGACAGCTGCAATTTACATATAACATCCCTCAGTCATCCAGGTATCCAATAATCTCTGACAAAAGGAGAAATTCAGCTTGTCAACTGGACAAATGTTTCTAAGCAGCTTCTTCAGTTCTGGTCAGACGCTGGTGGACACTGCATTATATCTGGGATGGGAGGAGCTGACTACACTGAAACTACTCTGAAACTAACACCCCTACTTGTTTACAGTTTTTGTTTGTTAGCTAGGCCTATTCAACTGTATGTACTGAGTGTGGAGTCATATTAGCATAATCATTCAGGCCCATAATGCAAAATGGTTTTAACCTAAATAAATGTTTGTCCAGCTGACAAATTGAATTTCTCATTCCCAGGTCTGAGATTATCCAGATGATTTTAGTGAAGGTGTAAGGAGTTTAGAAACACAGTGGAGCACTTCCTGTATTACCAAGTGACATCACAATGTAGAACAATGTTTTTGATGAGAAAAACATTATAACATTAAGAAGAAAATAGTGTAATGGGTTCTTTAAACAGTTTGCAGTGGTCCAAAGTTCTTCCTCACTTCCCTTCTGCATTCTGAGGGTCCTAATTATTCACCACGATGAGTTTAGAAGCGCTTTTCACACATTTCAGAGGCCAGAGTGGAGTTTTATAGTATTACGGTAAAGCTAATGACAAGTAGCATGCTAAGTGCATACGTCCTGATTCTTGGACAATACAACCATTTGTTATTAGGTGCACAGATGAGTAGAAGAAATTTTGCACTTGCTCACTGGAATGTTTTTTTTTTCTATTGTCAAAATTGTTTAAAAAAATATATAATAAAGTACAGTAAAAGTGGAATATGCTTAAAAGTTCACATGACAATTTATTAAGAGCTAAAATGAAATCAGTTCTATGGGGAAAAAAACATATATAAAAACCACGCAGTCTTACTGTGCCTAGCCGTGTTACCTGCTCGACTATATAGAGATGACTGCATTTAATGCCGTACTGTGGAACATTCCAGGCAAGGCAATAACATCTCCATGGAGACCAGCAAGTGGCAGACCCTTCAAAAAGTTTATTCCAGTTTTTGAAGGGCATAATAAGCACACATGATTCACAACAGAACTTATTTATTTGAGTAAAATTGTCTGTTGCGCTGATCTACAGCCAATGAAAAATGCCCAATGTTATTTTTTACGGACTGTTGAATACCGTTCGCGCCACTATTTACTGTTACTTTAGGGTTGAATGAAAATATCAAATTGCTATATTTATTTTTTGGACAAGCATTGAGGTTACATTTGCAATTTAATACTTTAATAATAGGATTCTGTTCAAAGTTCACATTTTACACACATCCAGAAGAATTGACAGGACTGAAAGATGAACGGGCAAACTAACACAAGAATCACATTTCAGAGCAGGTTGGTGCAGATCAAAACTACAGAGTTAGCCGTTTTTATGCAGAGTAAGACCGGAGATTTTGTTTGCGGAGAAAATGATGGTACTTCAAAAACTGCAGCCTTTGCGATTGCCTAATTGTGTTCATTCAAATTTCGATTCAATTGAGATGTAATGTTGTAGTCCTACTGTTATATATTCTCAATCTAAACCACAGCGCACCAAAAAAACAAAAAAACAAAAAAAACATATTATTTAATTGAATTTAAAGGAGCATTGTGTAACTTCTGGTTTGAACAATAAAACCACCTGTAACTGAATAAACGCAATGTCGAGCTGTTTACTGTCACACTGTGGAACATTCCAGGCAGAGTAGTGACATATCCATAGAAACAAGCAGGTAATGGACCCTCCACCAGAAAAGTAACACAATGCGCTTTTAAACTCCTCCAGTATTTTCTGATTTGGGGTCCCTTTTTAGAACAGACTGCGCCCCTCTTCTGTCCCGGATCGGTCGGGGGTCTTAGTGGCTCAGTGATGCAGTAGCAGTTTTGTCTTGACTCCCTGGGAAAGTCCTGGTTGAGTTCTGGGTTAGTCCTGGTCCACTGCCCACTGGTCTTACCTCCTCGGGGCTGAGAGGAAATGCACTTTTGTTTAGCGCAGTTTCAGCATTACAGCTTCCTGCTCCACAGATCACAACTGCGCTCAGGAACCTAAAGAAAGAAGACGGAATAATTTACAGGTCCTATATTACACAAAACGGACTCCTGTGAGCTTAAGTCATGTTATAATGTTTGTACCTCCTCAAAAATATACCAGAAGATGCTTTGTTTCATTCACGCATGTTTGATTTATCCTTTAATATTAGTCTGTCTGCACCTCCAAAGCTCAAAACGCTCTGTTCCACCTTGTGATGTCATGAAGCAGTAGTTTTCAAGTCAACAGCTCCTTTTACCTTTTAGTTCAGTAGAGATGGGCAATTCCAGGGTTGAAATTATCCAACTCATTCTAGTGAAGGTGTGCGAAGTTTAAAACATAGTGGAGCACTTCCTGTATTACCACATGACATCACAAGGTGGAACAGAGTGTTTGCTGTTTTGAGAGAAGAACCCAGCCTAAATATGCAGGGTTTGTGTGTTAAACATGTGAATGAAACAAAACACAACTCCAGGTCTGTTTGTGATGAGGAAACTACATTAGAACACAGATAAAAAACTGTGTAATTTGGGCCCTTTAAATCTTTCGTTGCACCTTTTTTAGTTCTGTCCTGGTTTGGTTTGAGTAGACCAGCAACATTGGTTCAAAAATTAAATCTAAATCTCAGTTGAATGCCAATAAAAAAAGACAAGACTATTATTTAAGTTGCATAATAATCCCTTGAGTAACAAAATAAATACCTTGTTTTATCATGTATATATCTACTAACCCTGTACCGCTATATAACTGTTTAGAGGTTTCAATGAAGTACTTTATTAGCCCAACATGCATTTGTTTTCAATTTGATTTAGCCCTAGTTTAGACCTGCCTTAAACCTGGTTCATTTAATTTTTTTTAGTCCTGGTTTAGCCCTGGTTTAGTTTAGGTTTATCCCTAGTTCAGTCCTGATTCAGTCTTGGTTCAGTCTTGGTTCAGTCCTGGTTTAGTCCTGGTTTAGTCCTGGTTCAGTCCTGGTTCAGTCCTGGTGTGGTCCTGGTTCAGTCCTGGTTCAGTCCTGGTGTGGTCCTGGGGTAGTCAGGGTATATTCCAGCTGTAGTCTTGGTTTAGTTCAGTCTTATTTCATGTCTAATCTGTTCACATCTCTGACCTAATTATATTTCTCACCTATACAGTTGCATTTTTTATCTTTTGTACCGTACCACTGAGATTTGATTTTTATTGCACTAATTCCACCAACTGAAGTACCGTAACTACATTTCTTTTATTTGTATCGAATACTCTTTTTTTAATGTCGAAATGTTTTTTCTTGGAGTTCTGTCCGGAGTTTGTGAGGTGGGTCAGACCTCAGGGGATCTCCCAGAATCACTTCCTGTTTTAATCAGCGCTAATTACCATAGCTCCAGTTACACAGATCCAGACTGGGACCATTTCAAGTCTTCTACTTCTGATTATAAAAGAGAAAGCTTTAAGATGCTATTTATTGAAACTGCACATTTTAATTAATAAGGAATACTCAAACTGGGTCAAATAGTACATGTTTTTGGTTATTTTGATGCATTTGTGGTGTAATACAATGTTGATGGACCAAAACTGCTTAATGTTTTGCCATTAAATGAGATTTGGTTCTCAAAGGTTGAAAAGATCAATGTTTTGAAAATTGCAGTATCATCTAGCGGCACGGTGGCTGAGTGGCAACACTCAGGCCTCACAGCAAGAAGGTTGCGGGTTCGATCCCCGGGTCGCCCGGGCCTTTCTGTGTGGAGTTTGCATGTTCCTCCCCGTGTCTGGATGGGTTTCCTCCGGGTACTCCGGTTTCCCCCATCAACCTAAAACATGGTGTCCAACATCTGTCCTGGGACTACAGATGAAAAATAGCTGTCTGGCTAATTCTGGCATATTTACATGTAAATGTTGATGAAATGTTAATGTGCACTGTCCCATAAATAAATAAAAATCTATGATAAGAAATCTATCAGTTATTTTGAACAGGACTTGGTCCTGGTTTAATCCTGGTTTAATCCTGGTTTGGACATAGTTTGCTCCTGGTTAATCTTGGTTTGATGCTTGTTTTTTAATATATTCAGTCATGTTTTAGTCTTTTTTAGACCAGTTTGGTAGAAGTTTAGTCTTTAGACCTTATTTAGTCCCATTTTAGTACTAGTTTAGATCTGATTTAGGTCTAGTGTAGTCTTCGTTGAGACAGACCCAGGTTAGTCCTGGTTTGGACCTGATTTAGACCTGGTTTGGACCTGGTTCAGATCTGGTCTAGACTCTTGCTTGAGACAGAATTAAACTTGGTTGAGCCCTGGTTTAGACTGTTGTTTGGGACAGGTTTAATCCTTATTTAGCCCTGGTTTAGACTCTTGTTTGGGGCAGGATTAAACTTGGTTTAACCTTGGCTCAGACTTGGTCGAGACTTTTCTTTGGGGCAGGATTAGTATTGGTCTAGTCCTGATTTATTCCTGGTTCGAACTTGGTTCAGACTTGGTTTAGACTCTTGTTTGGTCCTGGTTCAGACCTGGTTTAGTCTCTTGTTTGGTCCTGGTTCAGACCTGGTTTAGTCTCTTGTTTGGTCCTGGTTCAGATCTGGTTCAGACCTGGTTTAGTGTCTTGTTTGGGGCAGGATTAGGGTCTGGAGGAGGGTCTGGAGGAGGAAGTGCTGATTACAGAGTTGGCCTGAACACTCCCAGATGTGAGACAAACACAGGTTTACAAACAGGACCCCCTCTGCAGCCCTGGGACCCTCTAACAAGGACTCAGGCCAAACTTTGGAGTGACAAACCAGATGACCTCATGTTCATTAGTCTTTTTCATGATGTACTCGATACATGTGCTTGTGTTAGAGATCTGTGTTAGTCCTGATTTAAAGCTGCATTGTGTAACGTTTGGGTTGGGGGTCCATCACCTGCTCCACAGTATGACATTAAACAGCTCTCCCTTACATCGGTTCAAATTCAGGTAGTTTTCTCATGAATGTCCACAGAAACATGGTGGCTGTGACAACAGGGAGTGGGTTCGCCTCTCCACAGATCTGACCTGTAACATGGTCTGGTTTTGGCTTCATGTTCCATACAGTGAAACATTCCAAACAAAACAATAACATCTCCATGGTGAAAATCATTTGACGGACCCTCCAATGCACCTTTAATTGATATTTTACTGTGATGATGCTGGGAGTGTTCTACATGTATGTGTATGGCAGAATTGGTTACCATGGTGACACAGTGCATATTTTAGCAAACACAGGCAAAAAAGTATTTAGTCTGAAAACTCAAAAAATAAATAAATAAATACATTTTTAAAAAAATAAAGATTTTAACAGCACATTTTCTGGAGCCTGTGATCAATCACAGTCCTGTTTATGGGTTTGATTTTCAACAAAAAGGTGAGAGTGAAAAACTGTTGGCTAATGCTAGCTAGCTTGTGACTGAAATAAAAAAAAATAAAAAATTGGGAGAGACCCAAATCAACTCGCCTATTATAGTTTCAGCCAAGTCAGTTCTTTCCGGTCAGACTGTGAAAGAAAAGCCCCAGACAGGGCAGAGCTCAGGGTTTGTGTGTTAAACATACATGAATGAAACAAAACACAACTCCAGGTTGGTTTGTGATGGGGAAACATTAGAATTTAGATAAAGAAAATAGCGTAATATGGGCCTTTTAAAACAGCAAAGCATTTTTCATCTTCATTCTGGCATCATGTCGGTATCAAGTCATTTCCTTATCGAAATCGAGTTTGAGTTTTGGGTGTCATTATGACTCCTTCACAGCACACTTCAGTCCGAGGCACTGACCTGCCTTAGTGATAAATGATGGTTATTATCCCAAAACACCTGGAGGAAGGAAGCAGCACCGCCACTATTATTACTGGCCTGAGGCAGTGGGCGGGGCCTGTTTTTGAGTGGGTGTGGTTTGTGTGCAGAGGGGATGGGCCAGAGAAAATGCTCAGGTTGAAAGCCAAAGCTGCAGACAGTAATCATTATAATGCAGGGAGATAGAAACCATACAGTAATGCAACAATAGCAGGACGTCACAGCCTCGAACTGCAAAGTAAAATTTCTGTCTGTCATGTGAGATTCTGGAATTTAGCTTTAAGTTTGGAGCAGAGGAAACAGTTGACTATTTTTGGCTAAGATTAAAAGTGTATTGTATGTTTCAGAAATGAATACTGAAAGACATTTTCTATTTGTCATATGGCCCTAACCAGGCTCACTGCAGATTGGTTTGTGTGTCGCTCTGAAATGAGTTCTACTCATTGTGAATCTGGAACGGCTCTCGTTGAAAGTGTTCGGAAAATGCTCAGTGTCATGATGAATAGGTTCTATTCACGCTTACGTCACAAAGCAGGAAGACGTTTGGAAACATGCGATGAGAACTTCTGGTGTAGTTCCCGACACTGGGCTTGATGACCAACTGTGATCAAACCCACTGAAGGTAAATGTGATTGTTGGTAAAATGAAGACTGCAGGCGTATGTGCTGTTTGGAATCATCTGGAATTTGGCGCCCTCATCTTGTCTAATTGTACCCAGTGCGCTCAGAGTTGTGCGTCAGTGGGGATTTGATGAAAACTGAGGTGTGGTTGTAATTGTTGATGAGCCGAACATAACGGAACTCTACAATGACATGGAAATGAAGAAAACTGGGACATTTTTTTCATTTTTTCTCAATTTTGTTAGACTTACTACAGCAAACAGAGCCCACCAGAAGTTGTCATTGCATGTTTCCAAACGTCTTCCTGGTTTGTGACGTAAGCGTGAATAGAGCCTATATCTGAATCTGATTTGTTGAAGCATTACAACAGCGGAATAAGATGAGAAATCAAACTATTTAAAACTGGTTGAGAGAAAAGCAAAGACTTCTTCCCTGTCATTAAATGCAAGCTCTTACCTTCTGCATGGTTTTTCATAAACTAAATAGTCTGCATTGTTGCTAAAATAGTCTGAAGTGTGTCTGTTGTTTGTTTTGGTTGGTTGGGTGCTTCACCTTTGGCTTCTGCACACCACCCCCACGATTCTCCTGACAGCAGATGCACGCCAAGATGGATTCTCGTGAGTTTGTGAGCTCAGAAATATTACAAGAATCCATTTTGCTGTGTAAGATTCATATCGGCCCACCCTGTTTCTGAGAGTTGAAGATGTTCACCTCGATTAGTGAGTTTATTCTGACATGTTTATTTAAATTATTTTGTATTTGTATTACAGGTTTCGTCCGGCTTGGATGGCTCGCGAAAACTTCCTGTTACCTTCAAAACTGACAGTGAGTACAACTTTAGTGAAAAGCTCTGCCCAGACACTGACACACACAAGAACAGAGGTTTCAAATGTTACTTGAAAATAGGATGTCTTGTCTTTTTACACTTTGTGAATAATACATGATGTTTAATGAAACCAAGTCGTTTAAGTGTGCTAGACTTAAAGTACAAAGGGTGCAGAGGGTCAAAGGTCATCTGAGAGTGACCCCAGACAAAAGGAACCAGGACAAAGGACTCAAAGATGAGGATCCAGGAAAGGAAACAAGGAGACAAAAAAGGAGGAAGGAACAGGTTTTGGATTTGTGCCATGAACCAAGACCTTAGACTAACATGAATCTGAACCAGGACTTAACCAGAAGTGAGCTAGGAGTAAACCAGGAGTGAACCAGGAATAAACCAGGACTAGACTGAATCAGTACCACAATGTATGACTTTAAAAACACAGAGGAGCACTTCTGGGTGCTGACACAGATACAACCCTAACAGTGTTATTAGGTCAGGTCAAATGAGTTTTGGTTTAGCTCTAGTTTAGCTCTGGCTTAGACATGGTTTAGTCCTGGTTTAGCTCTGGTTTAGTCCTGGTTGAGCTCTGGTTTAGTCCTGGTTCAGTCTTGGTTTAGCTCTGGTTTAGTCCTTGGTTCAGTCTTGGTTTAGCTCTGGTTTAGTTCTGGTTTAGTCCTGGTTTAGCTCTGGTTTAGTCCTGGTTCAATCTTGGTTTAGCTCTGGTTTAGTCCTGGTTCAGTCTTGGTTTAGCTCTGATTTAGTCCTGGTTCAGTCTTGGTTTAGCTCTGGTTTAGTCCTGGTTCAGTCTTAGTTTAGCTCTGGTTTAGTCCTGGTTCAGCCTTGGTTTAGCTCTGGTTTATTCCTGGTTCAGCCTTGGTTTAGCTCTGGTTTAGTCCTGGTTTAGTCCTGGTTCAGTCTTGGTTTAGCTCTGATTTAGTCCTGGTTCAGTCTTGGTTTAGCTCTGGTTTAGTCCTGGTTTAGTCCTGGTTCAGTCTTGGTTTAGCTCTGATTTAGTCCTGGTTCAGTCTTGGTTTAGCTCTGGTTTAGTCCTGGTTTAGTCCTGGTTTAGCTCTGGTTTAGTCCTGGTTTAGCTCTGGCTCAGACCTGGTTTAGTTCTGGTTTAGCTCTGGCTTAATCCTGGTTTAGTCCTGGTTTTGTCCTGGTTTTGTCCTGGTTTAGTCCTGGTTTAGTCCTGGTTTAGTCCTGGTTTAGTCCTGGTTGGGGGGATTTCAGATCCGAGTGAGTGCCTCTGTGCCTCTGTAAAGAGGCCATGGCTCAGTGCTCAGATTTACATATTTTACAACAACATTCAAATTGTAAATAAACTTGATAATTTCAAAAGAGGTAATCCAGGTTTAAAATTAAATCTACATCATGACGGAAATGTTATTGTTCAATAATAATAATAATAATAATAATAATGCATCAGTTTTATATAGCGCTTTTCTGGACACTCAAAGACGCTTACAGAGCATTATTCATTCACTCCAGACCCGGTGTTGGTAAACTACTATTGTAGCCACAGCTGCCCTGGAGCAGACTGACGGAAGCGAGGCTGCCAATCTGCGCCATCGGCCCCTCCGACCACCACCACCATTCACGCACACACCACTTTCATACTAGGCAATGTGGGTGATGTGCCTTGCCTAAGGACACTACGACAGTTTTTGCCACTGGCGCCCCACTGTGGCACCTGGAATTCCCAGTGGTCTCCCATCCAAGTACTAACCAGGCCCGGCCCTGCTTAGCTTCTGAGATCTGATGGAATCAGGCTTTGACGAGCTGGTATGGCCACAAGACCCTGTTCAAGACCCTATGTTTGCAAAATAATTAATCAACAAATTGTAAAAAAAAAAAGAAAAAAAAAGAAATGTGTAATTGTATTAATTTATGTAAATCTGAGCACTGAGCCATATCTTTACAGAGTCACAGGAGCGGTCACTCGTATCTGACATCCTCCCCCAAACGCCACGCCTTTCTCCATGTTTTTAAACCAGGACTTAACCAGAACTAAACCAGGACTAAACCAGGATTTTTAAATTAATATGTGACAATGGTTAGTTTCACTGAAGCATAACCTGTCTTTACAGGAGCACTGACTCATGTCCAGATACCTCCCTCTGCGCACTGAGACGAGACTGAACCAGGACTGAACCAGGACTAGACCAAGACTAAACCAAGACTGAACCAGGACTAAACCAAGACTGAACCAGGACTAAACCAAGACTGAACCAGGACTTAACCAGGATTTTTAAATTAATATGTGACAGTGGTTAGTTTCACTGAAGCATAACCCATCTTTACAGGAGCACTGACTCATGTCCAGATACCTCCCTCTGCGCACTGAGACGAGACTGAACCAAGACTAAATCAGGACTAAACCGAGACTAAACCAGGACTAAACCAAGACTGAACCAGGACTTAACCAGGATTTTTAAATTAATATGTGACAATGGTTAGATTCACTGAAGCATAACCCGTCTTTACAGGAGCACTGATTCATGTCCAGATACCTCCCTCTGTACACTGAGACGAGACTGAACCAGGACTGAACCAGGACTGAACCGAGACTAAACCAGGACTAAACCGAGACTAAACCAGGACTAAACCAAGACTGAACCAGAACTGAACCAAGACTGAACCAGGACTGAACCGAGACTAAACCAGGACTAAACCGAGACTAAATCAAGACTGAACCAGGACTTAACCAGGACTTAACCAGGACTGAACCAAGATTGAACCAGGACTGAACCAGGACTTAACCAGGACTTAACCAGGATTAAACCAGGACTGTACCAGGACTGAACCGGGACTAAACCAGGACTAAACCAGGACTAAACCAGGACTAAACCAATGCACCTTTTAAAATGTAAAAAAATCTTTTCTGGTGAACGGTCCTTCACCTGGTTATCTCCACGGTGATATTGTCTGGAATGTTCCACAGTATGGCCTCACACTTATTTACCTATACGTAGATGCAAGTTTTTATGTCAACAAAAACCCATGTTACTGAGTAAATGCAAGATGTTAAATGCCATATCGGGACATTCCAGACAAAATAATATCGCCATGGAGACAAGCAGGTGGCAGATCCTCCACCAGAAAAGATATACGGGCACCTTTTCAATTTTTGCTTTCATAAAACTCCTAACACCCCCCACTCTCTTCCTCTTTCCTTCCCTATCTCTCTTCTCCCTCTTTCCTTCTCTCTCTTCCTCCTTCTCTCTCTCTTCCTCTCTCCTCTCTCTCTTCCTCTCTCCTTCTCTCTCTCCTCCTCTCTCCTTCTCTCTCTCCTCTCTTTCCTCTCCCTCTGTCTCTCTCTTCCTCTCTCCTCTCTCTCCCCAGTCTCTCTCTTCCTCTCTCCTCTCCCTCTCTCTCTCTGTCTCTCTCTCCTTCTCTTTTCCTCTCTCCTTCCCCCTCTCTCCTCCCTCTCTCCTCTCTCTCCTTCCCTCTCTCTCCTTCTCTCTTTCTTTCTCCTTCTCTCTCTCTCCTCTCTCTCCCTCTCCTTCTCTCTCTTCCTCTCTCCTTCCCTCTCCCTCTCTCTCCTTCCCTCTCTCTCCTTCTCTCTTTCTCTCTCCTTCCCGCTCTCTCTCTCCTCTCCTTCTCTCTCTTCCTCTCTCCTTCCCTCTCTCTCCCTCTCTCTCCTTCCCTCTCTCTCCCTCTCTCTCCTTCCCTCTCTCCCTCCCTCTCTCATCCCTCTCTCCTCTCTCTCCTTCCCTCTCTCTCTTTCTCTCTCCTCTCTCTCTCCTCTCTCTCCCTCTCCTTCTCTCTCTTCCTCTCTCCTTCCCTCTCTCCTCTCCCTCTCTCTCCTTCTCTCTTTCTTTCTCCTTCCCGCTCTCTCTCCTCTCCCTCTCTCCCTCTCCTTCTCTCTCTTCCTCTCTCCTTCCCTCTCTCTCTCTCTCTCCCTCTCTCTCCTTCCCTCTCTCCTTCTCTTTCTCTCTCCTTCCCACTCTCTCTCTCTCCTTCTCTCTCTCTCCCTCTCCTTCTCTCTCTTCCTCTCTCCTTCCCTCTGTCTCTTTCCCTCTCTCTCCCTCCCTCTCATCTCCCTCTCTCTACTCTCCCTCTGTCTCTCTCTCTCAGTCCAGACCCAGACAGTGGACTTCCCTTTCTCTTTCTCTGTGTCTTTGTCGACTCTTGACCTTCTGTTTAACATGAACCTGACCCGTCTTTACAAACGCAAAGGAGCGCTCACTCGTGTCCTGGCCCCGCCCCCAAACTGCTCGCATGTGTCTTAGCCCCGCCCCTTTCCTCCGCTCCAATAAACCGTGATCCTTTATTGTTTCCATTCAACACCGGCTTTTCTCACCCCCAAAAAGTTCCATCTTATTGTTCGCATATTGTTGGTGTTTTTGGTATCGGCTCAAACAAAAGATGAAATTTTAAATAATGCAAAATCAGCGGAGGGGAAAAAGCTTTGTCCGGAGTCACACCAGCGGGGATGAGGAAGGATGTCATGCACCACTGGACCGTGCCCGAAAACTGAAAGTGAATCTGTCAACCACATCCAAACTCAAACACAAATTTCAAAGAAATACTCATAAATTATTTAAAGGTGCACTATGTCATTTTTTGACTTGGGGTCTGACACCTGCTTGTTGCCAGGAATGTTCCACAGTGTGACATTAAACAGCTCTACCTTACAGTTACAGCTGGTTTTATAGCTCAAAAATACCTCTCGACAGATCTGACCTGTAACTTGGTCTGGTTTGATATCCATGAGGATAGAAAGGTTTAATGCCATACTGTGAAACATTCCAGACAAAGCAATAACATCTCCATGGAGAAAAGCATTTGATGGAGCCTCCACCAGAAAAAGTGACACAATGCACCTTTAAAGCGACAATTAAAATAACTTTTTAAGAAGTGAAAAGGGGAGCAGAAGTTTGGTATTTTTGCTAATGCTGTAGGTTCACCTTCCTGATGTCATATTCTGAGGACTTTTTCCAATTCAAATTTTATAATATTTTCTGTTTAAATGTTAATCGCTAAGGTCCTAATTTCTTTCTAAATTCTGCAACCTATTGCTATTGATACTTTGCAGCTGATGTCATCAACATTCCCTGGGGGTGCGGTGCTAACTGTGGGCACTGCTCTGTCTGAGGCTTTGTTAGACTTTAATCTGAGCTTTATTGAACACAATCTGACCAGAAAGAACAGACTTGGTATAACTGAGCTCACCTGTTGCAGTTCCAGCTGTAAAGTTAGTCTTTGCCAACAGTTTTTCAGTCAGACACACTTTTTTTTGTTGAAAATCATCTAAACAGGACAATGTTTAGCACTACTTTTTCTAAGAGATACCTCACCGGCATATAACTCTTTGTGGTCCAGTCCAAATGTAAACACACCCTCACGAGATCGTCCCAAACGATCCGTATATATTATTTGTCATTGATGGCGTGTTGTGTTGCAGACTGTTCCCTGTCATATCCTGTGGGTAAATATGTCATCCATGAGGTGATGGACATCTCCTTCTCTCATCTCTCCTGTGAAGACCAGGCTGCAGTCGTCGTGCACTGGAACGCAAGCCCCCTTGGTGAGACACAGTTTAAAGTAAAAATGTCCTTTTTTCTAGATTTAGTCTTTAGTCTTTCTAGATTTAGTGTAGAGTAGTAGTAGAGGAGCAGTAGAGAGTAGTAGACTTAGACTTAAAGTAGACTAGTAGTAGAGTGAATGTATTAGAATAGTAGTAGAGAGAGACAAGAGTAGTAGACTTAGACTTTAGAGAATAGGGCTACATGATTTAGGAAACATGCGTAATTTAGATTTTTCTGTCGAGCATTGTGATTGTGGTGGATTTTTGTGTTAATCATAGGATTCTGTTCAGACAAAGTTTTTTTTCACATTTTAAACACCTCCAGAAGAATCGACAAAAAGACTGAAATAGGCCTATGAACTGACAAACTAATACATGAATCAAATGCATTTAGAAGATTTTATGAAGAATAAATCAGGATATTTTGTTGTGTGTGGAGGAAATTGTGGTACTTCGAAAGTTGCAGTTCTTTGCGATTTGTCAGTTTCATCCATTGAATTCAAACGGTGATTTTGATTCTAGTGCGATTAATCTTGCCAGCCTAATTTAGTCCAGATTTAGTCCTGGTTTAGTTCTGTTTTCCAGCCTGTGCACAAACAGATCCAGTGTCCTGTTTCAAAAGCAGGAGTGGTCTTTGAAATCCCGGTGTCTGTAACTTTAGCTGTTTGTGATGGATCACTGTCCTGGTTTAGGTCTTTTTCATTTAGTTCATACTTGATTTAAGCAGCACCAAGGAGGGACTGTATGATTCTATGGAAATTTAAAACAATAGTCATTTTCCATGGAGAAACATTTTATGTACTGTGGAATATTCTAGCCAAAGAAACAACATTTCCGTGGAAACAAGCAGAGGCTCCTCCAGGCCAAATTAGAGCTGGTTTGTGGAGATGCAAGCCCACTCACACTAAGGACTTTTTAGAATGAAGATGCTTTTATTTATCTCTTTTGTGTCTTTTTTGTCAGTAAAGTCCAGTGGTGGTCTTTAAATGCACACATGTTAATCATTATTTGATTTGTTCATTCTAAATTGCATTACTGATCTAAAACAACTTAGTAATAGAAGCAAAAGTCCAGTGACATAATGTTTATAAGCAGTATGTATATGAGAATAAGTCATACAAGGAAAATAAGTTTTATGGCCAAAGTAATCATGGGTCTTTTTCACTGTTGCTTTACACTGAAAAAACAACATACTTTTTCCAGACAATTAAATGTATGGACCTGTGTGATATTAATTAACCAAATCAAAATGGCAGTTCCACAATGATACACACTGGAGCACTTAAACTGGCACCACACCAGACCTTTTAGAGACTCAAATGAAGTCCTGGACTAGATCCTGGACCAGATCCTGGCTCTAGTCCAGATCCAGACTGAACCTGTTTGAGTCGTAAACATGAAAAACACACAGAGGAATCTGCCCCAGGACCCAAAACCTGCTCCACTGCTTCACTGTATATAATCACTGCAAGATGAGCCCGAGCACAGAGATTAAACAGGACTAGACCTAGACTCTGGGCTGGGTTTAGACCTGGTTTAGACCTGGTTTAGACCTGGTTTAGACACGATTTAGGCCTGATTCAGTCCAAGTTTAAACCCAGATTTGACCAGTTGTTTGTCCTTAACATTACACTACACTATAGGTCCATGGGTAAGACAAGGGAGACAGTCCTGGTTTAGTCCTGGTTTAGTCCTGGTTTAGTCTGGGGTTAGGCCTGGTTTAGTCCTGGTTTAGTCCTGGTTTAGTCTGGGTTTACTCTGGGTTTAGTACTGGTTAGTCTTGGTTTAGTACTGTTTTAGTCTTGGTTTAGTACTGTTTTAGTCTTGGTTTAGTACTGGTTTAGTCTTGGTTTAATCCTGGTTTAGTACTGCTTTAGTACTGGTTTAGTCTTTGTTTAGTAATGGTTTAGTCTTGGAATGTCCACCACCTCCTTGTCTCTATCGCTTTGCCCAAAACATTCCACAGTTTGGCTTTAAACCTGTCTACTACTATTACCGGTGTCTTATTACACATTGAATAAAACTAAAATTACTTTGAAAAAACTCTCTAGAAATCGGATCTGTACCTGGCTTGGTGACTTTCTGACAAATGCATACCTTTTGCCAGAAAAGTTACGCAGTGCATCTTTACCTGAAGTGCCACAATGATCCATTTATATTGATGAATGTCATTAAATAATTGTGTTTATGTCTTTCCAGGTATTGAACACGTGAAAGGGTTCAGGGTTTATCTGGAAGACAAAAATCCAGAGAGAAAACAGTGTCAACACCTGATCCTCAAAGAGCCACGCCAACTCAACTACACCTACAAGACCACGGTATGCTTCAGTTATGGTCATTATTGATACTTTGGGGTGTGATGCTAACTGCATGCACTGCTCTGTCTGAAGCTTTATTAGAAAGAGCTGGTTTAGTTAGAACAGGTGAGCCGATTTGCTTGAGTTTTAAAGAGATCTTAAAACCTTTTTAACAGTTTACTTAACGTGTGCATTGTTTCACCATAAGAACTGCTGAACATTCCACCATAGAGATGCACATCAAACTCCCCCAGCGTGATGTCACTGCAAAGTATCAACTGAGCTTCATCAAATATACTAGTAGTGGAGGACACAGACACATATATTGCACCTTTGTCATTTAAACGAGCAAGATGAAATTTGTATGTCCCACAGTAGGGCATTAAACATATCTCTATAGCATGTAATTAATAGTGGGTATTTTAATGCTTTTAATACGTTTAAAAACATACTGTGATCAGCCATCTCAAAGATGATTTAATGCCCTCCTATGGAACATTCTAAGCAAATGCCCATGAGAGTCTGCAGCTGATGGACCCTTCACCATAAAGGTTACACGTTGCATCTTTAAATATGTAAAATCCTCTCTGTAACTGCTGCTGTGAGTCTCGTCATTTTGGTTTTAAAATGTTTGTGTTAACCCGCTCTGTTAACGCTATAGGTGACGTCACACTCCCTTAGTCCACTTCTTTACATAGTCTGTGGTTGTGTCTTTGCACAAGACCCTCACCCTTGTTATTGCGGATGTGCAGAAACAGAGAACACTTATATGCAAAGTGTCATATAATAGTTTTTCTGTGTTTGTTTTGCAGAGGTTGAGCAGTCAGCCATTCACGGGTCTTTCCTTCGACACAGACTACATGATCCGAGTCGTGCCTTTCCCCTCGCTCATGAACGAGAGCTTCTTTCCTCCATCTTTCCTAAGAACCAACTGTGAGTCTCAACCAGAATTAGGCAACTGTTAGACTGTGAATCATCAGCTCTAATCATGATCAAATCGAAACTGAATGGACTAAATTCGCAAATCAAAGGCTGAAATTTTGAAAGTAATGAAACATTTCCTCCACAAACAAAATCTCCTGTATTATTCTGCATAAATACTGCTAACCCTATTGTTTAGATCTGCACAAACATGCTCTGAAATGGGATTTTTGTGTTGGTTTGTCAGTTCATATTTCAGACCTATTTAAAATGTGAACGTTGAATCTTATATTAAAACATAAATCACAGATCTAGTCTCAGTGCTTGTCAGAAGAATCACAAGTTTCCGTAATCATTCAGCCCCACTGTGAATCTGGTGGCCTAGCATGTATATGAGCCTATAAATATTTTTTACTATTGTCCATTATTACTGGGTATTAACGCAGTATTGTCTTGTATTTTCAGCCTGTGAGGTGCTGCTGGGAGCTGAGAGCCTCGTGTGTAAACCCTGTGAGTTTGAGTCCAAGTTTTCCCACTATATTTGCAAGATTTAAATGCAGGGATTGAAAGTAACTCATTACAAATCGTGTTGTGTTTTTGTGCTTAAGTTGATTTTTTGGGGGGGGAATTGTACTTTTTTCATTTTTTAACCTGCAATTGTAAATGATGATTGTACTAACCAATTATAATTACTGTATTTTCCGGACTATAAGTCGTACCAGCCAAAAAATGCACAATGAAGAAGAAAAAAACATATATAAGTCGCACTGGACTATAAGTTGCATTTTTTGGGGGACGGTGATTTGATCAAATCAGACACCAGGAACGGACATTTCACCTTGAAAGACAAGTTATAGTAATAATAGAACAGAGAGGAACAGGCTGAACATGTGTCTGGTTTGTTCACATCACATATGAACAGTTATTCAGAAAACTAGAGCAGAAACAACAGTACAAGTTTGCCAAACTCTCCATCTCACTCTAGCTAAATCCAGCTTTTATGCCGCGATTCACTTTTTTGTGTTCTTCATTGCAGTTCGACTTTCCTCCACTTTTCGTCAGTCAAACACAACTTTCTCACTCACTCCAAACTTTCTTTCTGCTGCTCGATTGCTCCTCTCGACCACCGCTCTACAGACGTTTCCGGTACTTCGCTCAATATATACACTCAGCAGTAATGTGTTTGATGCAGCTTTGTGCACATTTGTTTACGTTTTACAGAAACTAAACTTAAATTTGCATTGGCTCATTTGCATATAGTGAAAAAAACAGCTTGTGCTAATGCAGTGAGCTTCTGTCGACTGAAGGACAAGACTCAGTGGATTATTCACTGCCTGGTAAAAAAAGTCTCCACCTGGATTTAACTAAGCAATCAGGTCCGAGGTGCTGCAGTTGGTGTGACAGTGGTGCAGGAGGAAGAGCATGAGGTGCAGCAGATACTGGTACACAAGGCTAGAGCGCCCTCTTGTGGCTGTCAGTATGAAAATCACCAACATGTGAAATTATATCTTGCTGGTCGAAATGCGTTGGCGTCCCTCGATGCAATGAAGGACTTTTAATATATTCAGTCGGTGCCTCGGGTTTGTACCTTGCCCATGTTTACATTTTCCAGTAAGGGCCATTTCTTGTTTAGATGTGAAATTATATATTTCATATATAAGTCATACCCGAGTATAAGTCGCAGCCAAACCATGAAAAAAGTGTAACTTATAGTCCGAAAAATATGAACTTGGACATGTACTTGAGGATTACAAGTCCAAATCAGCCCAATCCAATCTCTCTGCTCCTTTTGTACTAACAAAGTCGCACAACAGCATTGCATCGTCTGCTCTAATTAGCCAGAACTCAGAGAATATGCAGATTGTTGTTTAATAAGACTGAATTCCAAAAAATCAAACAAAAAAAACAGAAAACAAAATATAAGATATTTTGATTAAATAAAGTTTTGCATAAAAGTGCTATCTTTTTGTTGATAAGATCATGTTTATGGCGATATCAGCTCCGGTTGGGCACTGCAGTTTTCTAAAGTGGATGTCAGCAGACTTGTTTCTTTTATTAAGTTGTTTTCAATGAATATTACGATTTAAAATGTCCAAATTCTAACAGAATGATCCACACATGTCATAGATTATAACTATAGAGGAGACACAAGCACAACATGTGTTCTTTAAAAACTAGTACTTTAGGTAATATTTATCACATGTACTTTTTACATTAAGTACAATCTTGGTATCAGTGCTTTTTACTTGACTACAATTTTCAGTATTCTTTGTACGTCTGTTTAAAAGTTAGTAGATAGTTCAGAAGTGATCTCATTACTTTTCTTTTTCTCTCTTTCTCTCTCTCTCTCTCTTAGTCTGGAAGCCTAAGTCTTTGAACGTGTCTCAGTTCGGCTCTAACCTCCACGTGACCTTTGACCCCGCCCCGTCGACCTTTCACCTCAGCGTGTACTACCTTTACTACAAACTCAGACAGGACGGACCCTTCAGGACGCAGCGCTGCCAACCGGTAAGAGCATTCATTATGCCTGTTTCATCATTACACTGTTACTTTTCTGCTTGTCTCTATGGAGATGTTATAGCTTTGCCTCTAATGTTCCATGATATTAACCATCTTGTATTAGTTCAGTTACAGATGTTTTTATTGCACCAAAATGCACCTTGAAAAAGTGCATTCTTACTGTGAGAATGTAACTTATCCCCATTGTGAAACTTTCCAGGCAAAGCAGTAACATTTCTGCAGGTCATCAACCAGAAAAGTTACACAGTGCACCTTTAAGTCACAAACTTCACTGAATCTTGTAAATGAATGTTGTTGTTGTCAGGATGTGAACCAGGCCAGAACCACCTGTACTCTGTACGATGTGACTCCAGGAACCTACAGCATTGAGGTACTGCTCTGCCTGGCACAAGACGCAGATAACTGCCCTTAATGACAGTATCACCATATGTATATGGAGTCTAAAGTGTCAGAGATACTAATTATTATTTATTTATTTGTATTTTAAACTGTTTAAACTATTATTAACGAAGTGTTCTTTGTTGTTGTTTTGAGGGTCAAAATTATGCATATTTCTTCTGCACAATCTGGTGGTATTTTGCCAGTTATCTTTGAATATCAATTATCACAATTATACAAATGTACCACAGCTCTACAAACGGACTTGAATTTAAAATAATATTCAGTTAATTCTTGTTCCTGCTTTTTCCAGCTCAGAGACAGCAGTAATGTGACCAGGAGACAGACACAATTCCACGTCAGTCAAGGTAATTGTAAAATGTAGTACTTCTGAGACGAGACCATTTAAAACATTAAATCTTGTCTCTTTCTGTAAACATCTTCACAGACACTAAAACTAAATATGCACCAAGCTGGCTTTTATAGTTCTGAAACGGATTTCAATCCTAACTTCAAGTATCGATACCCGATATAAACTGATACCAGTGCAGAGACTGAAAACAGATAAAAACAAAATAAGACAAACTGATTCAAATGTGTTATGGAGCTGTAATTTATGCCTCTAGTAACGTAAGAAGAACTTTGTTTCAACAAAAGGGTTAAACCTTGATGAGACTATTTACTGGCTACGGCCAGTAAATAGTCTTATTATATCAGTTTATGTCCAACCAGGAAGTCCAGATCAGATAATGGTATCTGTGCCTCCCTATCTAAAACACAGGCCAAAAGACTTTGTGTTTTTACAAACACTGCTACATCATTAAATGAATAGTTAAATAAAATGTTTAAAAAGATGTTTCATCAATAATACACTTACAGTAAAATGTATCCAGGAAGTAAGTGAAGTAAATATGTATTTGCTCTGTGAAAACCACTGCAGTGATATCTGTGATGATCTGATGTGTGTGTTTGTGTGTTGTGTTTCAGTCCATTCTCCGTGGGCTGGTCCGATCAGAGCCATGGCCATCACTGTCCCTCTGGTGATCCTCTCAGCCTTCGCCACCCTCTTCACCGTCATGTGCCGCAAGAAACAACAAGGTCTCAGGCTAATCTCCACGCTTTCATAATATTCATCCATTAACGAGACTTTACATTGAGAGATTTAGCTTCAAAAGTAAAAAAGGTGTCTAAAATTTGTTTTAAAAATCTAATATTTGTGTAATATATCTCTAAATGAGCCCATTCTATCATCAGATATTACACAAAATTGACTCTTGTGAGCTGTAAGCCATGTTAGAATGCTGCCGCCTCAGAAGCATACCCAGAATTGTATTTTCTTTCATTCACATCTTTGAGTAACACTTTACTATTACTCTGTCCTCTCAAAGCTCAAAATGCTCTATTCCACCTTGTGATGTCATGTAGTGGTAGTTTTCAAGTTAACAGCTCCTTTTACCTTTTGTTCAGTGGAGATTGGCAATTCCAGGGCTGAAGTGATCCCAGTGAGTCTAGTGAAGGTGCATGGAGTTTAAAAACACAGTGGAGCAAAATGTTTTCTGTTTGAGGGAAGAACTCAGCCTAAATATGCAGGGTTTGTGTGTTAAACATGTGTCCAGGTTTGTTTGTGATGAGGAAACGACATTAGAACAGAGATCAGAAAATATTAGCCTTTTAAAGCGAAATGAAAGCCTTGTTGATCTGTTTTCTTGCTCATCCTTTGGTTTGTATGCTACGAAATGAGGCAGGAATAGCTTTTACTTGTTTTCCATACACAATTACTTGTAAAATGAAAAATAATACAAAAAATCCTAAAACTATGCATAACATGTCCCTAAATGATCCCCTTGTATCTTCCTTACAGAGAACATCTACAGTCACCTGGACGAGGAGAGCAGTGACTCGTCCAATCAGAGCGCGGCGTTGATCTCGGAGCGCCCTTGGCCCCGCCCTAAAGTGTTCCTGTGTTACTCAAACAAGGACTGCCCCAAACACAGCAGCGTGGTGCAAGCCTTCGCGTACTTCCTCCAAGACTTCTGTGGATGTGAGGTACAACGCTGAAAATCAACAGGGAATTTATTTAAATGTGCAATGTGTAACTTTTGTGACATGCCTGTCTCCATGGAGATATTATAGCTTGGCCTGGAATGTTCCACAGGATTGAATTACAGACTGTTTTGGACATACCCATAGTCATTTTGAGATTTTTAAAAAAAATAAAAAAACAAACAAATTTAGCCTGGTGACGCCACCTGCTTGTCTCCATTGAGATATATGAGGTTAATGCCATACCGCTGAACATTCCAGCCAAACAAATAACATTTCCATGGAGACGAGCAGTTGGCAGACCCTCCATGAGAAAAGTTACCGAATACACTTTTAACTACCAGGATGTTTAAAGGAAAAGAGGGAACAGAGGAGGCTTTTCATGTCAGGTGTCACCACCAGTGGTGCAGAAACTGACCAATCACAGGGCAGCACTGTGGTTTGTGAGGAAGCCAGCACCGTACAACCATGGATCCTATTATACTTCCATGTCAACACTCCGGAACAAACATGGTGATGCCAACAGACGTACTTGAGACTATTTTAGTGTGAAGTCTTTGTTTGAACGCTCTGATCTAGGGCTGCAGCTATCGATTATTACAGTAATCGATTATTCTGTCGATTATTTTGTTCGAGTAATCGTTTGTTATTGTCGCGTCTACTTTGCACATGTTAGGTACACACCACGTGCATTGACAGATACACGTGTTTTGGACATGAAAAACTTAATTATCACTAGGCTAAGGTTGACTTACCTCACGGTTTTTTTTCCCACTTGATGTAATGTACGGGACTTTCTGTTTAGATGTTGTAGCATCAGTGTTGAGAAGGTGACTTTTAAAATGTAATCCCCTACAGATTACAGATTACATTCCCCAAAATGTAGTTTGTGACATAATCAATTAAATTACTTAAAGTGAATAACGTAATCTGAATACTTTGGATTACTTGATATTGTCATGATTTTTAAAACTACATAAATGTAGCAACCAACTCCTGCAAATTCTTGTTTAGTTTTAGACCTGGATTAGTCCTGGTTTTAGATCTGTTTTAGTCCTGGTTTTAGATCTGGTTTAGACCTGCTTTAGACCTGGTTTAGTCCTGGTGTGAGTTCTGGCGCGGTCCACGGAGTGTACGCGACAAGACACAATCCACGCGCAGAGCGTACAGGAGATGCGGAGCGCGCGGCGTACCGGAAATGCGGGGTGCGCGGCGGACCGGACCGCACGAGGAGGTTATGCTCTTATTATAGATCCATTATACGTCCATTACACATCCATGGGCGCCGCGCTGTTGTGTGTACAGTGAAGTGCAGTGGTCGTGCGGAAACTTTACCTCTACCACAAAAGGTTCCGGCCATCGCCGAGCGTATGAAAATAAAACGAAGCATCGAGGCAAAAAAAAATAATCGATGCATTTTTCTAATCGATTTAATCGATTAACTCGATGAATCATTTCAGCCCTACTCTGATCACAACATCCTTCTGCCAGAACCATCCCAGACTGATATGTAGAGCTCTAGTCCCAGGGCCACACATATCAATCATAACATATATTCTGCGCAGATGGAGTTGAGTTTGTGGAACATTTGCACATACGCTGCTTTATCCTTGTGTCCCTAAATGCCCCGTGCTGTGTTCAGGTGGTGTTAGACCTGTGGGAGCATTTGGACATGTGCAGAGAAGGACAGATGTCGTGGTTGAGTCGACAGTTGGACGAAGCAGATTTTATCATCACGATCTGCTCCAAAGGACTTCGGTAAGACTCAGAATTAAACTTGATCTAATTCAAAAGGCCTGTACCCAGTTTTTTTTCCCATGTATCTGAGTCAAATCTGCCTCGCTCCACTAGAGATAGTTGTTGTTAGCTTTACCATCATGGCCACTGAAAATCGGGAAAAGCTCTTAGAAATTCATCAACGATACTTGGAATAATTTTGGACCAGTTTTTCCAACTTTTTTATTAAATATAAATAAATGGTCTCAAATGACGTACTTTACTGTTTTCCAGAGACTTTCACATTTGTAATACCGTAAAAATCAGGTTCATTGCCTTTAAGTACTCTGGTTAATGTTTTGATCAACAACATCTTGGGTAAACAAGCAAAAACTAAGGATTATGTCCGTCTTTGTACTACAGGAAAACCTACAGCAGGTGGCAGTATTTTTAGGTTTCAGTTTGTTGGTTCAGGAGGTTTCAGAGTGAGGAAAATAATGCCATCTAACTGGCTATTTTTGTCATATTAGCTAATCTATTTCCAAATGTTGTGACAGGTATTTTGTTGAGAGGAAGAGTCGTCGTGGAAAGACCCCCGTTGGACGCCGCGGCAACAGCAGCCACGCCCCCAAAGACGGGCCACACGGCAGCAGTGAACATCCCGCCTCCAAGGACAGCGGAGCCATCGCCGCCGGCGGTGGGGGTGACTTGTTCCTGGTTACTGTGGCGATGATCTCGGAGCAGCTGCGATTGGCCAAACAGAGTGAGAAGGAGCTGAGCCGTTTCATGGCCGTTTATTTCGATTATTCCACCGAGAACGACATCCCCACAGCGCTCAGCCTCGCCCCAAGGTGAGTTATGTGATACAAGAATTTAAAATGGTTGAATTTAAAGGGCCCATATGATGCCGTTTTCTAATCTGTGTTATAATGTTGTTTCCTCATCGCAAACATACCTGGAGTTGTGTGGAGGTGGAAGGTGGAACAGAGCATTTTGAGGTTGGAGATGTAGACAGACTAATAATGAAGGATTACTCAAACATGTGAATGAAACTCCAGGTCTGTTTTTAAGGAGGCGACAACATCATAGCATGGCTTAAAGCTCACAAGAGTCAATTTAGTGTATTATAGGACCTTTTAATGTACTAATTTAGAAAAGGTTTTACAATGCAATGTAATAAACTTGTAAATATAGTGTTTTTAAAATGCTGAGCTTCACATGACGCTGATATCTATAGGCCAGTTTTATTAATACAGATGGAGGCAGCTAAAATGTATATAAAAAAATTAAAAGTTAATGGGCCTAGTCACTAATAAAAATCATTGTTGTGAATTTGCCTTTTGGCCAGTTTTTCATGTCAAAGTACAATGTAATCAATAGGGAAATCTGGCTCTTGGCTTATCTGGTGGTATCACATTATGGAATCTGAAAACTGCAAAAACCTTTTTAATTAGCTTCTAAACTTGTTTTTGGTCAGCTTAACATTTATATTTTATGCTTTAGAACTTAAAATAATTTCTGTATTTGGAAAACACTTTCAAATCAAGAGGCAAATTTGAGTTATAGCTCCCTCTGCTGTCAACCATATGTAACAGCAACAACAAAGCAGGGAGCAAAGTGAGTGACTTCCTTATGTGAGCAGATGTAGTGAAACACAATCGTCTCAGTGAGTCTGGTGATTATTTATGGACTTAAATTCACACTGTGTTTTTTTTTTTTTTACATTTACAAAAACTATTTAGGTTGTTATTGCACTGAAAATTTACTGTCTTCAGGCATCTCCATAAACGTGTCTCTTCTCCTGCTTGTTTCCATGGAAATATTTTTCTTTTGGATATAATATTCCACTGTTTTGTAAAACCTGTCTATTTCCATGCAGAATGCTTCAAAAATTACATACTGATCCTTTTAAAAGAGACTTTTCCTTTCAGATTAAGCTTTTTGGGGAAAAATGAAACGGTGTTAGATTGAGTAGATGCTCATATTTTAAATTCTAATTGACTGGTAAAATAATGTTGGTGGGAGGCCTATTGCAAGGCTTTGAGATAAAAACAAAAAAAAACAAACATACAAAGAAATAATTATTATTACAAAGACTGAAGACTAAGAAAACTTATATAAGGTGGAGGAGGTGCCAAGGAATATTTATTTGAATTTATTTGACATCACCGCACATTATAGAACATTAGATAATTGACCATTAGATAATTGTAAATGTCTTTTTTTCCAAATTGCATACATATATTTTTTTGTTTCCAGGCTGAAGCTGATGGACCAGTTGCCACAGCTCTTTTCTCGGCTGCACTCGTCTCACTCTTTGCTGTGGGACGGAGCGCCCCCTAACGTCTCACGCAGGAACTACTTCAGGAGCAAATCCGGCCGCTCCCTGTACGTCTCCATCTGTAATATGCACCAGTTCATCTCACAGAGCCCCGACTGGTTCGACCAACAGCTGCACTCACAAAGAGGAAGTCCCTCCCCCAGCGCACTTCCTGCTCCATGCGAGGCCACGTCCACAGCGGCCCCACAGTCCAGTCTTGTCCTGAATGAAGTCGCAGTGAAGACGCTAGACTCGGCCCCAAAAAGGAACCTGGTCTTGTTGGCACCAGGATCCGGACCGGCCTCAGTGACCAGTTGCAATCTAAGTCCGAGTTATAGTCCTGGTTACGAGTCGGGTCCGCGCTGCTCTCCTCTCCCCAGAGCCGCCTCCAGGTAAAACTCAAAGAAAACCCAAAATATGTCCTTTTGGGTTATGTCCTTATGTCCTTTTAGACAAGCGATTCAAACTTTTCACACAAGTACCACCTAAGAAAGCATTTAGTCTTCTATGTACCACCCGATCTATAACAGGATTATTGATACTTTGCAGCTGATGTCGTCAACATGGGGGGGTGATGCTAACTGTAGGCACTGCTCTATCAGAAGCTCTATTAGACTTTTGGGACTATGAGATGCCCGTATTGATCACAGGCCCCTGAAAATGTGCTGTTTAAATACAATTTATATTCATTCATTCATCCTGGGTTTTCTGGAGTTTTTCCTTGCTGAGAAGGAGGGTCTAAGGACAGGGGATGACTGGACGATATTTCATTTGCCGCTTTACATGAATGTTGTTTATTCCTGTTTTGATATGTCTGTGTGTATGCTTACTCATCAAAATCTTGGAACGCCCTTAGAGGCAACTGTTGTTGTGATTTTGGGCACTACAAAAACAAATTGAATTGAATTGAATTGGTTTCAACTTGATGAACGCCTTCCACTGTTACCATAGCAATTAACAATTCTACTGAATGGTTGAAAGTCCTCAAATATGGTGTAAACTGGGACACTCTCGCTCTGGGGTGGTTGGTAATAATAAAATTGTGAAACAAGTGCGTAGTTAAGGAAAATTGTTATGCAGAGACCATTCATAAATAACATGTGAGTCAGTACAGTCACATCTTTGTGTTTTGGTCATTTTTAACCAGCTTTTCTGTATTTTACCTAAACAAATGTCAATTTTTGCCTCTCTTTACTGTTGGTAGGGATCAAATTGGTCAAAAATATTGACCCCTGGGACATTTCATGTATAAAACTGGGACAAATCACTGGTTTTGTATGAATCTGCTGGGACAGGGGACACAGGGCTCAATACTGGGACTGTTCCGGGTAAATAGGCACATCTGATCATGCTAGTATAAACAGAAAGCTGTTATATCACCACCACAATAATGAGTATATGGGTTGCATGATCCCTTTTAGTGTGGCATTTTCAAGTGCCACTGAACTCACAAAAATCATGCAATATTCCCAATCTGCCAAAGGGTGAAAGAGGGATAGAAACACGACACATTTAAATACATACTTCCTTCTTCTGTGATGTGAAACTCTGCTTTAGTGGCTTTTAATAGTGGTGTTTTGTTGCTTTCTTTTGGTATCACAGACTTCTCACCTGTCCTGTTCTGTTTGCGCAGGTGCAGCACTCTGCCTTCTCACTCGCCCTCTGCTGTGTCCTCTGTAAATGTCCCAAATGTGAAGTCTTTGCCACCTGTGGAGCACCTCAGAGCAGTTCAAGATGAGGACTCGGGCCCGGTCCAGGGTTTAGACCAGGCACCGGAGCCCTCGCCCCCTGAACCTCCCCCGCGGGATTCTGGGATTTACGACTCCTCCGTGCCCTCCTCGGAGCTCTCCATACCGCTCATGGATGGGCTGTCACATGACCACGTAGACTCGTCCTCATTGGCTGACAGCGAGTCCTCTTCCTCTGGACTTGGTACGAAACACTACTTTTCATATTAAAGGTGCATTGTGGAACTTGTCAGGTGGAGGGTCCATCAAATGTTTTTCACTATGGAGATGTTATTTCTTTGTCTGAAATGTTTCACAGTCTGGTACAGTATAGTTACAGGTCAGATCTGTGGAGAGGCGACCCCGCTCACACTACATGTTTTTCTAGGTATTTTTGAACTATAAAACCTCTTGTTGTGAATACATGTAAGGTAGAGCTGTTTAATGCCATACTATGGAACATTCAAGGCAGAGCAATGACATCTCCATAGAAACAAGCAGGTGACGGACCCTCCACCAGAAAAGTTACACAATGCACCTTTAATCTCAGTCAAATCAAAATCACAGTCTGAATTTGAACGGATGCAATTAGCAAATCACAAAGGCTGCAGTTTTAGAAGAGAAGACAAAATAATAAAAAGCTGTATAATTGATACTTTGCAGCTGATGTCATCAACATTCCCTGGGGTTATGAAGCTAACTATAGGCACTGCTTTGTCTGAAACTCTATTGCTCAATTTAGACTTTTATCTGAACTTCAATTTAACACAATTTGACCACAAATAACTGATTTACTTGAAATTACAACAGATGAGTTGATTTTTGCTGTTGGTCCCTCTCAAATAACATGAACTAAACAGGACCATGAACACTTCAGACTTAAAACTTTTTTTTGGCTGTTTTGCTAATCTCTGCATTGTGCCACTATGGTAACTGCAAAAACATTCCTTATGGAATTTGAAATGCCATTGAATTTCTCACTTTGAATTTTTTAACTCTGAAAAAACAATGTTTGAATTATTTTTATTTTTAATTTTAGTTATTGAAATGTTAAGCGTACATTAAAAAAAAAAAATTAAAATTCAATATAAAAAAATCACCTTTTAAATATTCAGCGGTTTATAAAATTCTAAATCTATTGGAACAAATTATCTTCCATACATTCCACCGTAGAAATCCATGTAGAACACCCCAGCAAAAGGAAGATTGTCTCCTGATGCCTGTAGAGTACAGAACTGTGAAGGACCCTGGAATTCCAGACCTGTTTTCATTGCATGATTTCATTTCTAACAATGCACCATCTCTGTTCTTTCAGGTGATGAGGAGCCTCCCACAGTTTCCTCTCTCCGCTGCAGTGCCACCACTGTGTGTAAGGCGGAACTGCACCGACAAGAGACCCCTGTGATGTCACTGTGAATGGCCAACGAGAGAAAAGGACTCTAGTGATGTCATCTGCCAAGCTTTTTATGAATGGAAAAAATTGAGTTACTGAACGTTTGTAACCACTTATTTGAAGGACTCGATTGAAAAAATTTGAGCCTCTTGTTTTAACATAAATATTTACTGTTAATAATATTACATAGCACTTTGACGCAGAAATGCAGGAAGCCACACACCGCACGGACTGTTACAATCGTCCAATCAGATCGCAGCATCTTGATCACATGGTACATGGACTGGCTCTTGTGCCTTTATTTTTTCACTTATTTTTACAGCTCAAAAGCTTAATGCAGTTACTCATACAACATATAGTTTTATTTTTTATTATAATTCTGTAACTGTTGGCATTTTAACTCTTCATAACTTTTCAAATGTTTAATGGAAAAATTTATATAATTTTTACTTCAGTACTTTATGAATTTTTATGAGTCTGTTCACTGTTAAATTTCCCAGAGTTCCGATGGACGTGATTGACAGGTGGATTAGCCAATCAGGGACACACACTGTTTGTCTGGAAAAAATAAAATAAAAATCACAAGGGACTGAAGAACATTGCGGATTTCTAATTGAGAGTTTCAACACAGATGCAGTTTTCTTGGGCATTTTTATTTAAAAGTGTGGTGTATTTTTTGCTTTTTTTTTTTTTTTTTTTTTTTTTTTTACTATTTTAACAGTAAACCACCTTGTGATGTCTTGAAACTTCTGTAGAGAATCAAAGTTACATTTTACAAATCCTCTGTAAACTAGTGGTACTTGTTTATCTATTTCACAATTCATTTCTATTCAATTCTTTGTGTTCGGACTTTTATTCTGAAGGGACAACTCAGCGTTTCCTGTCTGTACAGATTTTATTTTGGAAATGTCTGATGTTTTAAAATGTTTTTATTGCTGTTAATTAATAATAATTTCCATATTTTTCTACATTTTATAGAGTTGTACTGTTTTATAGTACTGTCCTGTAGGAATAAATCATTTAATACAAACTTATTACTTTTATTGGGGATATTGTAGCTAGTGAATTTAGTGAAGACCTGTTTAACTTCAGCCACCAGGGGGCAGTACAGACCTCCAAGTTTGGACCCAGATGGAGATGTAATTGCAGAGTAAAAGACACAACACTTTGGATACTGTTGGACCTCAGCCACCATAGGCCATATTATAATATTTTTCACCTTTAAGACTCACAACTTTGAAGAAACTTTGTGCAAGATTTTTTTTAAAGGTGCAATGTGTAACTTTTCTGCTGTCTGCTTGTCTTCATCGAGATGCTTTTCCATTACATACCTGGAATATCACACAGTATGGCATTAAATGTATCTGTCACCAACTGATACTACCAGGCTGTGTTATGGGTGAGATCTGTGGAGATGTATCACTATGTTTTTCAAGATGTTTCTGAAGATGTTTCTGTTTGCAAGAAAATACTTGAATTGAATAAATGTATGATAGGTGAGTTAAATGCCATACTGTGAAACATTCCGGACAAAGCAAAACAAATCTCTATGGAGACAAACAGATTCTCCATGTGAAAGGTTACACAGAGCACCTTTAAGTTTCAGAAGCATGAATATGAGGTAAACATGTTCAAATCAGACAGAGGTTTTACTGATAACAATTCCAGTGCAGATTCATTACAAAAACATTGAACATGATGTCCCATTTATTTAATTAATTGTAATTATTTATTATTATATTTTGGTTCAAAAAGGAGTGTTTTATTTATTTTGGAGCAGAAGCACTGAGTCTTTTGAATACCTTTTTACGGCCATCATAAAACCATAGGCGTCTCCAGTCCGATGCTTCTGAAAATGTCGTTTTTTTCCAGATAAAACATGTTAAAGTTGATAAGGAGCTTAAACTGTCAGAAGCTTGTGTCTTGGGCAGATTTACAGCCGTAAAACTGGTTCAGCAAAGTCAGTGAAGCAGAGAAGAAAGGATTTAACCTTAAAACAGCACAAAACGGACTGAAAGAGGGTCCTTCACAATAAAAGCACAAGGTATAAACGAGACTATGTGGACAGAAATGAATATGGTAGCACTAACATTATCAACCCCTTTAAATTCAGATTTACCTGTCCAGGGAAATAGAATTTTACTGCATTTTTACATGAATTCCACCTGGATATTTAAAAATGTATTTATTTTATAATATATATGGACATAGCCATTATAGTGGATTAAACCGGATGTATTGTTTCAAGTGTTTATTGCACAAGAGTTTATTCTCAACGCCTGTCCATAGGGAGCTTTTAAAAGGAGTTAGAGTCCAGAAGGGAATGTTTTTACTTTATTTCAAGTCCCTAAATCTGTATTTAGTGGTTTTGGCTTCAGTGAAAAAGGAATTGTCAAGAATGTTCCACAGTATGACATTAAACAGCTTTACCTTACATTTATTTAACTACAAGTGGTTTTACAGCTCAAAAATACCCATAAAAACACAAATTCTGACTGTGAGCGAAGTCACCTCTCCACAGATCTGACCTGTACCTTGGGCTGGTTTGGTCTCCATGAAGACAGAAGACAGTCTTTGTGCCATACTGTGAAACATTCCAGACAAAGCATCAAGGAGAAAACCATGTGACGGACTCTCCACCAGAAAAGTTACACCATGCACCTTTAAGTGATTAGTCTGTATCTAATGAGTCATAGAAATTCATTATATATATATATATATATATATATATATAGAGAGAGAGAGAGAGAGAGAGAGAGAGAGAGAGAGAGAGAGAGAGAGAGAGAGAGAGAGAGAGAGAGAGAGATAGATATAGATAAATAAAGGACCTTTAGCCTATGTTGCCTTACTTCTTACTTTAGTCCATGTTTAGTCAGAGTTAAGTCCCAGATAAGACCTGGCGTTGTCCTGGGTTAGTCCAGGTGTGGTTCTTTCAGTTTCTGGTCCTACTTAAGTCTTGGTTAAATCCTGGTTTAGTCCTAGTTTAACTCCTGTTTTGGCCCTGATCCTGGTTTAGTTCTGTTGTAGAAGTATCAGTTGTGAAAAGTTACAAATAAGATTCACATTATTGCCAGAAAAGTGCAAATCTGACATGTTTTAATTGTTTTTGGCTGAATGGGAGTGGTTGCAGACTTACAATTAGAGTGGATGAGATAATTAGAGTAGATCCGAGTCTCATCCTCACAAAGAGGCCAGTCATCTGTCTGTGCTCCAAAGGGTTCAGAAACACTTCAGTTTGAATTGAGGAAGAGTTTAGTCTGGCGTTTAAGTTAAAGGTGCACTCTATAACTTTTGGAGGCTCCATCACCTGCTTCCCTCCATGGAGATGCTGTCTGGAATGTTCCATAGTATAGCACGACACTTACTTATCTCTATGGAGACAGCAGTTGACACCACAGGGCCAAGTTTCATGTCAGATCTGCGAGCCCACTCACAGTAAGAATGTCAGTTTTAAAGTCAATAAAAAAAAACATGCAAGACAGACACGTGTAATGCCATACCGGAACATTCCACACCAAAACAATAACATCTCCAGGGAGACAAGCAGGTGGCAAACCCTCCACCAGAAAAGTTACACAGCACACCTTTAAGATAAGTCAGATTGATAAGAGGTTTGAAGAAAAAAACGCAAGGGATCCACTGTATGTGAATAATAAAGAATTTCAAGTGTGTTTGAATTTGACATGACAACAGAGTTAAAAGGAAATAATTGAGTTTAAAATTTAAAAAGAGAAAGAGAGAAAGGAAGAGGGTCATAGAGAGGGTCAGAAAAAGCATTAGGAATCAAGGAAATCAAATAGTAGGAAGTGTTGGAGGTAGAAAAAACTAAACACTACATCTGAAGATTCTAAATTACACAAAAATGAACTCTTGTGAGCTGTAAGCTGTTCTAATACTGTTCCTCAAAAACAGACCTGGAGTCGTATTTTTGTTTCATTCACACGTTTGAGTAACCCTTTATTTTTAGTCTGTCTACATCTCCAAATATCAAAATGCTCTGTTCCACCTTGTGATGTCATGAAGTGGTTAATTTCAAGTCAACATCTATAGTAAAGTTCAGCAATTCCAGGACTGAACTGATCCAAATGATTCTAGAGAAGGTGTGTGGAATTTAAAACACAAAGTTCTGTATTAGACTGGTTTAATTCCCAGTCATGGTTTAGCCCTGGTTTAGTTCTGGTGTAGTTCTGATCTGGTCTTGCATTAACTCTTGTTTGGTCCTTGTTTAGTCCTGTATTAGTTCTGGTTTAGTTCTGGTTTGGTTCTGGTCTACCACTGTCTTAGTCCTGGTTTAGTCCAGGTTTAGCCCTCTCTTAGTCCTGATTTAGACCTGTCTTAGTCCTGGTTTAGTTCTGGTCTAGACCTGTTTTAGTCCAGGTTTAGTTCTGGTTTAGCCCTATCTTAATATAGGTTTAGTTCTGGTTTAGACCTGTCTTAGTCCTGGTTTAGTTCTGGTTTAGACCTGTCTTAGTCCTGGTTTAGTTCTGGTTTAGACCTGTCTTAGATCTGGTTTAGTTCTGGTTTAACCCTGTTTTAGTCCTGGTTTAGTTCTGGTCTAGCACGTTCTTAGTCCTGGTTTAGTTCTGGTCTAGCACTTTCTTAGTCCTGGTTTAGTTCTGGTCTAGCCCTGTCATAGTCCTGGTTTAGTTCTGGTCCAGCCCTTTCTTAGATCTGGTTTAGTTCTGGTTTAACCCTGTCTTAGTCCTGGTTTAATTCTGGTCTAGCCCTGTCTTAGCCCTTGTTTAGTCCTGGTTTGGTTCTGGTCTAACCCTGTCTTAGTCCTGATTTAGTCCTGGTTTAGTCTTGGTTTATTTCTGGTTTAGCCCTGTCTTAGTCCTGTTTTAGTTCCGGTTTAGTCCTGGTTTGGTTCTGGATTAGCCCTGTCTTAGTCTTTGTTTAGCTCTGGTCTTGGTCTTAGTTCTGGTTTGGTTAAGGTGTTTTAGTTCTAGTTTAGGTCTGTCTTAGTCCTGGTTTAGCTCAGGTCTAGATCTGTCTTAGTCCTGGTTTAGCTCAGGTCTAGGCCTGTCTTAATCCTGTTTAGTCCTGCTTTATAATACCATGCACTCTATGTGTATCTTGTGCTTTTATTTTGAAGGTGAGACTTGTTTGTCCAGGACCAGCCTCTCCACACAATCCCTGCTGCTGTGTCTTTTGGATCTGATCAAATCCGCTCCAACTTCATTCAAAAGGACTTTTATCTTTGTAGATTTTCATGATTTTGTGGATTCATTTCAAATCAGATGCAGAAAAATGACAACTGTCCGAAAAGATCCAGGTAAGGGGTAAACTGTGAAGCTGGAGTCTTTGTTGACAGGTTTAATCTGGGTTATGTCTAGACTTGGTTTGGTCCTGTTTTGGTAAAGTAGAGTTACTTTAGTCCTTGTTTAGTCCTGGGTTAGTCAAGTTTTGGTTCCTACTAGTTTAGCCCTGTTTAATAGTCTAGTCCCTACTACTTTAGTCCTTGTTTTTAGGTCCTGTTTTAGAGATGACATTTGTGAAAAGTTATAGTCTTTGTTTAGTCTTGATTAAATCCTGGGTTAGATCTAGTTTCAGTCCTGTTTTAGTCCTTTTAAAGAGAGTCAGTTGCTTTAGTCCTAGTTTAGTCCTGGGTTAGTTGTGAAGTGGTTCTGCTAGTTTAATTCTGTTTAATATTCCTATAGTTAAAATGTGTATTGTTCTTGTTTAATCTTGGTTAAATCCTGGTTTATCTTGGTTAAGTCTGTGCTCAGTTCTAGTTTAAGTCCTGTTTAAATCCTGACCCTGGTTTAGTCCGAGTATAGTTCTGTTTAATAGTCTTATAATTTGGTCATTGGTCCTACTTTAGTCCTTGTTTAGTCTTGGTTAAATTCTGGGTTAGTCTTAGTTTAAGTCCTGTTTTAGTCCTGATCCCGGTTTAGTCCTGGTTATGAGATGTCAGTTGCTTTAGTCCTGGGTCAGTTCTGAGGTTTCTTTAATTCTGTTTAATAACGCTGTAATTTAGCTGAATATTGTTCTTGTTTAGTCTTGGTTAAGTCCTGGGTTAGTTCTAGTTTAAGTCCTGTTTTAGTCCTGATCCTGGTTTAGTCCTATTTAAAAGATGTTAATTGATTTAGTCCTAGTTTAGTCCTGCGTTAGTTCTGAGATGATCCAACTAATTTACCGGTGCATTGTTCTTGTTTAGTCTTGGTTAAGTCCTAGTTTACCCCTGTTTTAAAGATCCCACAGAAAATTTACCAATAAGACCCAATATTTGTGACAGAAGAGTGAAAATCTTTTAGTTGTAATTTTTGGATAAATAGGAGTGGTTGGGTTTGGGAGCAGCAGCAGCAGTGACTCAGAGGCTCCAGCTCAAACTCATGACTGTCTGCTTTCAATAAACTGATTTTTACAACTCGACCCAGCAAGAACAACATGAGAAAAGCACAGTTAGAAGTGGGTAAAAGTAAGGTTTGGCCAGTTTAAAACAGTTGTATAATAAGCATGAAAATGAAAGCAGTTTATGATGAAAAACTATGTCACTTTGAAAGTTTAAGTTCTTGCCAAGTTGAGAACACTTGAATTAAGAAAGGTTGATCATAATTTGAGTAAATTTCACTTGACAAGTTAAATGATGAACGATTTTTGTACTTAAAATATGAAAATACATCTTGCTACGCTTATACACTCAACAAAAATATAAACGCAACACTTTTGTTTTTGCTCCCATTTGTCATGAGATGGACTCAAAGATCTAAAATTCATTCCAGATACACAATATTACCATTTCTCTCAAACATTGTTCACAAATCTGTCTAAATGTGTGATAGTGAGCACTTTTGCTTTGCTGAGATAATCCATCCCACCTCACAGGTGTGCCACATCAAGATGCTCATCAGACACCATGATTAGTGCACAGGTGTACCTTAGACTGCCCACAATAAAAGGCCACCCTGAAATGTGCAGTTGTTGCTTTATTGGGGGTCTGGGGACTCAGAACCAGTCAGTATCTGGTGTGACCACCATTAGCCTCATGCAGTGCAACACATCTTCTTCGCATAGAGTTTATCAGATTGTCAATTGTGGCCTGTGGAATGTTGGTCCACTCCTCTTCAATGGCTGTGCGAAGTTGCTGGATATTAGTGGGAACTGGTACGCGCTGTCGTATACGCCGGTCAAGCACATCCCAAACATGCTCAATGGGTGACATGTCCGGTGAGTATGCCGGCCATGCAAGAACTGGGACATTTTCAGCTTCCAAGAATTGTGTACAGATCCTTGCAACATGGGGCTGTGCATTATCTTGCTGAAACATGAGGTGATGTTCATGGATGTATGGCACAACAATGGGCCTCAGGATCTCATCACGATATCTCTGTGCATTCAAAATGCCATCAATAAAATGCACCTGTGTTCTTCGTCCATAACAGATGCCTGCCCATACCATAACCCCACCACCACCATGGGCCACTCGATCCACAACATTGACATCAGCAAAGCGCTCACCCACACGACGCCACACACGCTGTCTGCCATCTGCCCTGAACAATGTAAACCGAGATTCATCCGTGAAGAGAACACCTCTCCAACGTGCCAGACGCCATCGAATGTGGGCATTTGCCCACTCAAGTCTGTTACGGCGACGATCTGGAGTCAGGTTAAGACCCCGATGAGGATGACGAGCATGCAGTTGAGCTTCCCTGAGGCGGTTTCTGACAGTTTGTGCAGAAATTCTTTGGTTATGCAAACCAATTGTTTCAGCAGCTGTCTGAGTAGCTGGTCTCAGACGATCTTGGAGGTGAACCTGCTGGATGTGGAGGTCCTGGGCTGGTGTGGTTACACGTGGTCTGCGGTTGTGAGGCCGGTTGGATGTACTGCCATATTCTCTGAAACGCCTTTGGAGACGGCTTATAGTGGAGAAATGAACATTCAATGCCCGAGCAACAGATCTGGTTGACATTCCTGCTGTCAGCATGCCAATTGCACGCTCCCTCAATGCTTGCGCCATCTGTGGCATTTTGCTGTGAGACAAAACTGCACATTTCAGAGTGGCCTTTTATTGTGGACAGTCTAAGGTACACCTGTGCACTAATCATGGTGTCTGATGAGCATCTTGATGTGGCACACCTGTGAGGTGGGATGGATTATCTCAGCAAAGCAAAAGTGCTCATTATCACACATTTAGACAGATTTGTGAACAATGTTTGAGAGAAATGGTAATATTGTGTATCTGGAATGAATTTTAGATCTTTGAGTCCATCTCATGACAAATGGGAGCAAAAACAAAAGTGTTGCGTTTATATTTTTGTTGAGTGTATATAGATAAGAAAACAACAGCTCTTTGGATGTAAAATAAGAAATTAAATCGAATGTTGCTGGAATGAAGAAAAACACTTTTTTTTTGCTATATTCACTTTTTAAGTTTAACTCATGTTTGAGTAATACAACTACTCCTTCAATAGTGAAATACTCTTAAATACTTTTAAACTAGGTGCTAATTGTTTTTAAAATAGTAACATAGGTCTTGTATTGCGCAAAATTGACTCTTGTGAGCTATAAGACATGTTAGAATGCTGTTACCTCATTCAAAACAGACCTGGAACTGTGCTTTGTTTCATTCACACATGTTTGAATAACCCTGCATTAATCTGTCTACATCTCCAAAGCTCAAAATGCTCGGGTCCACCTTGTGATCTCATGAAGCTGGAGTTTTCAAGTGAACAGCTCCTTTTTACTTGTAGTTCAGTAGAGATGTTCAATTCCAGGGCTGAAATTTGACAAATGTTCCTTGGTGAAAGTGTATAAAGTTTAAAAACACAGTGGAACACTTTTTGTATCATCACATGACATCACAAAGTGGGACAGAATGTTTTCTGTTTGAGAGAATAACTCAGCCTAAAGATGCAGGTCTGTGTGTTAAACACGTGTGAATGAAACAAAACACAACTCCAGGTCTGTGTTGTTGTGATGAGGAAACAGGATTAGAACAGATCAGAAAATAGCATAACATGGGTCCTTCTTCTATTTTAGTGCATCAGCAGGCAGGATTTTGCACCCTCCTCTGGCTATTGTTTGTTTGAAAAATACCACTTTGTGACATCACAAGGAGGGGTAGAGCATTTTGAGCTTTGGAGGTGCAGACAGACTAATAACATGTGAGTGAATGAAACAAAACACAACTCCAGGTCTGTGTGAGGAAACAACATTATAACACGGTTTACAGCTCAAAAGTCAGTTTTGCATAATATAGGACCTTTAAATTGTGGACATTACACTGTTTACTTGGAGGATGTTTTCAGAGATTATCAGTCTGTTGTCAGAATGGGTCTAAATCCAAACTAATCCAACACATCTGTACAATCAATACAGATATAGGCCTTATCTGAACCAATAGACAGTTAGAAGCAAATTCAATGATCTTCTCTAAATATTGAAAACATGCAGTTAGTCCTCCAGCTACAGGCACCAAGATCCTAATCAGATCTGGCAATATGAGGGAAGTGGGGTCTACTCTCCACAGATCTGACTGACACTTGGTTTGCTTGTTTCTCCTGTGTGTCTCCATGCTTAAGATTAATTTTAAACTAAATCACTGATAGAGTGTTCAGATCCACTGGCACACAGGTTGGTGGTGCAATTCCAGCTCCCAGATGAATACTGTCATTGTGTCCTTAGGCAAGACACTTAACCCACCTCACCCTGAGTGTCTGTGTGCACTGTTGTATACTGTGTGTGAATGGGTGAGCGGCTCCTTTATGTAAAGCCCTTTGAGTGCCTTGAACAAACACCACTGTATAAAAATGTGACTATTTACCATTTAATGCACCAAATGTTTTTCTCTGGGGGCCACATTATCACTCCTGACTGTGATGGGGAGCTGGGGTCAGGTCAGCCGTATAACAGAACTGTAGTAGAAATGACGAGCCAGACACAGACATCCACAGTACTACAGTATATACTATATATACTATATCAACACATCATTCCTGGCACATAGCTGTTTATCGTTACTAGTGGTTTGCAAGACTAGTAAGTACTTCACACTTTGTGTTCATTTGAAATAGCCCAGATATTCTATTTATTTATTTTTGTGTGCACCACTGTTTGATCTTGAACTTGTCATGTGACAAAAATTTGGTGGCAAATTCAACGGCAAATGTAAATATGTCATATAATTATTCAAATATAAATACTTCATATACGTATCATTTTTAATTGAAAAAATCAACAAAATACAAGATGCCGACTTGTTATTATTTGCCAAAAATTAATTTAAAAAATAGACATGACAACTTTTGAGGATTGCCTCATAGGGCCAATTCAAGTGGTGGAGAACAGAGGGGCCGGGGGGCCGGTCAAAGGTAAAGGTAAAGGTAGCTTTATTTCTATAGCGCTTTACACAGACATATGTCCCCAAAGACATTTTACACAGCATGATTAACAGAGCATTCTTCATTCACTCTAAACCCGGTGGTGGTAAGATACTGTTGTAGCCACAGCTGCCCTGGGGCAGACTGACAGAAGCGAGACTGCCAAGCCAACCAGCGCCATCGGCCCCTCTGACCACCACCATCACTTACACACACACCACTTTCACACCTACAGTGCATGTTTTTGGGTTGATGGGTGTGGTGGACCAGAGTCGCCCCGCAGGCTTTAGTTTGATGACCCCTGATTTAATGCCATGCTTTGGTACTTTCAAAGCAAATCAATAACATCTCCTCAAAAGTTACACAGTGGACCTTTAATGCAATATGAGATTCTTGTAAAAATGCGTAAATCTTGATCAAAAGAAAATTTAAATAGCCAAATGTTATTGCTAATTTATATTAAAACATGGATTCAGTATGAAAAGAAAAATGTGTGAAAAATAATGTCGCGACAAAATAAACAAGGAAGATTTCACATTTAAATTGGTCTGTAACATAAATATTTGCCTTAGTTTAATTATAAAAGTGTCAGTGGTGCAGGTGTAGAGCTAAACCAGAAGAGCCACATTTCTCTGGTACAATAGAAACACTGAAGGTTTGAAAGGGTCAAATGAATCTTTGGGTTTGGCTGCATTCCTCTCCACCGTCTGCACCTGTGTCTACCTGCAGGCCTGAGGTTGGACTTAAAGGAACTGTACTTAAAGTGCCCATGACACTTAATACTACTCATTTTTACCAAAATACAGTTAAATTACGTTATTTTCTGACCTATTTTGTTTCCTCATTATAAAAGCACAAACGGACCTGGAGTTGTGTTTTGTTTCATTCACACATGTTTAACACACAAACCCTGCATATTTAGGCTGTGTTCTTCTCTCGGACAGAAAACACAGACGCTTTGCTCCACCTTGTGATGTCATGTGGTGATACAGGAAGTGCTCCATTGTGTTCCATACACATTCACTAATCATATGTGTAATAAGGTTCTCAAATCGATGATCCATTGAGAAAGCAGAAGAGCCTCACATGAGCCTCACATGAGTCCCTTTGGTTTGGCAGTTCCAAAGCTGAAATGTTATTTTGTTCCAGGTGGAAGCTGCAGAAGAGGCCCTTGCCTTCTCTGCAGCCTGAAGCAGCCTCGCCCATCCGAGCGGTGAGTATAAGTTTTAATACTGAATATCTCTCCTACTCTCCATCCCCTTTCCACATCTGAATCTGTTTAAAAAATGTTTTTATTGGACCAATTTAATGCAGATGAAATGCATGGAAACTCTTTCAGAATGCATACATTGAAATGGAAGTATACTATACTAGCCCTAGTGTCCTGGTGTAGTCCTGGTCTAGTCCAGGTTTAGTCCCAGTTTTAATGCTCGCTAATGCCTTATACATTCTATACTTTATTGCAACCTCTTCATGGGTTTCTGCTGTTGTATGAAACATTTTGATTACTTTTTTCCATTCAGAAAATACAAAATTTAGTTTTGAAATGTTAATCGCTATGGCAATGATCCTAATTTTTATCATTGTGAAACCTGTGGGTAGCTATTAGAGTAATGTTCTGAAGCTAGTCCCTAGTGGTGGTTGGTGAAACTGCATTTGGCTCCAGTCTGTTTTTCACGTTGATGCTAATATTAGCATCCCGCCGTATCCCCCGACAACCATCACTTCCTGTTTGTCCAACGGGAACTGCCTCAACAATGGCCCTGCTCCCTGTCTATGGTCCAACTATAGTCCACTCAGAGTCAGATCCAGGGAGACCCTCCAGAGCTCAGGAGGAGACTCTGTTAGACCTAGGCTAGTTCTAGTTTAGTCCGGATTTAGATCAAGTTTAGTCCAAGCCCTGATCTGGTTTAGACCTGGTTCAGACCCACTTCAGATCCAGTTCAGATCTGGTTCAGACCTGGTTGGTGTTGGTGCTCTCTAGGATGTAAAAATGGGCTGTTGTCTCTTTGTCTACTACCGCCGGGTGAGTCTTCTTTTATTTATATTTTCTCAAGTTCATGCATATAATTCATAATACTGCATTGACAGGCTTGTCAAAGCTTCTCAAAGACCACACTGTGGTCATTATTCACTCCCTCCACACTCTGGTGCTAACATACTGCAGCCACAGCTGCCCTGGGCCAGACTGACAGAACCCTAGTGACCCCTTGTTCTGTGTATCGTGCATCTACAATAATTAAGAGCAAATTTAATCTTGATTCCCAACATTCTTTTATTTACCATACCAATTAAATGTGCCAACATAAAAATAAAAAAGTGAAAACTGGGACATATGAACTGAACTTGGCTAAAACCAGGACGATGCACCCTAAACTTGCATTCTGAAAATGGGTTGAGCAACCTAAAGCCCCACCATGTAACTTTTTTAAAACCAAAAAATATACTAAAATAAAAGCATCCTTACCCTGAGTTTGAGTGAGCTTGCATCTCCACAAACCGGACTCTTATTTGACGTGGAGAGCCTCCTCCTGCTTCCTTGGATAGTTTGTTCCAGTGCCTATAATAGACACCAATTCTACACTAGGACTAATCCAGAACCAAACCAGGACTAAACTGGGCCTAAACCAGGACCTGTCTCCATAGTAACAGTGTTGTATTGTATTTGGTCCTTATGCAACGTCCGCTTGGTCTCGATCAGTTTCCTCTCTTTGTCTCTTTGAGTTTTGTTTAAGAGTCTGTCCATCACAGAGCCACATGTTTATCTCCTCAGCAGCCCCACTGCAAGAGAAACACTAAACAAACAAAACTCTGAGAAATCATCTTCACAACAGGGCTGTCAGAACCAAAACCCAAATATGAATTATTATTGAAATTATGAATTGAATTATGAATTGGGTTCTGTTTTCAGGAAAATAGATATGAATGTTTTGAAAGATCTTGACCTATAGAAATGCTATAAGTCCATATAGTATTACATTTTGTGTTGACAAATACATTCTATTTATTATTTTATTGTTAGGGTGTTTTGCCTTTTCATAATTAACGAGTCACAATTCTGGTCATTATTCAAATTTTATTCTTTAAATTTTACTTTTTAAACCAAATCTAACTTAAATTTAATTTGGTTTAAATGTATTTTGCAGCTGTCCAGTTAAACTCACTGACCTGAGCACGTGTAACTTCCTGTTGTTTTCAGGCTAAAAACAGGAAGTACTTATTTGTCCATTGTTTTGTATCTGGAACAGACAACACACACATGCATACACACACATGCACACATGCACGTACACGCATACACACATACACTCTCATACACTCATACACACATACACAGGCATACACACACATACACACACATGCATACTCATACATGCACACATGCACACACACATGCACACGCACACACATGCATACACACACATACACTCACATACACACATACACATGCATACACACGTGCATGCACACACACACACACACACACACTTACACTCTCATACACTCACATACACACATACACATGCATACACATGTGCATGCACACACACACACACACACACACACTTACACTCTCATACACTCACATACACACATACACATGCATACACATGTGCATGCACACACACACACACACACACACACACACACACTTACACTCTCATACACTCACATACACACACACACACAGGCATACACACACATACAAGTTCAAGTTCAAAAGGTTTATTGTCAGTTCTTCATATGAAAAACATTTAAAGAACTGAAATTGAGTTTCTTACTCCCATGTGTATAAATAAATAATAATAAATGGTAAAGTCCAAGTGTTCTATGTGCGTATCATGCATACACATGCATACACACGCATACACATGCATACATGCACACACGCATGCACATACACACACACACACTGCTGAAAAAACACTTCTACACAGACATGAGCTGAAGACTGGATCCAAAGTTTGATGGAATTCAGTCTCTCCTTAATCATTTCTACTTTTCTAACTCTTATCTTTTATTTATTTCTAATTAAATCATTTTAGTCATCAATGAAAATTTTTGCGAGTGACGGTGACAAAAAGATGATCAGTTGTCATCTATGTTTAAATGTCCTAAAGTTTAAAATAAAATCAATCGATCAGTTAGCATCCATGGATAAATAAGAGTTGATTAAAACTGTTTCTAATGATTTATGCTGTAAAATATGTTGGTTTCATGATTATATGAATTGGATTATAACTATTTGGCTTTCAATGTTGGCAATAAAAAAAAAAAAAAAAATCAGTTCTAAGTAATTGTTTGTGCTGATTGTGTGCTAATGCTTATTTGTGTGTTGCTGTTGCAGAAGAAGAGGAAGCAGGAGAGCAGAGACGTGGACAACCTGAGTCTGTGCAGCCTTGACCTCAATGTGAGTCGCGAAAACTTCAAATTACATTTAACAAAACAAGTATACACACAACAGTACACATCGTATCAAAGGTTTATTTATCTAGATAACGTTTTTAAAGAAAGAACTCCCATTATGACAGGATACATGAGCTCCTCATGCTTTCAGGACCATGGACCCCTCCCTCCTGGACGAATGAGGGATTACATCAACACACACACACACACACACACAGAGAAAGAGAGCAGTGCCCCCTCAGTCTCTACACTGTCACTTATATGTTAAGCGATATGTTAAGTGAAAACATGATTTTTATTATCTATTTGAGTTCACCCTGATATAGTCACTCTTTGCTTTTGTATTTACTGTTCTGATAAATAGACTCAATCTCAATCAAGAAGCATTCTTGGCATTCATTCTCTCCACTGTTGCTTCGGGGCAAACTGACCAAGACGAGGGAGTTTGTTGGTTTGATCCTTTCCGTGTGCAGTCCTTACTGTTGTGTTCTTGGACAAAGCAGAAAATATATTTTCCTTTCCATGGATAGACCAAATGAAAGTCTTTTGGTAGTGCCACCATCAGAGAATGAACAAAACTCCACTTTCAGAAATAATTATGAAATTTATGTTGTTTGGGTTTATTGTTCTAAATATTTAATACAATAAAGGTAGAAAAAATGTGTTATTCAGGTCCAGTATCAAAACTAACCATCATTACAAAAACTAAATGACACCTGGTCCCATGGCTGCAAGTGTTTGGAGAAGTTCAGTGCTTTCAGATAGGCTCAGTGAACTATTATTACAACCATAGAGATGAAAGTTAGAACTATTATTACATTTTTATCATCCACCAGGCTGTTAGGATGCTGAACTCTCTCCCCTCTCTAACCACCATCTCCATAAAGAAAATTTTTTGACTTTTCCTTTTATTATTACTATTATTATTACTATTATTATTATTATTATTATTATTATTATTATTATTATTATTATTATTATTATTATTATTATTAAATTTAGCTTAGATTGAAAGTGAGAAATGGAATTTCAGTTTTTTATATGTGAATCATATGAAAATTTGACAATGAACTTTGAATTTTGAATCTAGAACTGAATATTTGCATTTTCACAGAGCTTAACAATAATAATAATATTAATTCTACAATTATTAATTATTAGTTTTTTTATTTTTTATGTATGAAAAAGTTCAAACCTAAGTTGTTATTGTCTGTGTACTGAGTGTGCTGAAGCAGTGAGTGGACAGTGATTCACAATGAAGTGTTTCCCACAGAGCCTGTGTCAGACTCAACAATACACACTGGCACATACTGTATAAAGCACAGGGCAAGTACTGGCCTTTTATATTGTACACTTATAAGTATTTCTGGATCTTTAGTATTAGCAGTCGTCATAGCAGTAATAAATCTGTCCCTTCTGAACCTCTGAACGGCAGTGATGTTTCCACTCATTTTTCACGGAAAGAGAAAAGTACAAAAGCTGTGTTTTGTTTCATTCACACAAACCCTGCAGATTTAGACTGAGTTCTTCTCTCAAATGGAAAAGTCTCTGTTCCACCTTGTGATGTCATGTGGTAATACAGGAAGCACTCCACTGTGTTTTTAAACTCCACACACCTTCACTAGAATCATTTGGATCATTTAAGAAAACTTTGTCTATATAATGCAATGTAAACATCTTTTGATGCTGATAATTATCTTTGTATGTTTCGAATTGTTATCCAGGTGTTTTGATTCACAAGAGTTTGGTGTATAGTTTCTTGGGGATTGGACTTGGACGATGACTCTTGAGGGGGGAGTCCCTTAACTTATATAAGGGGAGCGAAGGGGCTGTCCTCATACCTGAGGAAGTCTGGAGGTAATCAAAAGTTGTATCAATAAAAGAAAAACCAGGAGTGAGACAGCATGCAGGAGTTTTCTTGAAAAACAGCTAAGTTCCTCTCCTCCAATGCACCTGTCGCCCTGTCAGGTGTGCAGAATCTGCACAGAAACAATCATTTAAGACCTTAACTTGCCAATCTCTGCTGAACAAAAGGTAAAAGGAGCTGTTCACTTGAAAACTATACCACTTCATGACATCACCAGATGAAACAGAGCATTTGGAGCTTTGGAAATGTAGATAGATGATAATGCATCATTACTCATTGCTTAAACAAAACACATCTCCAGGTCTGTTTTTGAGGAGGTAACAGTAGAACATAGCTAGGAGCCCACAAGAGTAATATAGAACATTGAATAGCACTTTATAAAGTACTGTGACATCACACTCTAGGACTTTTTAAGATGCTAAATACTAAATAAACTTTTGTTAAAATGTACTGTGACAAAATAAAAGCATTAACCAGTAGTGATTCACCGCACTTTTCTTTACTTTAATGTATCTCTTTTTACACGACTTCCATCCTCAGCTCTTGTGCACTGGTACCAACATCGAGTTTTTGATGTTGAGTTTTTAGTTTTGTAACATTATAATTCAAGTTTAAAATAATATGAATTGCTCTTAATTTTGTTGTGTGTAGATTCGACCATTGTAAGATGTAATTTGAGGCTTATATTTCCCTAATGTTGTTTTCCTCCTCGCAAACACACCTGGAGCTGTGTTTTGATTCCCATTCACAAAGGTAAAAGGTAGATGTTGACTTGAAAACTACTTACCTTTTTTATTTTATTTTTTACTTTTGCTTAATATAGGCCCTTTAATTGCTAAGTCAATTTCTTCATCCAACTCAGCAATATTTTTCTTACAATCAAAATCACAATTTGAAATAGAATAAACATGAGATACAATAAACATGAAAGTGGACCCGTTCCATCCCTGTCAATGACAACACTGTTGTGCTTTTGGGCAATACACTTCCCCAGTTCCCTCCTCAAGAAGTATTTATTTTTAGTGGTTGTCATAGCGATGATGAATCCGTTGAACCCCAGACTGCGGCGATGTTTCCAGTCATTTGTCACTAAAAGAGGCACATCTAAGGACATGAGTCACGTACTTTAATAGTAGTTTACGGAGTCCTCTGATAATGGGGCTATTGTGTGGCGCTGGGTGTGTGGAGCCTCTATTCAAATACACTCAGAGGCGATGATGTCACAGGTCAGAGGTCAAGCTGATCGGCTAAAAATACACCCAGACAGGAAGTGAAAGCGGGTTGGCAGGAAGTGATGCGTACAGACAGAGGGACCACGGGCTGTAGCTGAAACTGAATGCACAGATTATGACAGGTGACCTATATGGTGTGAAGACTGGAGCTGAAATGATAGAGCAAAACAAGCAGCTCAGAAATATCACTGCAAATATCACTGGGGTTCAACCGGGTCGGATTCATCATCGCTATGACGACATCTTATCATTCTCAATCTGATTCACTGTTTTTATCTTTCCTGTATTATTTCTTTTTTGCTCTTTAATTCTTCTGTGTTATAAATGAAATGAAACAGAATCCTATTCTCATATTATTAAAAATATAAAAAAGAAAATGCAAAAACACAATTTCATATTTTTCTGAAGTACTGAGGAGTAATTTGCTGAAACTTTCTACAAATTAGTGTAATAATAAAACTAGAAACAAATAATACTTGAGGAACAGTAGCAAATACAACTAATAAAATAAAAAATATGAATATAAATATATAGAATTAAAAATGAACTTACATCTAATGCACAGTATTATTACAATCACTACTATTACTATTACTACAATTACTACTATTACTACTACTACTACAATTACTACTACTACTGTTACTACTACTACTACTACCACAACTATTATTATTACTACTACTGCTACTACTGCTACTACTACTTCTACTACTACTACAACAACTGCTACTACTACTACTACTACTACTACTACTACTACTACTACTTCTACTACAACTACTACTACTACTATTACTTCTACTACCTCTACTATTATTACTACTACTATTACTACTACTACCACTACTATTATTACTACTACCATTACTACTACTACTACTACTGCTACTGCTACTACTACTACTACTGTTACTACTACAGTGACTGGGTTGGTAGGAGGCTTGTTCTCTGATTGGAAGGTCAGCAGTACGAATCCCGCTTCCGACATGATCCACTGACCCACTGGTGGTTTGGTCCCAAATTTCACAGACGAATACTGTTGTGTCCTTGAGCAACACTTTACTCACCTCCAGCGTCTAGTACACTGGTCTGTGAATGGGTGTCAAGTAAAGTGCTTTAAAGGCAGAAAAGTTTATGTGCCCTTTACAGAAAATAGTAAAGTATCGAAAAATGGTTCTAAGAGTAACGTTACTTCAAAATGTTCCATAAATTGAAGTACAAAGAAATGACTCAAGTAAAATTAAGAAGGTATTTGGGAAAACTACTATATAAGTAAGACTAACTTAAAGAATAAATGTCAGGACCTAACATTTGATTTCTAATTTAAAGTTAATGCAATTGGAAGGGCAAAACATTACATAAAATCTGGCATAAATAAAACAACTAAAGTCTCATAATCAGGTTGGAGACTCTTTGTGCCATTGTGTCTTGGAGCAAAACACTTATCCATCAAGTCAGTGTGTGCGTGCAGGTGATGGATGGCGGTTGGGGGTCTACTGTACACTGTACACTGGACTCTTCTGTGTTTGAACCAGTGGAGCTGTAGTGAATCCAGGACAGAAACAGCGCCTCAGGGCTCCTCTCTGTAGATTTTAATGAGGTTCAAATGAGTATTGATGTGAACAGATCACACCAGCCCGTTTCACTACCACTACTGTGTTAACAATTAACACAACTGCACTGTCCACAGAGAAGAAGATAATTTAGACCGAAAAACAAAAATATACAACAACACAGTACAGCTGTCAAAAAAAGTCAACTAGAAATACCCAGATACACAAAAGGAGTAGAAAGAATAACCAATAATTGTATACTCAAGTAAGCCTAACATTACTTCAAAATAATATTACTCAAGTAGAAGTATGAAGTAGTGGTTCAAGTAGAAGTAAAAAAAAGTATTACCACTCAAGTAAGAGGTGCATTGTGAAACTTTGGTGTAGGCTCCATCAAATGCTTTTCTCCATGGAGATGTTATTGCTTTGTTTTGTAAGGTTTCACAGTATGGCATTAAAGATTTCTATTTTCATGGAGACCAAACAGACCAAGTTACAGGTCAGATTTGTAGAGAGACGACCCCACTCACAGTCAGTATGCCTGTTTTTCTAGCTATTTTTGAGCTATAAAACCACCTGTAATTGAATAAATGTAAAGGTAGAGCTGTTTAATGTCATAGTGCGGAACATTACGTGACATCTCCATAGAAACAAGCAGGTGACGAACCAAAAAGTTACATAGTGCACCTTTAAAAAGTAACTGTCAGGACTTGACGTCTGCAATTGGAAGGACAAAGCATGAAATAATGTTCAAAATCTGGTATTTTCAAAGGACAGAAACAAAAATGTAAAAAAATAAATGACAAATGTCAACATAAAGCTTTTGTCACGATGTAGATTTACTCACAGTAGGAAGAGTAACCACAACTTTTACTCAAACAAGTGTACAATTTTACTAAAGTAGAAGTAAAGGTATGCTGCTAGAAAAGTTTTCTAAAAAGTTTTATATAGTTCTTTATAGAGCTACTCAAGTAAATATAACTGTAACTCCCCTGACCTACCCAATGAGATTTAGGTTTGTCTTTTAATAATGGGTTCTGTTCAAAGTTCACTTTTAAAACACATCCAAGAGAAATGACCAAAATATAGAAACATGAACTGACAAATTAACACAGGAATCACATTTCAGAGCATGTTTGTACAGATCTCAACTACAGGGTTAGCCGTTATTATGAAGAATATGTAGTTACTGGTGAAAATGATGGTAGATTATGGTAAATTTCACGTTCATTCAAATTCCTAAACCTATGCTGAACCTAGATACGCTCATTTGAGAACTTATCAACACTGAAAAGATCACATATACTCTATAAATTTGTCCTTTTCCGTAACAGTGGCGGGATGGTTTTACTGTATGTCGGAGATAGTATAAAACCACATGTTAATATTAAAAGGTGCACTACGTAACTTTTCTGGTGGAGGGTCCGTCTAACGCTTGTCTCCCTGTATATGTCAGTGCTCTGCCTAGAATGTTCCACAGTGTGACATTAAACAGCTCTACCTTTACATTTATTCAATTACAGGTGGTTTTATAGCTCAGAAATCCCTAAAAAAAAACAAAAAAACATTCTGACTGTGAGTGGGGTTGCCTCTCCACAGATCTGACCTGTCGCTTCGTCTGATTTGATAGAAAGATTTAATACCTTATTGTGAAATTGTGTTGAAAATGTCATTATATCCTAAAAATCACAATTATATTAGGGTGACCAGATTTTCAAAATAAAAAACTTCCCTGGTCGGGGAGGTCGGTTATAATAAAATTGTGAAACAAGTGCATAATTAAGGGAAATTCGGCACTAATGTGAGTCAATACAGTCACATTTTCTTTGTGTTTTGGTCATTTTTAAGCAGTTTTTTGTTGTATTTTACCTAAGTAAATAACAGTCTCTGCCTCTCTTTACTGCCGGCAGGATCAGATTGGTCAAAAATAGGAACACCTGGGACATTTCTTGTGTAAAACTGTGACAAATCACTGGTTTTGTATAAATCTGCTGGGACAGGGGACTCAATACTGGGACTGTCCCGGGTAAATAGGAACGTCTGGTCAGCCTAAATTAAACTTGTACTGAAATTGAGTTTTTAGTATTGTGGCAACGCTATAGTTAAACACTGTTAATTTGATTTATTATATGCCTACAGTAGATAAAATGTGTTGTGTTTTGAATTTCACTGGAAAATATTGATTTGAAAACAGAATTAGATGAGAACATTATGTCTGGGCACTATTTTACCACGGCAGGGCGAGAAGGGACAGAGCATTTTAAATCATATTAGTAATGAACTTGTGTTGAAATGAAAACAATGAGGGCACAAGCTCAGAGGAAGTGGTGACAGACGAGATACGCTAATACACTGACTAAAGAATAAAGGGAGGGAGAGGAGGAGAGGAGGGAGGGAGGGAGAGAAGGAAGGGCAAGAGAATACAACGAGAATAAAGGGAGAAGAGAGGAAGGGAGGAGAAAGAGAAGGAGGAAAGAGAGGGGAGGAGATGGAGAGAAAGAGTGGAAGAGAGGTAGAGAGAGTGGGAAAGAGACGAGAGGAGGAAGAGAGAGAGTGGGAGAGAGACAAGAGGAGGGAGAGGGCAAGAGAGAGAGTGAGAGAGAGCAGGAGAGAGACGAGAGGAGGGAGAGAGAGATGGAGAGAGAAGAGAGGAGGGAGAGGGCAAGAGAGAGTGAGAGCGAGAGATGAGAGGAGGGAGAGATAGAGAGAGAGCGGGAGAGAGCTAACAAGAGGGAGAGAGAGATGGAGACAAGAGAAGGGAGGGATAGGGAGAGAGGAGAGAAATGACAGAGAGAGGGGAGAGAGTGGGAGAGAGGGAGAGAGAGACAAGAGGAGGCAGAGAGAGAGTGAGAGAGAGAGGTGGAGAGAGCAGGAGAGGTATGAGAGGAGGGAGAGAGAGAAGAGAGAGAGTGGGGAGAAACAGTAAAAGAATAAGGGGAGGGCGGAAGGAGAAGGGGGAGAGAGAAGAAATGAGAGACACAGAGACATGGGGAGAGAGAGAGAGGATAGAGGTAGAGGGAGGAGAGAGAGAGTGTGTTGTTCTCCTCTTTGTTAATAGAACCATAAAGAGCCAGAGACACAGAGGCTGGATCTGACCAGGACTAAACCAGGACTGAACCAGGACTAAACCAGGATTCACTCAAACTGGACCAAAATCCCTGAATTCAGATACTGTCATGAGGACTGGGATGAAAGGATTAAAGAAGATAACCCTGTGTGGATCTAAACGAAACAATGGAATATTTTTTGGCTAGATTTGAGATTTCTTTTTACAGTTTGAGCATCTTTTCTATGACCTAAAACATTTTTCTTTTCTTTTTTTATCTCAATAGCTTTCAAGACACTTTTATAGACCACAAATACCAATTGTTTTGTTTTGTGTCAGTCTGAGTAAAAAACTGGACTGAAGAAAGTGGAAATTAACAATGTTTGAACAGAAATTTGAAAGATGAAGTTTTAGACAACAATTTCTGACCATTTCTGGTGTTGTCGTACAGTTTTTTCTACTTTAAAAGAAACTACAGGAACCAAATATTTTGATCTGGCCAAGGCTCTTCTTTTTTCTTTTCTTTTTTTATAATTAAACTTTCAAAATGGTGGCAGGAGGACAAAGCTCAGAACTCAAAGTTGAGATTTTCAGATCCCCCATAACAGAGGACACAATGAGAAAACACATAGAGGTAAGAAAGACAGAAAATTTACAAGATAAATCTGCAAGATAAATTGGAACATAACATGTTGGAATTGTTTTTATTCTGGAATTTAGTTGATTCATTTTTAAATATACTTTTTCAATGTGTTTAAAATTTTCAATATTAAAAAAAATTCAGTACAGATATTTTCAAGCTTTCAAATTCAACAGTTAAAATTCAGAGTTTAAAATCTGCGATAAAGATCCAAGATGTCAAGGCGCATGCAATTGATCATGTCACTGAGGCGCCTGTTTCTGATTGGATGTTCTCTTCAGTGGGCGGAGCTTATAGTGAAGGAATCAAAGAGTTTAGGTTTGGATTAGGCTAATTCTGACCAATCACGCAACTTTTCTGATGGAGCGTCCGCAACCTGTTTTTCATGATGGAGATGTTATTGCTGCTTTGCTAGAAATATCCCACAGTATGGCATTAAGTGTATTTATTTCCATGGAGACAAGCTGCTGGCACCACTTCAGGTCACGTCTGTGGAGAGGCAAACACGCTCACAGCAACAATGCAATTTTTCTTTTCTTTTTTAAAATTTGAAAATGAATTAAATGTGAGATAAATGCCATGCTGTGGAACATTCCAGTCAAAGCAAAACACCACCTGAAAAGTTACGCAGCTTTAAGAAAAGTACAGAAATCTAAAATGTTTACTTAAAGGTTTTAATTATTTTTTTTGGTTGGGGGTCCATCACCTGCTTGTTTCTATAGCACTTTCATTGCTCTGCATGGAATGTCTCACAGTATGACATTAAACAGCTTTACCTTACGTTTATTCAATTACAGGTGGTTTTATAGCTTAAAAATACCTAGAAAACTTTAATTCTGCCAAACCTGACCTGTAACTTGGCTTGGTTTGGTCTCCATGAAGATAGAAAGGTTTAATGCCATACTGCGAAACATTCCAGACAAAGCAATAACATCTCCACAGAGAAAAGCAGTTGAGGGACCCTCTGAAAAGCTACACAATGTACCTTTAAGTACAGTACTTGAGCTGTCTTTAGTTGGACTATAGACGACACTTTAACTGAGTAGAACAGTAGAATAGTAGAATGGTAGAATAGTAGAATAGTATTACAGTCCTTAATCCTAGCAGGTCTACGTCGTGGTCTCATTGGTCATCGAGTTATTTAAATGAAACAGCTCTTATTGACGTCTGTCACTGAGGGTCACTTCTGCTTGACTTTGCTTTGAACCAGTTTAATTCAGTCCAATGGAAAATCCAGCGTCATCTCAACACACACTTTTAATAACAATGTGAATATGGGCTTATATAACTGTGAATGTTGTGTTGGCAGGGTAAATCTGCTTGTGTAACTACTACTATATGTACTTCACTGGGGAAAAACATCTATAAACCTTTTAGGGATGGAAGGACAGTGTTCAGCAGGGATCACACACCAGTCCAGCTGGTACCCATATATATATATATATATATATATATATATATATATATATATATATATATATATATATATATATATATATATATATATATATATATAAATCTTTATTGTTATATGTTTTACATATTACATTCTCTCAGATGGAGGGTAAGAGACTGTTTTACCTATTGATTACTTTGTACTTTCAAGTAGCCAAAAGGTCTTTAAAAAATAAACACACACAATTTTGAACATTATTTATTTTAACAGAATATAGAATGTTTTATTTATTTATTTTTATGGCATGTGAAAAAAAAATTAGATATCAGAACAGAAGAAACTGGACCTGTATTGTTTTGTTTTTTTCATATGCCATAAGAAATAAATAATAATAGAAAAATTCTATATTCTGTTAAAAATTGTGTCTGTTTTAAGAAAAAAATCCCTTTAGGATATTTCAGAGGATAGTACAAAGTAATCAACAGATAAAACTGGCTCTTATGACATAAGAGTTATGACATAATCACATCTTACGCCAAAAATATTCATTTTGTCTTATTAATGCATTAACTTCTTAGGTTCCTTTCTAAGACAATGTAGCCAAGTGTATTTTTACCTTGTTGACATGTTTCGGCTGCTAGCTGCGAGCCATCTTCAGAACTGTCCTACTTCTTCTTATTACGCCAAAAATATTCATTTTGTCTTATTAATGCATTAACTTCTTAGGTTCCTTTCTAAGACAATGTAGCCAAGTGTATTTTTACCTTGTTGACATGTTTCGGCTGCTAGCTGCGAGCCATCTTCAGAACAGTTCTGAAGATGGCTCGCAGCTAGCAGCCGAAACATGTCAACAAGGTAAAAATACACTTGGCTACATTGTCTTAGAAAGGAACCTAAGAAGATAATCACATCTTATCTGAAAGAAACAAAACAAATCCAATAATTGATTAATTAAGTTTAATTATCTACTGTTACCCAATATTATTAACTAATACCAAAGCAGGGACAGAAAACAGCATTCATTTTATACTTATCTTATTACTAAATGGATTAACACTCCTTCTAACGGGACTATATCAAATCTGGCTCCAGTTCACTTTGTATAGAAATAACATCGTCCTTTCAGGAACTGCTGCTGTCAGGCTCCTCATTTTGGCCTTAAAATGTTCATATAAACCCGCTCTACATGATCCTGGTGTTTTTATTTTGATATTTTGTCCGTAAATCAGTGTTTATTCCTTCTATGTATCTCACCTCCGAGCCTTGGTGAACTTCATTTGAGTGGAGCCGAACACATATAGGCACACTCACTTAGTCCACTTCTCTATGCAGACTCTGGGATGAACGCAGAGCTAAGTTCAACAAACAGGATGCTGGCAGGCGAAGGTTCCAGAGGTCCAGGTGCTGCAGGATGAAGCTTTCCACCGTCAAGGCACTCAAAAGGGCTTGACATCATGGAACCACTCACCCATTCACACACACATTCACACACACATTCACACACACACACACACACACACCAGTATATGCAGACGCTGGGGGTGAGGTGGGTTAAGTGTCTTGCCCAAGGACACAACAAGTAGTTTGAGCTCAATGGATCTGACCGCCAACTGGGACATGGCATGAGTGAAATGCTCTCCTTGTCTCCTCTCTTTGTCTCCTTGTCTCCTACCTCCTCATCTCCTCACTCCTATGTCCTTGTGTCCTACAGGAGCCCAGCACAAAGCGCTCGAAACCAGTGTCCAGAGTCACGTCTTTGGTGAATCTTCTTCCTCCAGTGAAAACAGCTCCACTGAAGAGGATTGGACTCAGTTTACAGGTATAACCAGGACTGAACCAGGACTAAACCAGGACTAAAACAGGACTGAACCAGGACTAAATCAGGATTGAACCAGGAGTAAACCAGGACTGAACAAGGACTGAACCAGGACTGAACCAGGACAAATCAGGACTAAACCAGGACTTAACAAGGACAAAACCAGGACTGAACCAGGACTGAACCAGGACTGAACCAGGACTAAACCAGGACTGAATCAGGACTAAACCAGAACTGAACCAGGACTGAACTAGGACTGAACCAGGACCAAACCAGAACTAAACCAGGACTGAACCAAGACTGAACCAGAACTGAACCAGGACTGAACCAGAATTAAACCAGGACTGAACCAGGACTGAACCAGAACTAAACCAGGACTAAACCAGTTTCTCTCTCTTCAGCGGTCCATCAGTTTACGCACAGACAGTCGGACTGACCAGGCTCCAGTCTCTTCTTCTGTTTCCACGGTGAAAACGCGAGTCGTCACTGCAACTGTATCCAGCCCCGGTTCCTCAGCAACCATCCCTCGCGTCTCCACGGGAACAGCAGCGTCTTTGTCGTCAGGATCCAAACGACGGGACAGCAAACTCTGGAGCGAGACTATTGACGTTCGGCTCTCACAAACTCTGAGTCCCAAAGAGATCAAGAGACAAGAGGTGAGACTAAACCAGGATTGAACCAGGGCTAAACCAGGACTAAACCAGAACTTAACCAGGACTTAACCAGAACTGAACCAGGACTGAATCAGGACTAACTCAGAACTGAATCAGGACTAAACCAGGACTGGACCAGGACTAAACAGGACTAAACCAGGACTGGACCAGGACTAAACCAGAACTGAACTAGAACTGAATCAGGACTGAAACAAAACTAAACCAAAACTTAAACCAAGACTAAACCAAAACTAAACCAGGACTGGACCAGGACTAAACCAGGACTAAACCAGGACTGGACCAGGACTAAACCAGAACTGAACTAGAACTGAATCAGGACTGAACCAAAATTAAACCAAAACTTAAACCAAGACTAAACCAAAACTAAACCAGGACTGAAATAAAATGAACACTGAACCAGGACTAAACCAGGACTGAATCAGGACTAACTCAGAACTAAATCAGGACTAAACCAGGACTGGACCAGGACTAAACCAGGACTGGACCAGGACTAAACCAGAACTGAACCAGGACTGAACCAGAACTGCACCAAGACTAAACCAGAACTGAACCAGGATTGAAATAAAATTAAACTAGCACTGAACCAGGACTAAACCAGGACTGTACCAGGAGTAAACCAGAACTGAATCAGGACTAAACCAGGACTGAACCAGGACTAAACCAGAACTAAACCCGGACTAAACCAGGACTGTACCAAGACTAAACCAGAACTAAACCAGGATTAAACCAGGACTACAGTTGGATTGAATTGGCACAGGATTAAACAGTGCTAAATCAGGCCTAGAAAAACATTAAACCAGAACTTAACCAAGACTGAAACTGGACTCAAACAGTACTATTTGTGATGTGTGTTTCAGGCCATTTTTGAGCTGGTCCAGGGAGAGCAGGACCTGGTGGAGGATCTGAAACTGGCCAAAAAGGTGCGTGTTATTTGTGCTCTGTAATAAACTAAATATAAAATATAAATACACTTCTGCTATGCCAATGATGTACCAACGTTTTTTGTCTCTCATCTAATCTAATATGATGTATTTCCCCATCAGTTCCTGTTTGTGATATGTGTGGTAATGTAATGTATTTGCTGCAGGCGTACCATGACCCCATGAGGACCCTGTGCATCATGACTGAACAAGAACTCCACCAGATCTTTGGGACTCTGGACTCTCTCATCCCCCTGCACGAAGGTGGGTCCCAGTCAGACCTGAGATAGTCCTGGTTTAGTCCTGATTTAGTCTCTTTCCTGCACATGAGTCATAAAGTCCTGGTTTAGCCTGTGTGTAGACTTATTGATACTTTGCAATCTCTGTGGTGGAATGTTTAGGGGTTACCATGGTGACACAACGCAGACATTAGCAAATGCAGCCAGTATCAGTTGGCAGATGATGTAACTGTACTTTGTTATTACTTCTTGCATTACAAAAAACAAAAAGCAAAAAAAAACAAAAAACATTCGGACAATATTAACTTTAGCTTCCCTCCATCTGTACTAAGCACTGACGTGTAGACTGTTGTAATGTTATCTGAAACATAGCAATACAGACTACGGCGTGTGTTTTCACTTTAATTTCACTTTTATTTCTCAATCCTTTCTCACCAGATCTTTTGAATCGACTGAGAGATGAGAGGAAATCAGACGGATGCACTGAACACGTGGGGCACATCCTCACACAGTGGGTGAGTGACTGACCAGGTTTAAAACAACTGTGATGGAGGAGATGTTTTACCCTACAAAACATACCAGGACAAGCACAAATGTTCCTATATTATCACAATCATACTGACGGTTTTCATTTTAATCACACTGAGAATCATTTATATATTACAGCAATTAAAGCAATTACTGGCTTGGTGAACTTTTAATCGAAAGGACAGGACTATATGAATGCAGTACAACTTTACAACTCTTTTTTTCTCGCAATAAACACATTTTTTTAAGGAACCGGTGAAGGCGGTTTGAGTAATAACAGGAAAAAACTCTTTTAACTCTTATTTTGATAGTCATGTTTGCAGTGTAGGTTCATTTGCACTGCATTACAGTAAATATGCTGGCAGACAAGGAGGAGCTTTGTGTCTTTTTTATAAAGATATATCATATTTTCCTCTGGGGCCCAGTACCAGATGGTCCATGGCCTAGTGTTGGGCTCCAATCTGGTGGTTGGGGACCACTGTCATAGATAAAACTGTCACCCTTTCCATTTGTGCACTGCATTTCTTTACCCCATCTCTTGCAAGCCTGTGTTTCTATGTTATTTTATTTTTATTCAACTTGTACATATACAAATCTGTATATTTCTACCTTATTTGAGTGTTTTTGCTATTCTTTCTTACTGTTTGTTGTAATATTGTAACATGATGATCTACTGTGTCGAAGTAATTTTCCTTATAGATCGATAAAGCTTGAAATGAACCATAAAATGATATTCAAAATTGTGATTGACCAGTTTGAGAAACACCTGACCTTTTATGATGTTTGTTGTCTTCTCTCTCCCTCTCAGGTGCCCTGTCTGTCAAAGTACACCCCTTACTGCAGTAATCAGGTGAAGGCCAAGGCTCTGTTAGACCAGAAGAAGCAGGAGAGCCGGGTGCATGACTTCCTCCAGCGCTGCCTCCTCTCTCCCTTCAGCAGGAAACTGGAGCTCTGGAGCTTTCTGGATATTCCACGGAGCCGACTCGTAAAGTACCCGCTGTTGCTAAGGGAAATCCTGCGTCACACGGACAATGAGCACCCCGACCGACAGAGGCTGGAGGAGGCTGTAAGTAGTAGTTAAAAATGTAGCTTACATTCATTGACAAGTTTAACACACAAATCCTGCACCTTTAGGCTGTTTCTCTCTCCACTCTGTTCCACCTTGTGATGTCATGTAGTAATACAGGAGGTACTCCACTGTGTTTTTAAACTGTAGGCACTGTTCTGTCTGATCTTTGTTTTAACACAATCTGACCAAGAACTGACTTAAACCTACAAGAGGTGAACTGATTTTGTGATGTTAAACCATAGACCGTACAGTCTATATGTTAAACAACTCTTTTTCATATAACAATACAATACAGTCTCAAGCAGCTAGCATTAGACAACTGTTTTTCACCCTCACGTTTTTTCACTTGTTCAAAATCAAACACCTAAAGAGCACCAGGAAGCTTGTATTGATCACAGACTCCTGAAAATAGTCCTGGTTTACTCCTGGTTTAGCCTTCATTCAGTCTTTTGTTACTCCTGGTTTAGTCCTGGTTCAGCCCAGGTCCAGTCCTAATTTAGTCCTGGTTTAGTCCTGGTTCAGTCCTTGTTCAGTCCTGATTTAGTCCTGGTTTATTCCTGGTTCAGCCCTGTTTTAGTCCTGGTTCAGCCCCAGTTTAGTCCTGGTTCAGTCCTGGATTAGACCTGGTTCAGCCCCGTTTTAGTCCTGTTTTAATCCTGTTTTAGTCATGTTTTAGTCCTGTTTTAGTCCTGTTTTAGTCCTGGTTTAGTCCTGGTTTAATCCTGGTTTAGTCCTGGATTAGACCTGGTTCAGCCCTGTTTTACTCCTATTTTAGTCCTGGTTTAGTCCTGGTTTAGTGGACCAAACATAACTACCTGTTCATTTCAAAGCCCTCATAATAAGCTACACATATAATATTAGTATACAAACACCCATGGACATTAAATTTACCAGGATGAATTGCTATCTTCGTGCACTGCTGTGTATGACTGTAAAAATGTTGAGTGATTTATTCGTCCTCCCTCTGTTTGTCCTGCAGATGGTGATGGTGCAGAGCGTGGTGGTGGACATAAACCGCCAAACTGGAGAGTCTGAGTGTGAGTTTTACAAAGAGAGGCTGTTTTACACTGAAGAGGGTCACAGACACGAACTAATCGAACGCTCCCGAACTCTGAGCTGCCACGGAGAGCTCAAAAACCACCGAGGAGTGGTGAGTACATAATTTATACTACTACTATTACCACTGTTATTACTGCTACTACTACTACTACTACTACTACTACTACTACTTGCCAAAAAGGACTATGACGTCTGGATAATCCTATTCTAACATAATCTATACAGTTTAGAAAACAGATTTACTGTTCAGTTTCACTTTAACCTCTTTTTTTCTTCTTTTTCTTTTGTAGAAGCTGCATGTTTTCCTCTTCCAGGACGTGTTGGTCATCACTCGCTCCATCTCCTCCTCTGAACAGCCAATCAGATACCAGCTCTGCCGTCAGCCAATCCCCATCGAGCACCTGGAGCTGGAGGACCTATCAGATGGAGAGATGAGAGTGGGCGGGTCCATTCGAGGGGCCTTCAGTAACAATGAGAGAAGTCAGTACCAAATCTGTCACTAATATGTCAGTATTTTAAGAACTGCACTAAAAATCTGGCCAAAAAGTCACATTGTCAGAAAATTTTAAATATTTTGGCTGAATATAGAAATTAAGAGTCAATATTTCTGTTTTAGACCTAAGATTGCTAACACCAGACTGAAGTCAGTTGAGTTCGACACATTAATATGGAATGACACATATTTTTATCTGATTGGACCAAGTGCGAGAAGTCAAAGTTTTGTTAAATTCAGAGGAGACAAAAGCACAAACCTTATTACCCTCCATAAATGCTCAAAGCACTTCCCTCTGCATGTTCCTCAAAAGGAAATATTGTTTCCACTCAAACAGGCTGAAGTACAAGGCCCAAGTTGTGTGTAGAATCCCTTATTCGTCCAGGTAGAATCCATGACAACGGGTAGCGTTCAATTGGTCAACTGGACAAAAGTTTTGATAGCAGACATTTCGCCGCTCATCTGAGGTGCAGAACTGAAGAAGCAGCTTGGATGAGCCGCGAAACGTCTTCTATCAAAACTTTTGTCCAGTTGACCAATTGAACTCTACCCATTGCCAAGGCCGAAGTTGGTGTCCCCAAGTTTGTGTTGGTTCATATATTTGCTTCACCTTTGGCTCCACCCAAACAAATTATTGTGAACAAACAGAAACAGAAATATTGTGGAAATTCATCTTGCTGGCCAGTTAGTTAGTTAGCCTTGCCAGGCCTGGTTAGTTTCTAAACTTATTGGTTAAGAAATATAAAAATGTATGAAAATTATATTAAGTATTAATACATTTTTGCAAAGACTGCAATTATTAAGGAGATAAACATTTTGTTATCCATTTAAATATTTTGATATCAATACTAAAATGTTATAAATTTTATTTCCAGCCAAGAACTTCTTCCGAGTCTCGTGTAAAGTGGGAGGACAGAGCCACTGTTTTCAGGCCAGCGACGCCTTCAACAAACAACAATGGATCAACTGCATCCGACAGGCCAAGGCCACGCCCCCTTCTACACCTGCCCTGTCCCCTTCTATGGCTACCACACCCCCTTCTACACCTGCCCCGCCTCCTTCTATGGCCACCCCGCCCCCAGGACTGGCTCAAGACGAGCTCGGGGATCAGGGGTTGGACAGCACACAGCCCGACGTCACCCACATCAATGGACAAGACTTGGAAAAAGAACCAGCTAAAGAGATGGAGGTAGCGGAGAACGCAGGGGTTGAATTAGATAGGACGAGTGTAACTGAAGAAAGACTTGCAGAGAATGGAGAGGAAGAGGAAAGTTGTTTTGAGATTTCCACAGATGAACAAAACAAAATGGCGGAAAACCAGGATGTAAACAGAGGGGAGATGGACTCTATACAAGAAACAGAGGAAGCAATGCAAGTGGAGTCATGACAAAAACATTAAAATAAAAAAGGACAACATCCAACAATCCCTATAGTTGAAGGTGCACTGTGTAACTTTTGTGGTGGAGGGTTTGTCACTTGCTCACTTGCTTGTCTCCATGGAGATCATATTGCTTTTCCTTGAATGTTCCATAGTATGACTTTAGACTTGATTGAATCTTACATTTAATACAATATTAGGTGCTTTTATTGCTCATAAGTTCAATGAAAAATATGCATTCATACTGTAAACAGGGTAACATCTCCACAGATCTGACCTGTAACTTGGTGGTATTACTTGCCTGTTACCATAGAAAAAGGTATGCTTAATGTCATACTGTGGAACATACTGGGCAAAGCAAGAACATTCCACCACAAATGTTACACAATGCACCTTTATACTGAGCTGGAGGACAGGTCAGAATTCTGTGGTGGAATTTGCTGTTCATCTGTCAGATTGCAGATTTGTTTGCTGGGTTTATGCTAAATATCTCTGTAATTACTGTGCCTGTCCTCCTGAAAGAAAAACCCTCACAAAGTCCAACGTCTTCTCACTCAGTATAAATAAACAAAAGTGAAACTAGTTCCATTATTCAACTCAAAAAACGCGATTGTTGTCCGTTGAAAAGACGTTAAGCCATAGGATCATTAGGACAAGTTTGTAATGCCAAGCCCCAACAAATAATCAGGATCAACATCAGTAAGTCATAAGTTTGGAGATTTCTTTCAAAAACAGTGAGTCTCCCATAGAGTTAAGGCCCAGTGCCCACCATCTTGAAGTTTATACCCTACTCTTGAATATTCCAGGCAAAGCCATACAATTTCCATGGCACCAAGTTTGTGAAGTAATTTCCAAAAGAAAAGTGACTCAAGTAAGAGAACCATTATTTTAACACAACTACTGGTAATACTCAAAGAAAAGTAGTAGGCCTAGTTAAAAGATCCTATATTACACAAAACTGACTCTTGTGAACTTTAAGTTGTGTTATAATGTTAAATCCTAAAAAACATACCTGGAGTTTTGTTTCATTCACATATTTGAGTAATCCTAATTGAGCATTATTAGTCTACATCTCCAGTGCTAAAAATGCTCTGTTCCACTTTGTGATGTGATGAAGTGGTTGTTTTACTTTGAGCAGAGACTGACAGTCCCAGGGCTTAAATGATCCATATGATTATACTGAAGGTGTGTGGACCTACTCCTCATACTAAGAGTGATTGAATGTAACATCCGATTTATAATTGGAAGGACAAAACAATAAATAATCCAAAATTTTGAAAGAGAAGTTAAAAAAACATGCTTTTCATTTAATGTTGTCGTCATAAAGCTTTTGAGTAACTCAAACTTTTACTCAAATAATTCTACTATTACACTGTCAAATTACTCAATTTGATGCATTTGAATAACGTACTACAAACTCTTTGCATATGACATTAAATTAACACAAGAATGTATGTACAAAAGTATTTTATTACACATTTACATCATTTCATTGTTCTTCATGATAAAAGTCAGTTCAAAGTTGAGTTAATTTAATTCAAAAGCGTTAGTTACTGTACATAACCATAGTAATGTAATGGTATAATCTGTAAAGGCTGTGTGTATGTCTCCTGTAAAACAGTGCAATATTTTAGATGATTGTAAATCGAATAGGCAGGTCTTATGTATATATAATGCGCATATAGTTAAAATGAGCAAATGTTTGAAATAAAATGCTGTCCTTTATTTTGTCAGTCTTTTGTCTAAGTTTAATCACATTTAAAGGTGCATTGTGTAACTTTTCTGGTGGAGGTGGCTCCCTCTAGTGGCTCAACACATATCTCAATGAAAACAAAAATAATTAGGTGGTGTATTGAAATTTATTATAGGTAATTCCTTAAAGGTTCACAATATAACTTTTCTAACGGGAGGCTGTGCTGCCTTCTTGTCTCCATGGAGATGTATATGTTATTTCTTTACTCGGAATGTTCCCCAGTATGGCATTAAACCAATTTATCTTGCATTTATTTTATTTATTACCCAACAAACTTGGGAAAAACATGATCTGAGATTAAACTTGGTCTGGGTGAGTCATTGGGTGAGAAAGACAAGTTTAATGCCACACTGTGGAACATTCTGGGCAAAGAAATAACATCCCCATAAAAGCAAGTAGGCAGCCGACCCTCCACTAGAAAAGTTACATAGTGCACCGTTAAAGTCAAGATAATGGAAAAGGTGAGACCATATGATCCAGTGTCATGCAAATCTTTTGAGCTACTACAAGTGTGCTACTGAACATTTCCCTTTGTTTAACATCTCCATGACAACAGTGTTCAACAAAACCAATGCAGTTTACTGATCCAAGAGCCTAAAAAAACTTTGGCTGGGGCTGGGCAATGAATCAAAATAACGAGAGACCGAGATTCAGTCCTTTTAATCGTCTATGATATGGTGGAGGTTGGTTTTTGAATTGCGAGGTCCACAGCCAATCCTCTGTCAGTACAACAATGTGGTTTGGAACCATATGTTTGGAACAGATGGAAGAGTTTGAATTTTTTTTGTGTGTGAAATGGCACTGCAGTTTAAAGTCTGTATTATTTATGTTCCTAAAATCAGGGAAACTCAACAGTGATCACCCACTCCATGGTCTGGAAGTCAAATTCTCATTCATTATTACAGACTTTCAAAACATATGTATATTAAAAGATTGAAAGCTTGCATAAGGCTGATCAGATATGTGGTAACTAATGACCACAAGGTCTATAGTATTATTTATAGCACAGTGAGAATTCCACTCTCTAACTGCCGTGCATTAACACTGCATAACGCACAAGTAGTCCAGCAACAGCCAAATCACCATTCTATATCACTGCTCTGTGGCCATCGCTGACATCTCCATAGCAATGGGTAAACAATTGCTCAACTTCTGTGGGTAGAATGTAGTAACTAGCATCATTTAAAAACTGATACAATAACTGATATTTTGTACATTTACAGAGAACAGACTTTTCACATTCCCAAATGACACGTTTCAGTTTGTTGCCGTGGTATGAGCACATTATACAACTTTGAGCCGTGCATTCTGCAGTTTTAATGCACTGCTCCTCATTGTCCAACGCTTTAATCGTCATGACATCACCATAGCAACAAGTATTCAACTGCTTAACTGCTCTGAGTAGAATGCATACGGTGGAAGGTAGGGACTAGCTTCATTTAAAACACTGAAATAACTGATGTTTGAGACATCTGCAGACAGTGAACAGGCTTTTCACATTTGTATGAGACATTTCAGTTTGTAACCACGGTATAAGCTCATTAAACAAGGAGCCGTGCGTTCTGCAATTTTAACACACTTCTGTGTCTCTGCGGCGTGCGTTAAAACTGTATAATATACAGCTCCTGTTTAATGCTTATTTAAAGTCTTTTTATAAACTTTATGAATCATAGTATGTTGCATGTTAAACATGCCATTTGAAATTAGCATGTAGCTGCTTAGCCTCCATGATGCTTTACTTAAGATTTACTTCCAGAACCAGAGTGGGTGGTGACTGCTGAGCTCCTTACAACCATTTTAAAGGTGCATGGTGTAACTTTTCTGGTGGATGGTCTGCCAACTGCTTGTTTCCATGAAGATATATTTACTTCTCTACAGCACGGCATTAACGTATGAGTTTCCAAAGATAAAAGCAAGTGGTGCTAAAAGACCAACTCTGCTGACAAAGAGAGTGGCGTTGCGCTGCACTCACAAATCTGTAATGTGCATTTTTCATTAGACAACATGTAGTGCAGCCTCACAGATGATGTACCCACTACCCAGGGCCCAGAATTTGATGCTACACCCCTAAGTAAAGGTGCTTCGATTAATACCTGTAATTTAATGTCTGATAGATACTTTTTATGGGATACGGTGGAACATTCCAAGTAAAGCACTCTTCTTGAAAAGTTGCATAGTGCACCTCTAATTTTCTTTTTGGAAAGCAAGATTGATTGAAGAGCCGAAGGTTGAGCTGGGCGCATACTGATCAAACGTCACTAGTCATCCAAGTGCTCGTTCAACCTCATCAGCTTAACCACACACGAGTGCATCCTCATATGAACAGTAAATGCTTGTACTGTATCCTCTTTAGTTTTACAAATACAACACTGAAATCCCCTTTTAGTTTTGTGACTCCTCGTGTGCCAGATGAAACTCTTCTTCTTATTGAACCCGAGTCCGCATTCTTTACAAATGAATGGTTTTGTGGCGTTTTTCGTCGCATATCTGTCCCTGTCCTCCTCTGTGTGCGAAGCGACGTGTCTCTTAACATTGGCATTCCTCGTGAATCTCTGGTAGCAGATCGGACAGCTGAAAGGTTTCTCTCCCGTGTGCGTTCTGACATGAAACCTCAGATTACTCGGATGTTTGAACCTTTTCTTGCACAGCGTACACTTGTAAGGTCTCTCCCCGGTATGAATTCTCACGTGGGCATTATAGATCGACTGTTTTGAGAACCTTTTGTTACAGATCTCGCAGCAAAATGGCCGATCGACGTTGTGGACTTCCATGTGACGTTCCAACCACTCTTTTTCGGCAAAGTTGAGCTGACACTCCTTGCATGAAAACGGTCGAGGTTTCACCCTTCTGTGATACTGCAAATGAGCTCTAAATCTCTTCCCAGAATGGATTACTTTTTGACATAGCGGACAACTGATGCTAGTTGTGTCTAGATCTGAAGAACTACTTTGCGTTGTCTCTCCCTCGGTCTGTGTGTGTGTTTGCATGTGTCCCATATAGTCACTTTCATAGGCGTAGTAATTATCACAAATCGAACACCTGAATGGTTTTGGTGTTAAAAGCATGTTGTCAAAGTTCATATCTATATTTACATCGGCATTGTCCGCTGCATTCAAGTGCTCAGTTTGAACCTCAGCTGGTCTGCTTAAGTGCTTTCTACAGTGTATGTCATAAGCCTGTCTTGAATTAAACCCTCTTTTACAAACAGAACAATAAAAAGCTCTTTTAACCTTGTGAGTCCTCTCGTGATAAGACAGGCTCAGCTTCTTGGAAAATTCTGCTCCACAGACCCTGCAGCTAAAAGGTTTTGAACTTTCCATGGATTGCATGATTTCATCAGCGTTTTTGTGCGTGGCAAAATGTCGACGGGCATTATTATTCGTAAATGTTTTGTGACAAACTGGACATGTGAATAGTTTTGGGTTTCTGGACTCTTTATCATGTGTGGCCAAATGCAGTTTTAGGTTAGTGGCTCTTAAGAAGGTTTTGTAGCATACTGGACAGCTGAAAGGTTTGACTCCCGTGTGCATTTTCTTGTGCCAGTATAAATTAGCTCTGTGCTTAAAACCTTTGCCGCAGACTTTGCAGTTGTAAGGGCGTTCTTCAGTGTGGCTCCTCATGTGGGATCTTAACGTGTCTCTGGAGGTGAACCTTTTATTACAGAAGCTGCAGCAGTGTGGCCTGTGTGCACTATGAATCTCCATGTGCTGAACCAACCAATGTTCGTCTCTAAACCTGGCCCCGCACTCTTCACACTTAAATGGCATGGTTTGTACGTTTTTTGCATGGCGACTCATATGATATGAAAGATTTTTTTGAGTTGAAAATATTTTGTTACATAATGGACAGCCGAAGCCTTGATTTTTTGGATAGTTTTGAATGACTCTTGATTTTGGTCTGTTCTTTAAGCTGGACGTGCCTCTCGTTTGGCTCTTTGAAAGTGAAGGATGACCCTTCATGTGTTTATTTAGATTTGTTTTCGAAGTAAATTTGTGTTCACAAACTGAGCAACTGAATGGTTTTTCTCCTGTGTGTGTTCTTATGTGATTGTCCAAATTATATTTTCGATCAAATTCCTTTTCACAATAAGGGCACACATGTGGTCCTTTCTTTCGTTTGATGTCAGGGGTGATGGGAGTACTGTCCGTGGGCGACTCAGAGGATTCAGAATCGTCATTCCAATCTTCAGAATTGTCCGTTTCCGAAGAGTCCTCCTGTTTTCGATTCTGCTCATGATTTGTGAAATGTGTCTGAGGATCTAAGCTGAAGACAGGTTCATCAGTTTCTTCAACATTGCCATCGTCTCCAATTTTCACAGCAACAATAGTGAACGGATAGTCCTCCTCCTCTGGTTTGATGAACCCTCCTTCGTCTTTAATGACAAAATCATCTTCTGCATCTTCTGCATTTTCATCAATAATGACAAAATCTGTAAGAAAGAAAAGAGAAACGTAAGCTGTGAATTGACTAAATTAATGTTGATAGTTGTGATGGTGCCCTGGAGCTCAGGGTGTGGTTTGAATTTACAGATTTTCTGATATTTCAAGTCTGTTTTAATAGATATTCATATTTTCATATGCTCAAATTATACTTTTATGTGTAATCATATATGTAATTCTAGTTTAAGAGGTTTAACATACAGTATATTCATGACATATGTGTTTCTTTAATGTAACACACTTTGTGAAGTGTAATCAATATTGTAAAGTCCCATGGCTGTACTGAAACCTAAGGTTTGCCATATGTCATATAACAGCCTCATGTTTACATAAGGGTCATATAATCACAGGTGTAAAGACCTTTACTGCTGATCCTATGTTATGATGGGCCATATAATGGAAAGATAAATCTGAACGCAAACTGTCAAGGACATTATGGGCAGGATGAGGTTTGCTCTGAAGCCTAAGACAGAAGTCGAACAGATTCAAATAGAGACAAAACATATTTAATGTTTAATGAAGAATTGAGAAGACGGAGACACGTCTCCTGATCGCCACACCACCAAAGCAGGACCCCAGTGATTGTAGCCCAGCTCCACATCATTCCAGTTCTCAGACTCACCTCCTTGAACTCTTCGCCTGTGACCAGCACCTGCAAGGCCCACATGCTTTGCTTTGCCTAAGACTCAGGAAGCTTGGAGTTGTAAGATTGGGCACATTGGTTTGTCACTGGAACGGAGGTGCCAGACCTTGGTTATTTGATGTTGATGTTTGGAAAAATTCCAATGGGGGGATAAACTCCAAAAACATCATGACTTTTGATACAAAGAGTACTTCTGATGGCCTTAGATAAAACCCAATAATGTAACCTTCTTAAATCACTGTTTTATGTACATAATGTAACCCTGTGTGTAAAATCCCCCACTCGTCCAGGTAGAATCCATGGCAAATTTAATTTCTCCTTTGCCATAATGTAATCTTATTATATGTAATGTGCCTGGTGAAAAAATGGCAGTTAACAGTTCAAATTAAAATATATATTATAGTACAATGACACAGCTTTTATAGATGACAAAACCCAGGGTTATAAGGCTATAATTTGGTGTTTTGATTCTCCAGATGATTATCCAATCAGAAAGCAAAATGGGCCTCACACACGCCTCTCTTATTGGGGTTGCCAGTTCCAACGACTAAAACCAGTTGGAAATAATAAACCTAAAAGGATCTTCTCTGGCCTGAGTCCCCACTACCGAAACCCCAGCAGCTGCAGCTATCATAATCAGGGCTAGTGCAGCCTCTGCAGCTCAGGGAGGGAACTCTAGAGGTTCTGATTTTATATATGGCCTGTCCATATACCGAGAAGGGGGAAGACATGTGAGCTCCACTTCCTGTAAATTAAAACTGGCAACCCAGGTTCAGTTGTGATAATAATTATGTTTTAAAACCAGTAATAGCGATGAACAGATGCCTTCAAAACACAGTAGTTTGTGTAAAGCCTATGTTAAGCTAGCTGCTAGCTCGTTGTGGATTGGTTTCTCTGGGAGACTGATGCGAGGTGTCTTACCCATATTTCTGTCTCCTCGGGATCCGTGCACTTTGGAAAATCACACTTAATAAACGGACCGCGCGTTTTTGTTTACTTGACACGTAGAAAAGAAAAGTAACAAAGAAATGAGAGACCGTAGCATCATCATCCCAGCGTCTCTGCAGGTATCAGGAGGGTCCTGCAGCAGCAGAGCGGCTCCAAAATTGCCTGAACTAAACATGACAGGCCCACATCATGTGTAGAATCATGTTATTACGGTCTGTGCAGGCCGCTCCATTCTCCATACGATCAACACATATACAGGAAATAGAACAGCGTTGTTTCCTAAATGGAATTATATTTTAGTTTATTTTGGGAGAATTATTTCTAAAAGACCCAAGAAATAATGGTTAGATTTTTTAAAGCAAACATTATGCGTTCTGTCAATTATTTACTATTAAACTATGACGTAAGATCATGAATTTACATTATGTATAAACTGAAACATTGATCTAAAACCTCTTGATAATAGAAAAGCCCAGAGTCCTTGTTTAAATTTGCTGAAATGAGACACAGTTGCAAGTGTCATTTCACAGTAGCAAGCGTTTTATTTACACATTTATACTGCTGAGAAATGTGACTGTAGAACTTTTTATTCAGTGCAAATCCATGTGCTTTAGTAACAGTTTATTAAATAGATACAAATATAGAACAGCTAACTGAGGTTGCATTCAGCGTATTTGCACCGATCCAGCTTTCTCAGTTCCGATACCGATTTCGATACGGTTTTAAGTATATGCCGATACCCGATACGATACCCGTGCAGAGACAAACAGCATTTATTTTGTTTAAACAAAAATAAGACAACAAATGTGTTATGTACCTTATATTTGTTAATCAAGAGACTTTCTGGACCAACTTTGACCAGTAATAGTCTTATTATCAGTTTATATGTCCAACCAAAATATCGGTTAAATTGATATTTGGAAGCCTATATCCGATCAAGCTAATTCTTCAGCATCATTGCCAATATCTTATCCCAGTATCAGTGCATCCCTCCCTATATTTAATTTCCAAAATGAGGGACCAAAAAACCAAGGGTGAGACATTGCTCAAAACAATGTAAATGTAAACTAAATTAGGTTTATAAAGTTATATATTGCTAATTAATCACTTCAGCAATCAGAATTACCACAAAAAGATAATAGTTTTAAATAAATAAAGAAAAAAAAGTTTACAAAAATTGTGCGATAACGACTTTTACTTCCGGAACCCGAGAGGTAGGTAGGGCTGTTGAGTTCCATATGAGCAGATAAACAAAGAAGTGGTGGTGTGTGTGTGTGTGTGTGTGTGTGTGTGTGTGTGTGTGTGTGTGTGTGTGTGTGTGTGTGTGTGTGTGTGTGTGTGTGTGTGTGTGTGTGTGTGTGTGTGTGTGTGTGTGTGTGTGTGTGTGCGTGTGCGGAAGGGAGGTAAATATGGGAGGGCGTCAGGACTTGGATGGCATCAGACTTGACCCTTCACCTGACGTGTCTCCATCTTGAAACCTGAAGGACGTCTCACCTGTGTTCATCCGTTTCAATGTACCATCAGCTAATATATACCTGTGTGGTCCTTCAACTAACCGATATTTTTTGGGTTTGATGGGCAAATTGTTCACTGGTGAGTTAATGTTCAAATGGTCTGAACAGTCCGTTGTCACAGAATTCATATTTTTTCCAGATTTCTTGAAGTGTCTTTGTGGACCTAAGGCCAAGCTGAAGGCTGGTTCACCAGTTTCTTGGACCTCTCCATTTTCCCCGATTCTCACAGTGACAACTGTGCACGGCAAGTCCTCTTCTTCTGATTTGATGAACCCTGGTTCCTCTCTGATGGGGATGTCCTCTGGTTCATCTTTAATGTGAAATTCTGTAGAAAAACATTAACACATTAATGAGTCTGAGAGCACTGTACTGTACTGTACTGTACAACTCCCATTACAACTCTTATTGGTTTAAATACAACACTGCAGTTACTTTTTCTTTTCTTTTTTTTTTTTTTAAATCAGAACCAACTTCCTCACAGTGTGGACACATTAATTTAATGAATTAACCACTGGATTTATACCAAGCCTTTCACTTTGCATTATGCATTATTCTTTCACTCCACACTCGATGGGGGTAAGATACTATTGTAGCCACAGCTGCCCCAGGGCAGGCAGACGGAAGTGAGGCTGCCAATCTGCTCCATTGGCTCCTCTGACCACCACCATATTCATACTAGGCAATGTGGGTGAAGTGTCTTGCCTAAGGAGACAAATACTAACCAGACCCGGCCCTGCTCAGCTTCTAAGATCTGACGAGATCAGGCTTTGACAAGCTGATATGGCTACACATGTCACACTCTCTAGACCATTTAAAAACTCAAAATGTATTCATTTTGTGCATAGTTTTTATATTTTCCAAATAATTTTACAATGGATCTGGCAAACAAAAATGTGGGATGCATTCAGCTTTATGAGCTCAAAAACAAAGTTCAGCCTGGATTGCACTTTGATGGGAGACCGTTGGGAATTCCAGGTTCCATAGTGGGCCATCAGAGGTTCTACTACATACTGTGGTGATGTCCTTAGCCATCGTGGTAACTTTAACTAGCTGCAGGGTTTTGTCCAAAACTGTTTTCATTTTTTTTATTTAATAAGCAAAGCCTAATCTCCTCTAGAGATAATTTAAAGACAGTAAACAATGTTTAGGAGATTATTATTACCATGATAAATCCAGGCTTAATTAATCAATTTTATTTTTAAACTAAACTTTTTACTTAAGGTTATGTCCCACCTTCAGCACTGTCAGTCTCTTCTGAAGACACCTCTTTGAGTTTGGAGTTTGGTTTGGTGTAGTCTACGCTGGGACCATCATCCACCTGCAAATATACTCATTTAAAACCTTAAAATTATACTATTTTACATAATTAAAATGTTTAATTTAGTAGTTATCCATAAATTCATTTATATAGTGTTTATATATCAATGGTATATTTATGACTTATGATCTACACTTTACTCTTGACTCTCATGTCAAACACACTACACTACAGACACTACAAAATTTCATTTCAAAACTCACTTTGACTCCTTTTATGGCCATCATCTGTTTGATCTTCCTCCTCATAGCTGAAACACACAGACACATCACTTGAGTAAATCAACATGTCTCAATGCTCCATTTCCTTCAGTTTTCTCTGAACAAGCCCCTCAGATGTATTCAAACTATAATAATTCAAAACTCTTCATCCTTGGACCCAAATCTGCATTCTCTTCATCACTCTCTCCATACACAGCGACAATCTCCTCTTGGATCAGAAACCTTGGATTTGGGGTTGGGCAATATGCCAAAAAAACCAAACTCTAATCAAATCATAATTTTCCATAATATTGTACAAACTGCAGCAGACTGACACGCAAACAGTTTACACATATTTCAGTTTAATGTTTAGTTATTATCACATATTTTCTTTTAATATTAAATAGGATATTTGTGTTTTATTTTCAACAGGTGAATTTCTTGTCTTGTTAATTTCCTGTCACACTCTCAGGAGCAAGTTTTTATTGCTGAAACAGTTTCTGGTTTACAGAATCATTATCAAGTACACCTCTAACGTGGTCATTAAAGTCTGTTCAGTGACCCTTGATACAGATAGACCCCACTCGGCCTCAGTCACTTCCTTGTACTTGGGTCTGTTCAGAGCAGGAAAAGGGGGGCGTTGCCTGTCTCTTCCTCCTGCAGACCACAGTCTGTAAAAAGTGAAACTAACATTCTCACTGAGCGGAGAAAATGGCGCAGAGAGCTCTACATGAGGAAACCATCACTTGTTCCATCTGTCTGGATCTAATGAAGGATCCTGTGACTATCCCCTGTGGACACAGCTACTGCAGGGACTGTATCCAAACCCACTGGGACCAGAAGCAAAGGTACAGTTGTCCTCAATGCAGAGAGAGCTTTGTCCCCAGGCCCGTCCTTGTCAAGAGCACAGTGTTAGCTAATATAGTGGAGGAGCTGAAGAAGGCAGGGCTCACAGAGCCCCCTGCTTATCACTGCTATGCTGGACCTGGAGATGTGAGCTGTGATGTGTGCACTGAGAGGAAGCTGAAGGCTGTCAGCTCCTGTCTGCAGTGTCTGGTCTCTTACTGTGAAACTCACCTCCAGTCTCATTGTGATGTGGAAGTACTACAAAAACACCAGCTGGTGGCACCCTCTGACAAACTCCAGGAAAACCTCTGCTCTCAGCACAATGAGGTGAAGAAGTTGTTCTGTTGCACAGATCAGCAGCTCATCTGCTCCCTCTGCTCTGTGGATCAGCACAAGGGCCATGACACAGTGTCCACTGCAGTAGAGAGGGCCCAGAGGGAGGCACAGCTGCAGATCAACAGGTCCCTGCTGCTCCAGAGACTCCAGGACAAAGAGATAGACCTGATCCAACATCCAACAGGATGCCCAGAACATCAGTCACTCTGCCTGCACAGCACTACAGCAAAGTGGGGACATGTTTACTCAAATGGTCCTTCTCCTGGAGGAAAGACGTTCTGAAGTGGAGCAGCAGATCGAGTCTGAACACAAAACCAAACTGAGTCAAGTCCAAGAACACCAAGACCAAGTGCGGCAGGAAATCTGTGAGCTGAAGAGGACCCTGTCTGAGGTGGACACACTGTCCCTGATTCCAGATCACAACCAGTTTATACGGCACTGTCCCCCACTGTCCACACTCACACCAGGGACAGAGTCCAGGGTCCAGACCAGACTAAGGGGGCACTTTGAGGATATAATGAGAGCTGTCTCAGTGCTCAGAGACAAACTGCAGCTCACTCTCAGGGAGTTTAAACTACCTAAAGAGGAGCCATGCACCAGAGAGTACTTTATCCGTTATGCACAAGATATTACAATGGACCCCAGCACTGCACACAAACAACTGTTTCTGTCTGATCAAAACAGAACCGTCACACATATGGATAAAGATCTGGGATATCCTGATGACCCGGAGAGGTTTGGTGGGTGGTGCCAGGTCATGAGCAGAGAAAGTCTGACAAGCCGATGTTACTGGGAGGTGGAGTGGAGCGCAGAGTGTGGTGTTCGTATAGCAGTGTGCTACAGGAACATTAAGAGACAAGGGACCTTCACTGAATGTGTATTTGGGAACAACGATAAATCCTGGGCCTTATACTGCGATAAAGGCAGATACTTGTTTTGGTTCCACCATGCCAAGTCTATGGTCTCAGGTCCATTTTCCTCCAGAATCGGGGTTTACCTGGACCACAGTGCAGGGGCTCTGTCCTTTTACAGTGTTAATGGTGAGAACATGAGCCTCCTCCACAGAGTCCACACCACCTTCACTCAGCCTCTGTTCGCTGGACTCCGGTTTAATAATTCTGGAGACACTGCCCATTTCATTAAACTCAAATGAAATGTTTTTGCCTGTTCTGCTGTCTGAGGTACGTAGACAATGGGTGCGTTGAGGATGATGGAAAGGCTGGCTCTAGGGGCAAGGAGCAAGGATCTAAGTATTGGAGTGATCCTGCCCTAGTAGATATGTAAATAATGGAAAAAAGATGAAGAGAAAGCTATAGAAAGGTATTTAAAAGAAGAAATGTTTGATAAAACAATGTTTATGTTGCTGTCAAATAAATAGGTGTACGATTATGTGGTGAAATAATTTTGCATAGTAAAGAGTTTTGCACAGGATGTGGGGAAGGTGAAATAACACAGCATGCTGTGCCTCAGGAAGTGTGGTGTGGCTAGAGGCACGCTGAAGAAAGCAATCGAAACTTGTTGGGTACTGAAAAAGGGGGGGGGATGTCATGTGACGTCCACCCGCAGTTCAGAAAGTATAAATGTACGGGGAAATCAAGCAAATATTTGAAGTGCTTTATCAGTCTCCAGATTTGGCGACTCGCCGATGAGATTAGCTCTGAAGCGGAACAAAGCGCTTCCAATCTCGATTTCTCTAAAAAACTTATTTTAATACTTGAGATTGTTAACCACGGATATAGAGTTTGGCTGTATGTGAGTATGTATATATACTTGTAAGAGTCATTGTGTAAAAAAGTGTGTAAGTGTGTGTGTGTGCTTGCTTATGTGTGCTTGTCTAAAAGATCACTGAGTACATACTCGGTGCACACTGAGGGAATACCATACTCGGTCTAAGTGTGTGTGTGTGCTTGCTTCTAAAAGATCACTGAGTGCATACTCGGTGCACACTGAGGGAATACCATACTCGGTGTAAGGGTGAATGTGTGAGTTAAAGAAATAAATAAATCTGTGGTGATAAATCACGATAAAGACAATTTCAAGTATCCTGTTGAATCATTTGAATAATATAAATAGGAGGGAAAGGTAGCAGTGTCCAGCCAAGGTAAGACATAATTTTATTAACAATTAAATGTACTGACTAAAGGTGAAGATGGAAAGATAGAGTGAAGGGGGTTGCGTATCTCCTAGTGCAGAGTAGGGCCTGGGAAAAGGTCTGATGCGTGTCTAGAAATGTAAAAGAGCCCTACTTGAAGGTAAAACTATAGACATGCACAACTTCAACAGGGTGTTTTTGGAGATTAATGAAAAATGTAAATATTATGTTCGATTATTATCATGCAAATCAAATGTATTGTGCTTTTACTTGTAGTAGTAATAATCATTCAACAACAACCATTTCTACTGTTAGCACAAAATAATATAAATTGAGGAGGAATATCTACAGTAGGGTATTTGCTTAGATTCCTGTGTTTTTACCGAGTACCCCTGGCATGGCTCACCTGATCACATATCCATAGATACAGACAAATGACCAACCCCCAACTAAAAAGTTACATAGTGCACCTTTAAACTTTTTGGACCCCCCCCCCCTCACCTTTATTTATGCGCCGGTCAAAGGACAACATTTTGTAAACTCTAAAAGCGTTGGAGCCCCTCTTTATGGTCTTGTTCTTCACCTCCACAATGTCTGGTAAACTGTTTAGAGCGCAGCGGAAATTGCTCTTCCACACTCTTGGGTTGGGACGCTCCTCTGCGGGACGATATTTACCTGGACAATAGAAAATGCCACGCAGGAACCATCATGAATACATTTTACTGGAAGTTAATGAATATTTTGGAACATTTTTTTTTATATTTTGTGGGATAATACCTGACGCAAATATAAATGATAGTTCTATACCAAACAAGAAGTAATTTGCCAAGAAAAGGTTGTAAAGTGTGTTGAAAATTAAACAGGAAGTGCAGAGTTCTACTTTAGAGCATCCCATATTGATGACATCACATTAGGAAGAATTCTGTCCAAACTTCGGCACAATTTACACAAGAAACTATATTTTTCCCCATGAAATTCAACAAAATAATTTCTGTGTAAATTAGAAGAGTTTTGGTCCAATGTACCACATGACTGCTAGGTAACAGTAATGGAATTTCCTAGTGTAATATCATGATTTCCAACCAGGAAGAAAAAATGTGAAACCTAAAAAATGGCCAAACTGGAACAGAAATTATAAAATGTTTTGTAAATTCTTACATATAATTATCTTTGCTGTGTTTTTGCAAAATGAGAAGTCCAGCCAAACCCTATACGCCACCTATGGCTCTCTTTTATCCATTATCCATAGCAACTGAACACTGTCACCAATTGGGCTCCCAGAAGACGAATATCTCATCTGGGACAATAAAGTTGAACCTAACCTACTGTCTGCTCCTCCCACAAACCTCAAGCGTGGTGTGTACTCAAAGACAATCCTTCACACTTTTAAGGTGTACTGTGTAACTTTCCGGCTGAGGGTTCGTCACCTTGTTTCTGTAGATATGTCATTTCTCTGCTTAGAATGTCTCACAGTATGACATTAAACAGGTCTACCTTACACTTATTCAATTACAGGTGGGTTTATAGCTCAAAAATACCTAGAAAAACAGGGATTCTGACTGTGAGCGGGGTCACCTCTCCACAGATCTGACCTGTAACTTGGCCTGGTTTGGTCTCTGTGAAAATAGAAAGGTTTCATACCATACTGTGAAACATTTCAGACAAAGCAATAAGATCTCCATGGACACAAGGAATTGATGGACCCTCCACCAGAAAAGTTACACAATGCATGTTTAAGAATTGGAAATAACCTGTATGTTTTGCTTAAGTTGTTGCTGTAGTAATTAGCCTGTAATAGCCAGTTCCGAAATGCTGAGTCTTGAATCATACCTGTGTGAATGGCCCATCTCATGAACAGGAGAGTGTCCTTCTCTAAATCCCAGTGTTGATGAGACCCATGAAGCCATGGGATCTGGAATATTCTCTCCTCCTAAAAAAAATTATAAAAATAAATCAAGTGAATGGTTACTTCATTTTGCTCATTGTGCATGCTTGAAAACAGAATTCATACTGCGAGAGCACAGTATGAATGAATTAGAATTAAGGCTGAAAATATTTAAGTTAAATGATTATTTCTATTGACATTTCTAAAATACATATTTAACCAGACAAAGATACTAATTTGTGAACTAAAAGATTCCAGATTTACAAATAAAGTGCATAATTCATTAAAATCACACACATTACATTTTGATTTATTAAGCGCTTCCACTCTCAATTTCTCTAAAAAACGTATTTTAATACTTGAGATTGTTAACCACGGATATAGAGTTTGGCTGTTTGTGAGTATGTATATATATTTGTAAGAGTCCTTGTGTAAAAAAGAATTGCTGAGAAAATACCATACTCGGTGTAAGTGTGTGTGCTTGCTTCTAAAAGATCACCGAGTGCATACTCGGTGCACACTGAGGGAATACCATACTCGGTGTAAGTGTGAATGTGCGAGTTAAAGAAATAAATAAATCCGTGGTGATAAATCACGATAAAGACAATTTCAAGTATCCTGTTGAATCATTCGAATAATATAAATAGGAGGTAAAGGTAGCAGTGTCCAGCCAAGGTAAGACATAATTTTATTAACAATTAAATGTACTGATTAAAGGTGATGATGGAAAGATAGAGTGAAGGGGGTTGCGTATCTCCTAATGCAGAGTAGGGCCTGGGGAAAGGTCTGATGCGTATCTAGAAATGTAAAAGAGCCCTACTTGAAGGTAAAACTATAGACATGCACGAACTTCAACACAGTCCTACATAGAATTGAAAAAAATGTGCGACTAAAATCTACAAATCTACTAAAATCTATTGGTTTTGTTGATACTGACTTTATTGACCCATTTGAGTCCAGGTATTTCACAAGAGTTGATCTGCTCTTCCAGCCATGGCCTCATCCGCAATCGGTCCACTGGCATTGTGTCCTGGAACAGTAACACATAAAATAAACCAAATAACCAAAAATTTTCCTGACGGGTGTGCACAAGGGCTAGAGCTGTGCAGATGATTCAATTGTATTTGAAAGTCAATGACATGCTTAGTGTTTATAAAAAGAGACCCAAAGCCAACCCTCTGTCAGTAAAATCATGTGCTTTAGAGCAGAGTTCAGACTTTGGAGGCATCATTTTCTTGTGTAAAGTAGCACTGATTAAAAGCCCTTCTGCTTTATGTTTCCGGAAATTTTTTTTTTTTTTTTATGGTGATCCGTCATTCAATACGGGGAAAATAACAATGGTAATACAGTATGTGTCCTAAGACTGTGATGATTACGTTCTCTTATGTTAATTATTTAATATTGTCTTGTGAGCTTTAAGCCATGCTATAATGCTATTACCTCATCAAAAGTATGCCTGGAGTTGTGTTTTGTTTCAATCACACATGTTTGAGTAAGTTTTTATTATTAGTCTGTTTACATCTCCAAAGCTCAAAATGCTCTGTTCCACCTTGTGTTGTCATGAAGCGGTAGTTTTCAAGTTAACAGCCACTTTTTACCTTTAGTTCAGTAGAGATTGGCAATTCCTGGGCAGAAATTATCCAAATGATTCTAGTGAAGGTGTATGGAGTTTAAAAACCCAGTAGAGCTCTTCCTGTATTACCACATCACATGGTGCAACAGCGTGTTTTCTATTTTGAGAGAACTCAGCCTATATATGCAGAATTTGCATGTTCTGTGAAAAAAAATGTGTGAAGACAACCCCAGGTATGTTTTTATGAGGAAAGATAACACACATCAGAAAACACCATCATTTGGGCCCCTTAATTACAAACCCGGTTGGTTAATTAGTGGCATGGAGACATTACAAACCATTACAAATAAAGATGGCATGCTATGTTGAACTGTGCCCGTCTCCTCCATTGTTGTGTCACTGTTCTCCGTTGTGATGTCACTGTCATCATCAGTAGCTGCAGATGATGTGTCCAGCAGCATGTCCCCTTTTCTGCGGTTATTGGAGCAGTTTTCACTGGTTTCTCTCACGTTTCCAGACTCTGAGGGGGGAAATATCGTAGGCACAGCTCCACTTTTCAGCCTTCTTTTATATGAAGCCCCCGTGAGCTCTTCGAGCCGTTGACGACATGAATCCTCAAATGAGTCCTCAGTGAAATGACGGGAGCACAGGCGTGGGTCTTTAGGCAGATGTTCTCTTCTACATGCACTTTCCCAAACTTTTCTCAGTGCTCCATAGTGAGGAAAACGGTGCAGGCTCACGTCGCTTCTTTTGTTCCCTTTCGACTGGAAATGGCATTCTATAGCCGCACAGTGTGGCATTTTTACTTAATGTTGGTGAAAACTTGAGCTGTATTATCCACAGCTCACAACTCGACAGCAACCATTTGACGTCATAATCCCAGAATGCATTGCACACTCTAAAACAACAGCTAAAACATGGCGACCCCAGTGTATACAAAATATAGCAAACATCAACATGCACCACAATCAGAAGCTAAACTAATCCCTCCATCGGGGTATACTACGAAGCATGTAGGGTGCCTAAACTTGATTCATTAAACCCTGCATTTCCTGTATCAGTTTTCAGCGTGGTCACATCACTATAGCAACAAAGGCAGAGAGCTAACCTGGTCTGAAGCAAGAGCCAAAATGTCGAGTTTATTCTTCAATTAGATCTGCCCACATATTTCACGTTTTTATCTACGCTATATCTTAAGTGTTTGTGCAATGGTTGTACGGTGCAACAAACCTTCTCAAAAAAAGAATGACTTAGAAATTCGAGCGTTTATGTGGAGGACTCACCGATGCTCAATGGTGCAGCTTTCGCCAGAGTGGGGCGCACTTCCACAGCTCTTCGGATGAAGTATAAATACAGCTAGAGAACCCTTGAATACTGTAGCCGCGGTTTGCTTTCTTTCCCATGTTCTGAACAGCCTTTTCTAAAGGCCCAATCTCCTCATAAGAAGAAATTTAAAGAGTGTTTTCTGAAGAGATGTGACATTTGTCTGTTTCAGTGACTTGTACATTAACCACATGGCACTAAACCAAGCAAAACAATGCATTTGCTAACACTTTAGCCTCAACGCTACACGGGTCCTGCAACGGCTTTCTAAAAAACTGCCTGAATAAAATTTGAAAACAATAAAAAAATAAATGAATAAATAAATACAAACAATATATCAGATTTCATTCATTAATAGCCATTTCCAAATATACCCGAATAGTGATGGTGGTTTTATTTCTTTATTTTAATATTGTTGCTAATTGGAGACTTTGTATAATAATATCCCGAAAGTCTCCAATTAGCAACAATAGTAAAATAAGAAATAAACCCAACTTTTTATAATTCACTATTCAGTTATATTTGGAATATTGATCTACTGTATTTATAGTCTATAGCTCCATGAATGCTGCACGTAACCAGAGACAGGACAGTTACCTTTTTAGAATTTCACTGCTAGACATAAAAATACAATAATAGCTAGTAAACATTAATTCGACTTTTTCTGTCATATTCATAACCCGTCTATGGTCATGTTTTATCATCATTTCTTTGTCTTGACTTTAAGCATTTTGTTTTTGCAGCTGTATTTTCCAATCCACGTGATGGCGGTAACGTTACAGCAGTGGCTAAGTTTGTACCCGCTGCAGTCTGGACCGTTAAAGAAGACTGTCCCACACGGAAGAGCCACTGCAGGCGTGTTTTCCTCTAGATGATGTTTTTGTCCCTTTTTGATACATCTCACCGGGAGCTAGAACTGGCGGTGAACGTGCGGGCCGCGTAATTGCACGGAGCGTATCCGGGGAACAGTGCGTCTTGGTCGGTCAGTGCACTCGGCGGGCGATGGGGGACAGTCTAGCCCCGAGAGAAGCAGCCCGTCCGCGGAGGGAGTCCTACGGCGGGATGGGTCAAAACCAGCAGAGACATGAAGAGGACATAGTCTGGGTTCGGAGCTACCGGGAGGACCACGGAGCTCCGGAGAGATTGGCCGGAGAGGGTGCGAGGATTACGGACAGAAGACTCTCCGCGCCTCCACAGGTCGTCCACCAGCGCCACATGCCAGTAGGAACACAGAAATTTCACATTCCGAGGAAAACTAAAGAGAAACTAGGTGAGTAGCATCACTTTATACTCAAAACACTGAAGGACATACTTCAAATGTAAGCTGCAGTGTTTCCCATTAATAGAGGAGACTGTGGTAGCCCCTTGTAGTCTAACATTCACTCCCATAGTCTAAAACTGAGCAAAAATGGTAAAACAAATTATTGTATGCTAAATAAAATGACATTTTTAAATCTGTAACCAGTGTTTATTGATCAGTAGGGGAAATAGGTGACAAATACACTGTAGTCAATGTCAGTGACTGCTGGGTTTCTGTTCCCCAGTCAGTATGCTCTTTCCACCTTACAGTGATGCCCAAAAATTTGGTGGATGAGACACAATTTATTTCATTTGAATCAATTTTGATTTTAGGCTTAGTTGGAAATGATTTTTTTCCCACAAAAAAATCATATAGTTAGTTTTTTGATATTCAGAGATAATTTGTTCATTGTGAACCATTTGTCATAAGCAGATAATGCAGCATTAGTTTAGTTTATTAGAACATTAAAGTTTGAATTGGATATGAATAAAGAGGTATCATCAGCAAATATTATTGGGGTAAGATCTTGAGATATATAACATAAGTCATTTATGTACAATAAAAATAATAAAGGACTAATATGGACCCTTGAGGGACTCCACACTGTTTATCAGGTCTATCAGAACAGCCATCGATATAAACAAACTGGGATCTATTACAAATATAATTCTGTAGCCACTTAAAAACTGTTTCATGAAAACCATATTTATATAATTAAATAAACTGATTGTTGTCTAATGCTGACGTTACCTCATCTAATAATTGAACTAAAGCCATGTAAGTGTTGTGATTTTTATGAAACCCATATTGATACGTATAAAGGATTGAACTATTCTTTATATGAAAATATATTATACTTATTATGCAGGGCACGACCCTTTAGTAATGAGTTTATTGTTAGTTACCAATTCTACATATCATGTAATTTTAAGGAAGTTATCAAAATCTCAAGAGTGCTTAACAGACATCGGCTGCTCTTGATACAAAAACACTGGTATCATCTAAGGAAAAAAAAAAAACCATCTCAATCTTCACCAGATATCTTTTTTTGGGAAGTGAAATCTGTTTTTAGTTTAAATATTCCTCTGGAGGATAGACCCACCTGTAGCAGCTGCTCTCCTCCAGGCACCTGGGATGGGGTTCATCCCCAAAACCAAACACTAAGATCAGACACTTCCACAACCTCAGACACACACAGGGGGAGAACAGATTGTTCCAACATCCAGGTACACTGTGGCCAAAAGCACTATGAATTGCTATGAACTAATATCATCACTAGGGCTGCAACTAGCAATTATTTTAGTAGTCGGCTAGTCAAATTATTATTTCTATTTTACATTGAGTCTTAGTAAATACAAGCAAACCAAACAAAGGTTGAAATATGCTGACTGAAGGTTTCTAGAGAATTATTTATTTAAAATGTAATATTTAAAATTTGGATTATAGTGTCAAATATAAACAATCATGAACACTGTTAAGTTGTCATTTATTCTCTTTTGTGTTTTGTTTTTCCAGCCCTGTTTCAGCCGCTGTCGTGTGAATCCAGAGAGTATGAGGACATGCTCACGGTTCTGACCTCTGGGTATTTGGACTCTGCTTCTGCCAGCTCCTTCAGCTACAGCAGACCACGCCTGGTCCACAGCGAGGCTCTGGAGAAGGAGGTACAGTCACTGTCTTTCACTCATGAGGCACATGTCAAAACTAAATATACAGACTTTAGCCAAGTCCAGTGTTTTTCTTTTTTCTACTACCCTAGTTGTGCTAGATTTAGTTCTGTGACTTTTGGGTTGGTTCTTATTCACGTGCACCTATTGTGGACAATTATAATTATGATAATCATTTGTGAAGCATTCGTGAGTTATGAAATACAAAAAGCTTTTTTCTTTGCTACGATAGACAGTACAGGGCCCGGGCAATGTCTGGTCTCATTCTCTGACTGACTGACACAGACCAAATATGTTTACACAGAGATATATGATAAGAATATCTTTTTCACAAAATGAATACACAAACTATGAGCCGAACACATTTCCATGACAACGAACTTCAAGCGGGCAGAGTGCAGTGAATATGCACGCACATGGTCAGTTTCCTCTTGTTAATTCTTCCACATGTGGCTAAATTCACCCGAGAAAAGGCGCAGACAGACCTGGGCTCACCTGCACAGACAGAGGCAGGAGAAGAGTTGTGCTTTTTGATCCAATTCCAAGCACTTTTAAGACTGAAAACAAAAAACGTGACCATCGTTCTACTATGAGAAGTTCAGATTAGAATCAATGATACTGTAATAATATAATAAATCATAAATAACAATAAATATGTAAATGTCTTGTTTCAGTTTGTGGAGAAACGAAAAGAGCTGAAGGCTGATGGGAGGACGGAGAAGGAGCTGGAGGAGAGTTACTGCTTCCTGCTGTCCGACTCCTCTAAGGTTAAACAACCAAAGACCTGTGTGAACCACAGGCAGTGCAATTAATTGTGTTTTGATTGCAATTTCGATTTGTGTGTCAAACAATCTCCAAATTCCTAAAAGAGCTGATATGATTTAGCGTGCGCTCACACTAGGACTTTAGAACTGTGCACATGCACTGATAGCCCCTAAAGTGATTTGTCCAGTGAGAGCACAATCAATCTGTGCCCAGACACAACACAGTTGGGATATTGGCCCGGTTGGAGGAGGAGGGCCAAAGCTCATGTACACACAGTCGTGCGCACACACCACTTTCCTAAATGATCCCTGTCAGGAGTGTTGTAAGGCAACCTTGGGTGTCCAGAAAGGCGCCTAATAAATAAAATGTATTATTATTTATTATTATTATTATTACTATTACTCGTACGATAAAAACAGGGAAATATAGCCGCACCCCACAAACTCCGTGCCCCGCAAACAGCGTGCCCAGCATATCGCGCCGTGCAAACGCTGCGCCCAGCAAATGACATGCCCCATACTAACCCTAATAACCGTAAACCCCAACCACACTTTTCATATACTTTACGGTGTATTATATTCAAACTGAGATCACGTATTAGTGATTCAAATTTCCCAGGCCAACACCTCCTTCAGAAAAATTGCATAGTGCACCTTTAAATGATTTTTGAGGAGTCTTTGCCAACAGTGAAAAATTCACCATGCATAGAATTTGTTTGTTTGGGTGGGACAATGCATATTCATGAACATACAATTTGTATGAAATCACACATATTGATGTAAATACGCCGGATTTAGCACAAGTGCTAATTTCCATCCGTAGTCCCATATATCCATCCATCTTCTCCCGCTTAATCCGGCTGGGTCGCAGGCACCTGACCCCCCCCTATGAACCCCTCTGCAGGTGGTGAGCCCACAGGAGGGTGGACAACATGGTCCTTAGTTCATAGGGGTGCGGGCATGTTTTGGGTTGATGGGGGAAACCGAAGTACCCAGAGGAAACCCATCCAGACACGGGGAGGAACATGCAAACTCCACACAGAAAGGCCCGGGCGACCCGGGGATCGAACCCGCAACCTTCTTGCTGTGAGGCCTGAGTGTTGCCACTCAGCCACCGTGCCGATTTAATTCCCAAGTTTGGTACAAATTCGATAATTGGCGTTTCATTATACTAGGGGGCGCTATAGTGTAATTTTCCATATGCTTTATAGTGTATTATATTCAGGCCGAGATCAGCATCAGTGATTCAAATTTCAGCACGATTGGACTAAGTCTGTGCCAACGGAAGCAAATCTTGACGTTGAATATTGTCTAAATTTTGATTGAACTTTGTGGCTTCGCCGCACATAAACTGTGACAGTTTTCAAAAAATGGAGCAAGCATTTGAAGCCGCACTTCTCTAGATGCAACCTTCTGCTTTGTCAGGGGGTGTGGCCATAATAATATTTTTAGTTTGTCTTCACGTGACGAATGGGTCTACCGAATTCCGTGGTTTCTACGACAAAGTTGAGCTGGGACGGCTCCCATAGGAGTGGGCGGAGCCTAATATTCAAGGTGGCGTATTATCTCCATTTTTTGATCCCCACACATAAAACCTATATTTTCTTGAATGTCTCGTCATTTCTGAACTTTTGGCAAAGTTTGGTGAGTTTTTGAACATTTTTCAACGTGTTTGCGGGGTCACGTTTTATTTCAATCTGTAGGGGGCGCTAATGCACCAAATTAAATTATTTCACATTCAGTAGCTTTAGGGCAGGGAGTTTAAGAACTGTATAAAATTTCATTGAAATCAGAGTTTGTTTGAGCAAATAGGAGCAATTTGTAAATATCCAAAACTTGTGTTCATTATTTGTTGCGTCACTGCTCAGAGACCGTCAGACGGATTTGGGATATGTGGATATTTTTTGACAGACCGCCCCTGGAGATAATGTGGACCAAATTTGAGGCCGTTTGGGTGACACCTGCGGAGGAGTGCGTTTCAGATTTGCAAACCTTAATCCAAGATGGCCACCCCCTGGTTTGTCAGGGGGCGTGGCCAAAATAATGTTTTTTATTCGTCTTATCATGATCGACTTCTGTGTTAAATTTTATTATTCTATGTGCAAATTTTTTTTGATGTCATTCGTATTCCCTAATGTATTTTTGTGATGTTAGGGGGCGCTGACGAGCCATTTCATTTATTTATTGAAAATGGAAATGGCAAAAGTTAGAAAAGCAGAGTCTTTAACACTTGGCCAAATTTCGTGAGTTTTCGTCATTGTTCACTGGGTGAAAAATGGGTGGAAGAAGAAGAAGAAGACGAAGAAGACGACGACGAAGAAGACGAAGAAGACGAATTCGGGCCTAATAAAGTCCACTCTAAAACACACAGTGAATCTGCACTTACGTTCAGTAAGGACTGTGACAGAGACAAAAGCCTTGCTGCCTCGGCTCCCCCTGTCCTCTCTCCTCCTTGCTGTTATTATATCCATAAACTCACGGAGGAGTGTGTATCGCAGCAAGACTCTCAACAGGGCTCATATCTGTCTCACTATTTAAAAGATATTTCAGGTCACTGGACTTATTTTCTCCGCTAAAAGCGTTAGCTCTGCTCCGCGACATGCAAACAAACAGCAACGTGTGATGACATCATCAATTGCGGAACATAGAACCTTACACAATCATGCTTAAGCACGGCATGGTTCTAAAGTCCTTGCATGAGTGCACCGTAAAGCTTAACAAAGTTTATTTTGGGATATTTGTTAATATAAATAAGTATAGTTATTTATACTAAAAAATAATAATTGTTTGAATAATTGTTGGGTCTCCCGGGCCTTTCTGTGTGGAGTTTGCATGTTCCTCCCCGTGTCTGGATGGGTTTCCTCCGGGTACTCCGGTTTCCCCCATCAACCTAAAACATGCCTGCACCCCTATGAACTAACATCAAGGACCATAATGTCCACCCTCCTGTGGGCTCACCACCTGCAGAGGGGTTCATAGGGGGGGTCAGGTGCTATGAGTATTGGGCAGCGAACTACCCCCGCGACCCAGCTGGATTAAGCGGGAGAAGATGGATGGATGGATAATTGTTATTTCAATATTGACCAAAATCAGTCCATTCTTTTTCTTTCAACTTTATCTGTCATGGGGCAGCAGTTCGCCACTCAGTCCTCTGTGCACCTGACCCCCTGTGAACCCCTCTGTAGGAGGGTGGACCCATGTTGTCCTCTCGGGCTTAGCCCAGCTGAGCACTGGGCGATATCACGGTCCTCAGCCAAAATAATCGTGATAATGATTTTTTTTCCATGATCAGGCAGCCCTAGTGTGAACACTTCATATCTGTGACAATACAATCTCTCCCTGTAACTTTCTCTTATAAATTAGAAAAATTAGTTTGTGTTAGATAAGTGTCAGAATCAAAAGAAATTAATGCAATGAGTCACATTATTTTGTTCCCTATTCTTGATCCAAGTAATTTTTTGAAAAGAAAAGTGGCGGCGCGGTGACTGAATGGCTAACACCCATGCCTCACAGCAAGGGCCTTTCTGTGTGGAGTTTGCATGTTCTCTTCGTGTCTGGATGGGTTTCCTCCGGGCACTCCGGTTTCCCCCATCAAACCAAAATATGCTACGTATGTCCCAGGTCGTCATTGTAAATGAGAAGTCATTCTGAATGAACTTACCTGGTAAAATATCGAATAAAATAAAATATATATATATATATTAAGATACAATAAACCTTTTTTTTGTCCCACAATGGGACAATTACAATGTCGCAACACAAAGGTCAAGGAGGGCAGGAAAATAGGAACATATAATCAAGATCATGATAAATGAAACCACAAAGCTTTATAATAGACAAAAACACAACACTTTGTCAGCAGAGTAATTTTCCCTAATGTCAAGTTACCACTATGTTTTAGAACTCTGTTTCCTTCCTCACAAACTGCTTCTTGATTGGTGTAAAACTATAATTTTAAGTTTACAACAGGTATTATCCTACAAACTTAGGTTTGACGATTCTCAAATTTTTTATTGTCGTATGCACTTTAAAATTTTATCATATCTCACAACCTGAAAGTTGAGCTTGAAGGATGATTTGACATGTTTTTTGTATAAATCTACATTTTTTGTGTATCTGTATATTAACACTAACATGTTCTCATAGCTGCAGACACTATGTGAGAAAGGCCTGTTTGTGGGTCAGAGCAGGATCACAGTCCTCGGAAACCCACAAAAAGGTACGATGTTTAAGACATGATTTTAAAGCAAACATTTGCAATTTATGTTTTGATTGTAGATTTCTGTTTAAAGTTCACATTTTAAACCCATCCATGAGTGTTAACGTTTGAGAGAAGACTGGCACATGAATCTCATGCATTTCAAACTACAGGGTTAGCAGGTTTTGTACAGGTTTTGTCAGTGAGACAGGATATTTAGTTGTTTTTAGATTGTTACTTGAATAATTGCAGTTTGTGGCCATTTACATTATGGAGCTCTGTTTATCCTGAAGAGAGGGATAATATATTTGTCTTATGATTGGGACATATGAGTCAGAATCAAGTTGATTTCAGTTATTCGATATTATATTATTGTGAGTGACCTGTGCTGTGTGTCTTTGATCAGGAGTTTACCTGTCCAGGTGTTCAGACCTGCTGCAGCTCAGCCCCTTCACTCCAGGAGCCAGCGGAGAAATTGTCATCTTCAAAGTCATCAAGGTAAACTCTCACAACTTACAACTTACAAACGCTCACAAAGTTGGCTGAGTGGCAACACTCAGGCCTCACAGCAAGAAGGTTGCGCGTTCAATCCCCGGGTCGCCCGGGCCTTTCTGTGTGGAGTTTGCATGTTCTCCCCGTGTCTGGATGGGTTTCCTAGGGGTACTCCGGTTTCCCCCATCAACTCAAAACATGCCCGCACCCCTATGAACTAACATCAAGGACCATGTTGTCCACCCTCCTGTGGGCTCACCACCTGCAGAGGGGTTCATGGGGGGGGGTCAGGTGCTATGAGGATTGGGCAGCAAGCTGCCCCCGCGACCCAGCCGGATTAAGCGGGAGAAGATGGATGGATGGACAACCAGTAATTCTCACTATCTTTCCAGAGGCTTTTACTTAAAACAGAACCTTACAATATGATACAAAGAAAGCACATGGTAAATTCAAAACCAGGTTGGCCATGGTCAGATTTTATCTACAGTATCTTGTTTTTAAACTGAATGTTGTATTTTCTCAGGGGAAGGTGAAGAGCATCTATGAAAACATGAAAAACCTCCTGGACCCCACGCCACGTTTCGACTCCCACCTGTCCAAAAACATCAGTAAAGTCACGTCCATCATGTCGTACAGAGCCTTCGAACTAACACAGGTCAGTCTGTCTCTGCTCTGCCCAGCTTACATATATAATGGGTTATGACTGCATAAAAACAGTGACAATAAAATGGGATTAAATCATAAATATACCCTACCTTCTTGTCAAAGCCCGATTTCTTCAAATCTATGAAGTTAAGCAGGGCCAGGCCTGGTGAGTTCTTTGATGGGAGACCACTGGGAACATCAGGTGGCACAGTGGGGTGCCAGTTGCTCTAGTGGAAGCTGTTGTTGTGTTCTTATGCAAGACACTTCACCCGCATTGCCCAGTATGTACGTGGTGTGTGAATGCTGGTGGTGGGAGGGGCCGATTGGCAGTCTCACTTCAGTCTTTAGTCTGCCCCACATTCATTCACTGTGGAGTACATTAATATTGCATTGAAAAGCTTTTTTTGTCTCCATAACAACCTCAGAAATACAAGAAATACTCTTTGGTGGGAACATCTTTACATTATGTTATGTTCATGGCTCACATTATACATTATTAAAATTGCACACACACTGAAACCCTTAATATTAGCTTTTAATACTGTATTTATTTAGCTGGCCGAGTAATACCGCCAAAATATTAATATTATATTATATTTTCTTTTCCTGTTTCAGCATTATTTCTACGAGTACTCCTTTGACGAGCTGAGGGAGCGCCCCCGGCAGGTCTGTCCGTACGCTGTGATCTCTTTTCAGTTTAAAGACAAAGACACGCTCCTCACCAGCAAACCCATGGCCCCTCTCAGGTACAAGCACAAACGCAAACATTTAACTCATACTGAGATCAATTTACAACTCTGATACAAATAATAAGTTACAATTAAAACTTCCTCTATTTTTCACAGGTTGAACAGCCAATCATCAGACAAAAGCCAAGGTAAGCCTTTATTTAGTATTGAGTAGGCCATTATCCCAAGGGCAGGAAGTGCCGCGATGTTCAGTCACACAACTTCCAGTCAGTGCTTTTATATGGAAAAATACCTGTGGAAAAGTGTTGCATATTTTTGATATGCAACAATATTCATCTAACAAGGTCGACAAAGGACATATTCTGTCCATGAAGAATTTATCCACAACGATCAAGGGAAGAAAGACAAAAACTTAAGGCAAACAACGACGAGCATTAGTGAACTACTGAGCAACACTAACGTTATGGTCAGGAATAAAAAATAATAACTTGTTTACTCAGACTGATTCTAGAATCGATTTTGTGATGTAGATTTATTTAAACTGCACAAATTTCCCTGTCTATGTTGGTATATCTACATCACAAAGCTGATTTTTAATTTGAATTCTAGAATCACTTTGACCACAGGTATTTTGCCATAGAAAAGTATTGACCGGAAGATGCGCAAAGTCCAGGTGCCACAGTGGGGCACCAGTGGTAAAAACTGTTGTGTCCTTAGGCAAGACACTTCACCCACATTGCCTAGTATGAAAGTAATGTGTGCGTGTCAAGACTCCCTTGAAAAAGACATTAGTAATCTTAATGGGACTTTCCTGGTTAAATAAAGGTTAAATAAATTTAAAAAATGACACTACTTTTGATCTATGTTCTGTTATAATGTTGTTTCCCCATTAACTACATACTTGGAGTTGTGTTTTGTTTCATTCATACATGTTTAACACACAAACCCTGCATATTTATGCTGAGTTCTTCTTTCAAACTAAAACACTCTGTTCCACCTTATGATGTCATGTGGTAATACAGGAAGTTCTCCACTGTGGCTTCAAACTCTATATTACTTCACTAGAATCATTTGGATCATTTTAGCCCTGGAATTTCCACTCTCTACAAATGTGTAGCTGTTAACTTAAAAAAAACTACCAGTACATGACATCATACGGTGGAACCTAGCATTTTGAGCTTTGAAGATGTACAGTAGAGTAGGGGTTTTCCTCCATTTAGAGTAGGTTAAGAGAGCTGAGCCTCCCCCCTTCCCCAAAATCACGCCCAATTGCCGATACTGCTGCAGATATGTACAGATGTGGACTGATTTTATTTTTTCACGTGTGCTTCTCGCCACCCCAATGGCTCTATAGCGACCCCCAGGGGAGGCACGCCTCACCAGTTGAAAACCTCTGCAGTAGACAGACTAATGATAAAGGGTTACTCAAACATGAATGTGTGAATGAAGCAAAACAAAACATAACTGCAGTTATGATCTTGATGAGGCGGCAACAACATTACAACATAAATAAAAGACACCAGAGTCAGTTTTGCATAATATAAGACACAACTTTAACCATCTCTCCAAAGTGGCAGATTATCACTGGGACATTTAGAACCACACCGTAGAAACATATTCCAGTTATATTATTATATTAATGCAATCTCCCCCTCCTGACCCTATTGTTCCTCACAGAGCATGCTCAGTTCACCGTCTGGAGTGGGGACCTGGTCAAAGATAACAAAGTGCTCTTCCAGGTTTCACTGCAGTCTTCGTCTCCTCCTTTTCTGCCCCACAAACTGTGAGTAAAAACAAACCACACAGGAATAGTCAATTGGTGAGCTGTTCAGAAAAACATAATATGATAACTGATAGTAGAATTTCAAATATAGGAGAGGAAAATATTTTGTTGTTTCTTGTGTTCTGTAGGTGTTTGGGTTGTCAGAAGTATAGACATTAAAGGTGCACAATGTAACTTTTTGGTCGGGGGTCTGTCACCTGCTTGTTTCTACGGATATGTCATTGCTCTGCCTGGAATGTTAAACAGCCCTGTTTTACATTTATAAAGTTACAGGTGGTTTTATAGGTCTAAAATACATGGTATCAGAAGCAGTATTGAGGTTCAAGTCTATTCCTCAGTATGGAAATCGGGATGATCCAATATATATTTTATTTTGAACCGATGCCGATATCTGGTATTTGACTTGCCGTTGTGGCTGATATTTGCTGATACTGATCTTAAGATTTTAAAATCCATAGCAAGGCCCACAAATGTGTTAAGTTGTATTAAATTTCACAAATTATTATTATTTTTTTTAAATTTGTACAATTATGTAAAAAAAAAAAAGCCATAAAATAATTTGGTACTTTATTGTGTGAGTATTCAGCCATATTTTTTTTATCATATTTGCTTTTCTTTTTTGCTTTTTATTCATTAATCTGTTCAAAAAGGCAAATCCAATGCACCAAGGACAAACTGAGAATGACAAATGACACACTCAGACCGGGGCAGCTCAGTTTTTAATATCGGACCACTACTGATCTCATAGATATCACAGATAATCGATAACCTATCCCTATCTGGCGGTGTATGTATTATTTTTTAGTATGCATCTTGTGTGCCAAATCTTCTAACATGTTTTTGTTCCAGACCTGAGAGGCTGGAGATGAAGTGGGCGATGAGATGGGACCAGGCCACAAGACGTCTCCCTAAAAGTTTATTTTCCTACAATCTTTACAACAGCAGCAGTCAGGAAGGTGAGAGGAATCATTAACATTATCTCTGGAACATATACGCACCACTGTGTATAGGATCCTCATATTGATCAAATGCTGTTTTCAATTAGATTTCAATTTTAAAAAATTAGAAATAAGTAAAAACACATTTCAATATTAGTTTCATGAGCATAGACAAGACAGACTTTTTAATCATTGCCGTTTACCACAAAAATGAGTCAAATTTCTTCCTCCAAAGTTTAAACTCCAAGTCACATTTACTATTGTTATGTGTGAAACCTCAAATAAGCTTTTGCTTCTGTCTACCGGTACTTCTTTTGAGCATTGCTGTTTTTCTGTTGTATTTATTTAAAAAGGTTTCCTTGTGTCACTATGTAACCATTTGCTCAAATAAAATAAATTAAGTAAAACATGCTTTTCCTGACAGAGGATTGACTGTAGATCTTTCCATTAAAAACTTCATCTGATCAGGAAGGTTTGAAATGATTGGACCCAATTCAATTTACCTTCTTTTAACTGCATAGTCCTATGCAACCACAATAAGAGATTCATTTATTTCTCTTAGATGGACACTATATGGAAAAAATTGCTAAGATAAATTGTTGTTTTGGAAAAATTTGAATGTCAAGTATAATGTCTAGAATTTAAACTATTAAATGACTCTAAAAAGAAAAATGAACTTGTCATTTTCTAAACAAAAGTGATATTTCTGCCTTTTCTGGTTATTTTCTTTTATGGTCCAATTGCGTTTTGTGCAAAACTTAAACCTCAACCAAGACATTTACAGACCCATGAAATCTAAAAATGGAGATTAATTATTTATTATTGTGGCCCTTCTCTCTTCCCTTCTGTTTCTCATTTGTGGTTTGGTTTTCTTGTCCGTGCAGTGGCGAAGGACGGGTTTTACTGCAGTCTTCTGGAGGTGGTGGACAAGAATCGCTCTTTGACCAGCGTCACCAAACTGCTGCTGGAGCTGGAGACCAAATCTGTGGTCAGTGTATGTCTGTCTCCATAAAGATAAACAAGTGGCACCACCAAATCAAGTTACAGGGGAAAGGCTCACTGGAAGAATGTATCTTTTTCAATGTATTTGTATGGTTAAAATAATTCCATACCATAGTATATATGAGTGGACTAAGCTAACCCGTTAGCTGCCGTGTACCAAACAGGAAGTGCTCCAGAAGGCTCCTCCAGCTCCTTCTCTCCCTTTTTCCCATTAACTTACATTGGGATCTTATCGCCCCTCTCACTGTAACTGCTGCACTGAGCCTCCTCATTTTGGTCTTAAATTGTTCGTATGAACCCAGGACACATGATCCTGAATTTTTCATTTCGCTCTCTTGTTCCTAAATCAAGATATGAACATAAATAACGGACCAATCAGACACCTTCATTCCTTGAGGTCACTGCTGCCTAGCATTAGCAACAGGTTTGATTGACAGCTAGTTGTTGTTCGTACATAACAGAACATAGAACATAAATCAATGACTTAAACTTACTATTTGATGATGAAAGCTAAAAGTTTCCTTATTATTCTCAAGAATCACCATAATACAGCGGTCCATGCAGAATGGTGCAGAGTATTGCATCGCCGCTCTTAGAAGGACGGGCACATTTAATGACCTCAATCATGATTAGCTCTTGTGGTTGCTATGATACTCGTGGTCCGATTTCCAAATATGGAGCCTGGCTCCAAATTCGCTCTTGTAAACGTGGCATCGGGAGCCTCATTTGAGCGGCGCTGACGCTGTGGGTGACGTCACACTCACTTAGTCCACTCATATATACGGTCTGTATTCCATACTCTGCAACATACCAGACAAAGTGGTAACATCGGCCGTTGACATCGGCGGTTGACAAGCCGGTATGTGGCCATACCAGCTCGTCAAAGCCTGATCCCGTCAGATCTCAGAAGCTAAGCAGGGCCGGGCCTGGTTAGTACTTGGATGGGAGACCACTGGGAATTCCAGGTGCCACAGTGGGGCGCCAGTGGCAAAAACTGTCGTAATGTCCTTAGGCAAGGTACATCACCCACATTGCCTAGTATGAAAGTGGTGTGTGCGTGAATGGTGGTCGGAGGGGCCGATGGCGCAGATTGGCAGCCTCGCTTCCGTCAGTCTGCCCCAGGGCACCTGTGGCTACAATAGTAGTTTACCACCACCGGGTCTGGAGTGAATGAATAATGCTCTGTAAGCGTCTTTGAGTGTCCAGAAAAGCGCTATATAAAACTGATGCATTATTATTATTTTTAATATCGAAACGACCAGGTGGTGAGCTCTCTGCTAGAAAAGTTACAAATCGCACCTTTAATGACAAACTTTAGCATTTAAACAGCTTTACTTTGCATTTATTCAATTACAGGTGGTTTTATAGCTCAAAAATACCTGACTGAGGGTTGCCTCTCCACAGATCTGAGCTGTAACTTGGTTTGGTTTGTTCTCCATTAGGATAGAAAGGTTTAATGCCAAACTGTGAAACACACAAAGCATTTGACAAAAAGCATTTGACTGACCTTCCACAGGAAAAGTTGTGCAATGCACCTTTAATACTTAACACACCATAAACTGTTTTAATGTGTATTTTGTTCTTGTTCAGGTTCTGGTGACACCGCTGACAGAGAGGGGCTTCCTGTTCATACTCTCCAGTGTTCAGATGGCCTCAACTCACGGTACGACTCAAACATGCACTGGGCCTTTATTAGCACAATATCAAGAATCATCATTAAACATAATTTGTACAATGACTGGAGAGTAAGATTTCAAATATACTATGTGTCTACCAAGTTCCAGATTTGTGCCCCACACGGTCCGTAAATTACAGCTGGTTCAGTCTTTGCTTAGTCTTTGATAATCCTTTTAGCCTTGTTTTCACATAGTTTGTTCTCATTTAATTTATCTTAAAAGCAGCTGTTAGGATAAATAACTAGGCTTAGCTATTCTGTATAACTGCTGCTATATTTCATTATTGTACCGAGGTCATGTGAAGATAAAGGCTCTGATCACAGCTGTGAGACTCCTAGACATATGTCAAGACAAATGTATGATATATATATATATATATAACTTTATTTAACCAGGGAAATCCCATTGAGATTAAAAACCTCTTTTTCAAGGGAGCCCTGGCCAAGAGGCAGCAAAAAGACAATTACAACACAATTAAAATTACATACAAATGAGTTAAAACAGGCAGTAAAAAGACAATTACAACACAATTAAAATGACATACAGATTAGTTAAAACAGGTATGTCATAATTTTTATACAATCACAATCCAGTGAATGTATTTGTGACATTTAAACTCCAGTCTCCTACCAATTGGGATTAAATCAAACTGAGTCAGTTCTTTTTCACGTGCCTTGCACGGGGAGAGCTCGGCCGTGCGTGCGCTCTCTAGGCTCGTCCACGCTGCTCTTCCAAAGTTCCTCCCCTTTCCAGCACGGCTTTTATTTGGTTTTCAACAATTCATCATGTCAGTACAAAGCATGGTCATAAGCTTACAACAGATAACATTTAGTGAAGTATATCATGACTTTGTTTTACATTTGATCAGATAAGTACAAATTTATGATCTGGGAACCTAGCTGAGTACGAAGCAAGAGGTCACAAGAGGTCACACATCTGGTTTTAGCAGAGATAGCGTTAACACAGGCTCTTTCATCCTCTGCAAATTGAGATCACCTTTTAACTTAGAATAAAATGCTTATAATGATGAAGTTATTAAAAAATGTACATCTAACAAGGTACAATTTATGGAGGCTGTCTCAAGTGCTCTCAGTCTGGATTTAAAGCCATTCAATGAAATAAGTTCTGTTAATTTCCAGTCCAGCTTGTTCCATGTCGAGGGGGCAGAGAAGACAAAAGCCCTTTTTCCCAACTCTGTGCGAACAAATGGAACAGAGAGCAACAACTGATCATTCGAACGCAAACCATAAGAATCAACACTTCTCTGTGTGATTAAGTTACAGATGTAGGAGGGCAGTAGTCCAAGCATGGCCTTGTAGATAAAAGTGTAAAAGTGAGTCAATCTCCTAGTGGATAAAGACGGCCATCCTACTCGGGAATACAGTTCACAGTGGTGGGTCAAGGCCCTGCAATTAGTAACAAACCTCAAAGCAGCATGATACACAGAGTCAATCTTACTCAGACATTGAGCTGAAGCATTCATATACAGCAAGTCTCCATAGTCTAAAATGGATAAAAAAGTTGCAGTAACAAGGCGCTTTTTAACCTTAAAAGAAAAACAAAATTTATTTCGGAATAAAAAACCCAATTTCAATTTGAGTTTCTTCACAAGATTCTCAATGTGGGGTTTAAAAGTCAGGGCATCATCAAGCAAGATACCAAGATATTTGTACAAATGAACCACCTCAATTTCATTTCCCTCAAGAGTGGACACTGTGGGGACATCTTGCAGATTCTTCCTAGAGTTTGAGAACAACATTAGTTTAGTTTTGTCAGCATTAAGCACTAGTTTTAGCTGCAGAAGTGTGTGCCGAAGCCGAAGCAGTAAATGATTGTGTCATCGGCATAAAAGTGCATGTTAGCACTGGACACATTTTGTCCCAAATCATTAATATACATAATGAATAGGAGAGGTCCTAATATAGAACCCTGTGGCACCCCCTTGTGGAGACTCACAAATTCAGAGCACAGACCATCATATTTGATACATTGGGTCCTGTCACTCAAATAATTAGTGAACCAAGAGACTACATGATCTGACAGACCAAAACTGATAAGCCTTTGCTTTATGACTGTGTGGTCCACAGTGTCAAACGCCTTTGACAGATCAATAAAGAGTGCAGCGCAGTATTGCTTTTTATCAAGAGCAACAAGTATATCATTGATCACTTTTGTAGCAGCAGTGATGGTACTGTGCTTTTTCCTAAAGCCTGACTGCAGTTTTGAAAGAAGATCATTAGAATATAGAAACTCTTTAAGTTGATCACAAACAAGGGATTCAAGAATTTTTGACAAAACGCACAGATTTGATATTGGCCTGTAGTTAGTTAAAACTGCAGGATCACCTCCTTTTAGGAGAGGAACAACAAATGCTGACTTCCAGACTGGAGGAATTTCTTTGTTTTCAATTGATAGATTAAAAAGTATTGTAAGAGGCTGTGCAATAAAATCAGCAGCCATTTTCAAAAAGTAAGGCTCTATCAAATCTGGCCCAGGAGGTTTTCTGTGATTCAGTGTTTTGAGAGCCTTATGAACTCGCTGCACACTAAAAGGTACAAATGTAAAAGGTTCTCCTGAAAACATTTGAGAGTTTGTACAATAAGGCAGAGAGGCATGTCCTGTAGAGTCAAACAAAGACCCAGATGACACAAAATGCTTATTAAAGCTATTTAAGACCTCAGTTCTGTCATAAACTGGGACTGAGTCTTTTAAAACAAAAGTGGGAAGAACCTGGGGGTTTTTGTTCACAGATAAAGACTTAATAACTTTCCAAAATTTCAATGGGTTATTTAGGTTCTCAGTTGTGACCGATAAGTAATATTCTGATTTGGCCTTTTTAATAAGAGATGTGCATTTATTTCTTAGTTGTCTGAAAATATACCAATCACTGGCAGAATCACTTTTTCTAGCTTTGGCCCATGCCACATTACGCTGATGGATGACATCAGACAATTCTGGGGAGAACCAGGGGTTTTCTCGCCCCTTCACTCTGACTTTCCTTAAAGGAGCATGTTTGTTTACAATTTTCTCAAAGTTTTCCTTAAAGAAGGTCCAAGCAAGTTCAACATCTGGCAACAGGCCTATATGTTCCCATTTAACCAAGGACAAGTCATGATGATAGGCTTGTTCATTAAATTTCTTCAAATTCCTCTTAAAAATAATACGAGGTTTACATTTAGGGATTTTTGTGTCTCTGCAGGCTGCAACTACACAATGGTCACTCAAGTCATTGCAGAAAACACCCAAGGAAGAGAACTTGTGCGGGGCATTTGTTAGAATTAAATCAATCAAAGTGGACTTTTAGGGCATTTAATGTTTGGCCTAGTTGGTTGATTGATCAACTGGCTAAAATTTACAGAGTCACAGAAGGATTTAAACTCTTCAGAAGCTGTGTTTAGCCAATCCCAATTAAGGTCTCCTGCCATTATAAGTTCATTGTAGTTTAATTTGGACAGAAGATGCCTTAAGGATGACAATACCTCC